>JARHVA010002982.1:1165000-1712500 GCA_037957365.1 Torreya grandis
TGTAACCTTCAATTATATTTACATATTCATCCTACATATTATTCAAGTCATTCTGATCATATTTAACATAATAATTATCATATTCATTCTACATATTATTCATGTCATTCAATCATATTTAACATAATAATTATCATGATGATAATCATATTATTTGTCCTAAATTTTGGTATGCCATTCATATCATATTTTATATATGTATAGGTAAAACCAAATTCCCTATATCATATTATTGACTTTTTCTATTTATGTTATTTTAGTATATGTGTTGAATCATGTGCCTTTTTGTGACATTAATAGTTGTATTTTAATCAATATTAGCTAAAGATATATTTTCCCTTTTTAGTTATTTTTATATATAATCATTCTTCCTTAAAATTATAACCATTACACTTTGATGCTCAAATGTGATGTAGTAATAGTGTTTACGAAGTATTGCACCCATTTTTATTATCCAAAATCTTTGTAATTCAATGTTATATATGACCAAATTAAGACATATGTTAGATACCACTAATTAAACATGTATTTAGACCAAGTGTGAAATGTAAATGGATCAAATAAATGATTTTAATGTAGTGTTATTCAAATTTTCATTATCATATCCAAGAAATTTTATAAGGGTCATGCTAAAAACATTAATTTCATAAAACTAATACATTAATTTGAATCTATGAGGGGATTGAGAATCAAAGGATCTAAAACTGATGAATTATTTTTGGTTAATTCATTCAAATCCACATTTTTAACATTAGTTTTTGGAGGCATTTTTTAGTTTTGAATCTCTTTTGTTATAAAACTTTTTTCAAAAAAACCTTTTTATTTTTCTATATTTTTTGTAATATGTCTAAATAATCTTTTAGTAACTTCTCATTTTCAATAAATTCCATTTTCTTACTTGATTGTTCCTTTTGTAATTGTAACATTTATTTTTCATATTGTTCAAATTAAGATCAACCCACTTTTGAACTGGTGTGGCATCCATCCCACACAAATTAGGAGGTTTGGGTCTCCCTCTAGATTCTAAAAGATAAAAGGTGTAACTCACTAGGAAAACAAAAAGGACCCAACCAAAATAATCAATTATAATGAAAAGAGCAACAACCAATTTTGACTACTGCAAGAACTAGCTAGCTTAAGATGGACCAAAAACCATTTTGGACTCGTGGAGAAGTAGGTCCAAGTCTTAAAAATAATAACCAATGTCCCCAATGGACCCAAACCCACCTTTTACTAGTGTGAAATCTAGATAGGGCACAAATAGAGGCCCAAGTCTCCCTTATAGTAGGCACCTGGAACCAAAGAGAGAAATACTGAATCAAAAAGTTAAAAAAATAAACCCAATAATATAACACAATCTATGTATAAAATAGGGAAAAAGAAAATAAGTAGAGACCCATCAGGGTCCCAAGAGGGACCTAAAACTAGTAAAATAATAGTCTAAGCTAACAAGTACCTGAAAGGGATCCAAACCCCATAAATTTCATTAAAATAAAAGGCACTATATTTGAGCTTACTGTCAAAGATTTTAGATGGACACCCAAAGTATAAAAAACTAATAATTAACTATAATTAAGACCATCCTAGACAACAAAAGAGGTATAAACCTTGAGAACAAAGAAACTTATAGAGGTTTCATATATCCCCAATTTTATTTGAATATTAGAGTGAAGAGCTTCATCCCAAGGGTAGCACTAGGATTCTGAAGGAGACACAAAAACAAAATATAATATATGGGTTTTGAACTAGGTCCCATCAACTAAGAAAGACTACTTTTCAACTGGTGCAGGAACTAGCTTGGGATAACAAAGAGGGAGGCCCAGGTCTCCACAATATGATTTTTAAAGGATTAATAAATATGGAATTATTTCATGGAGAATCCACTAAACATTTCAAAATGATAAAAGGATTCCTCAATGAATCCACACAATAGTTTAGAGAAGGATTCCTTAGGGAATCCATAAAATTAACAGAATATGGATTCCATTAGGAATCCACAAGATAACTAGGAGGATTTCATGGTTAGTCCACATAAGATCCCTTTAATTAAGGAATCCTCAAAAGATATAAGAAATAAATAGTATTTGGATTCCATAAGGAATCCATAAATTATTTTGGAGAAGGATTCCACAAGGAATACATAGAATAATATTAAGAAGGATTCCATGAATAATCAACCAAACATTCCTACAATATGGTTTGATCCTATCAAGTGTCACTCTCCACAAGTGAACCCAAGCCCTCTCTTTTTATAAGAAATAGAGTAATCAAGAAACCCATTCCCAAAATCATATCCTCCTTTCCTAAAAATATAAAGAGCCATCTTCAAACCAATAAGATTCCAACTCTGCCATAAGGAGAGGGTTTTCCTATAAAGCCTTGTAATAGTAAAGGCCCAAAAATAAGAAAGTAAAGATACATATACTAGCTTAAAATATTCCAATTCTACTAGATGGAGAGTGTTTTTACCTAAAAAAATAAAATAGTAATATCTTATTATCCCTTTCAAAATATTGCTTCAACAAACTAATAACCTTATAATAGATATTGGCCCTCCCAAGGTGTAAAAATGTCAACATACATATGTCATCTCTCCAAAATATTATAGAAGTGGCATACATAGTTAAGAGATCCCATATAACCCTTAACTAATAGAGATCCCAAAATGTGTCTATCTAAATAAAAACCACAGTTGGGTAGCTCTTTAAGAATACAATCTATAGACTACCCTATATCACTAAATCATATCCAAAATAGACTATGTGGATTTTATTTAATAGCATGGGACTACCAAGAGAACCAAAAAAGGGAATACTATTTATGGCTCTACCATATCTCATATTGAAATCCAGGTTCTTAAAAAAAATTCTCATATAAATACAAGGGGTAGGGTTCTTCATAGCTTTCTCATAAAAACTCTAAATTTTAAAGAAGATAGAGCTCCTTGTCTAGATAAATGTCATCCATCTTCCTATGATGAAGACAAACTACCAAAATACCTTGAACAAGGAGGCATGGGGTCTTCATAAATATTTTAAAAGGTTTCTTTTTCATATTATTATTTGTGTAACCTTTTTCCATTTTCTTATTTTGAATATTTTACGTCTCTAATTTCACTTTTTGAATCTTTTCTTTCTCTATTTTTTCCATTTGTAACCTTTCTTGTTCTTAATCTAGTAAATTTTCTAAATGCATTTTTTTGGGAGATGCACTCATAGTGTGAGTGGGTTTCTTGATTGATGTATATATTATAAGATCACCAATATAAATTATCTTTTTTATTTTATTATTTATATCCCAACAAAAAGTCTCTATTATTCAAGTGCATTTTATGATATGAACAATATTATTTTTATCTATTTATAAGATACTTAGGAGGTAATGTGGTTATCTTGTTCCAAACAATTTCCCTAAAAATATCACTTAAATTTTTATTATCCCTTTATTCAACTTTTAAATCACTAGTTATAGATTTGTTATGGTTTGGCCTCCAATCTCAATACGAATCCTTTTAGCCATAAAATTTATAGATAAAATGAAATATATTATTTACACTAGCATACTATTGATTATTTGTGTATTTTCTTGTATTTTGGAGTTATATGAGATTTGAAATGAAATCTTGATTTTGATTTTAAAATTATTCTATTGACTTTCTCATAGTGAAAATTTGATGCTGATGGGCTTTAAAAGTACAAGATATAGGTAATTTTGATTGAAAATTCATACAAATGCCATCAAAAGGATGTGATATAGATGGATGGGGTTGATGAAGGTTTTTTGAACAACCATAAATGTACTTTGTTCATTATAATAAGAAATTAAGAGATATTGAGATCATTCATTAAGTGTTTGATCCTTATTGAATGATATTTGTTTGATTACATGTGTCTTCATGATGTTAAATGTTAAGGGAAGAAAACATTAACACAAACTAGGAAATTTGAAGTACAAAGTGTTCATTTATCATAGCCATAAATTCTTTATAAACTAAGAAAAATAAAATTTTAGGATTCTATAAAAAAGGATTTTTTTTCATCAGGATTATTAAATTCCATTGAAATCCAAGGTCAAAATAGGGTGCTTTCAATGTCAGATATCATATCCAAGGTGAAAAATAAAGTGTTTTCAATGTTAACAATTATATCCAAGATCGAAAGTAGAATATTTTAATATCATATTAAAATCCAATGTTAAAATAAAATTATTTTGGTGTTGCATATTCATGATTTTATCTAAACCTTAAGACAAGTGTCTTGGAAGCAATTCTTGAATAAAAAATGAATTCAATGATGGTATGCAACTATCTTGGGTTTACTAATATGTGTTACTGGAATTTGGAAAAAATATTTTATTAACCCTAATTCAAAAAAATGTAATTTAATAGAATGTTGTAAATTAATTTTTGAGAAGTATAATAAATCAAAATCTTTAATATGACAAATTAAAATTGAAAAAAAAAGATTAAATATCAATGAAATGAAAAACTTAGTTTTTTATGTCTGAGATCTAACTATATAAAGTTGATAGACACCTAAAATAGAAAAATGGGAAGCATCCTTAAAAGTAAAAAAAAAATTGGGAATGAAACTAAGTTAGGATAGAATCATCAAAATTAGGACTTGATCAACTATGAATATATTCTTGAGTTGGTAAAAAATTGTACATAGGAAATTCAATACATGACCATTTGTGAAAACTTGAATTATGTCTATATATGGATACTTGACATTAAAATGTGTGATAAATACATAAAAATAGAAAAAAGGGGAGTTTAATAGGATAAAATAAAATCAATCATCCCTATGATGAATAAATGTTTCCTAAATATCCAATACTCTAAAGATGGAATTCAATCCCATGAAGTTTTCCCATTTAGAGTGTTTTGTGTGATTGTGATCCTATAATTTTACTAATGTCTATAGATATGGATTTAATAATTTATCATTATTTACTTTAGATTGAATAAAATAGGATTTTTACCTACCTAGAGACTTATTCAAGTGATTAGAGTAAGAATTGGTAATAAGATATATAATTTGCTCAATGTTCACTAGTGTATGTATGCCTATGTCTTGAAATTGTTAATTGATTGTCAAGTGGTAAAATAAGTGACTCGAGTGTGAAAAAAATACAAAAGGTAAGATATCATGATAATAATCCTAAAAACATGGATCAAAAAGTATGGAGGGTTTAAATTTGAATAATTACGATGAAGGACAAAAATGTCCCATAGGAGACAAAAATGCCTACCACTATTGGCTACTAATTTATGTTTTAATATTTTAAATAAATGTGTTGATTTTGGGTTTAAACATATTTTAATGAATTATTATAGGTATTTTAGATATTATAAAATTTATCTATGTGATAGATATAAATTTAGAAAATAAATAGGTCCACATAGGTGTTTAGGATAGAGTGAAGTGGGAAAATAGGTCCAAATTAAATGATTGAGTTTATATGAAATAAGGACAAAAATAGAATTATCAAGTATTCATGACCAAATTTTTGTATCTACACAACTGAACCCATTTCCAAAGCCATTTTCAAAATATTTTTTCCTCAAAGTTTTTGACAAATTATTATTATGTTTTTGTTTAACTGAGATAATTGATTCTCTGATTATAGGAAATGATAAATATGATAAGATACACATATTATAAATGGATTACTTTTTTATATGGTTTAATGTACTATGAGGGATGAAGAATGGTTTGTGGAGATACAATACCTAGATAACTACCACAATGACTTGTGGTTGTTTAATTTAATATCAAGGCCACATGAAGTCATTGGAATTATAATAAATATGAAATGTAATTATAATCATCAGATTATTAATAAATTAGAATTACCATTAATGGGTCCTTTGTGTCTACTTTCAAAATATATATGAAAAAAAATGTGATATAGATTCCACCATATTTGGGATGGTTCAAATTGATCTTTGATGGTGCTTCTTGAGGAAACCCTATAGACTTAGGTGTTGGGTGTATGATAAGGGGTTGGAGTGGGTCACTTATTCATGTATATTACATTAAACTAGTATATGGGTCCAATAATGAATTAGAAGCTCAATATTTGGTGGTTAGGCTTGAGAAATTTTTTATATGGAATTGAAAGAGTCATGATTAAAGGGGACTCTCAAATTATAATTCAAGCCTTGCACAAGAAAGATAATAAGTATTTTAAATTATCTAATATTATTGAAAATGTTTGGTCATGTTTAGGTTATGTTAAGGATTGGGGTAGTCATCATTGATTTTGGTAAGACAACAGAGCATTTGATTTTCTTGAGAACATTAGTATCAATTAATTGGAAGTTATAATGACAGATAACCAAAGGGACTCTTGGGAGGATTTTGATGGGGTCTCATCCATTAATTTGGATATTTAATTATTTTCCATCCATTATTGTGTGAAGGGAGATGTCATAACTATATTTCTTGATGAATCAATGATAGATCATGGGAATGATTTATTAGTTTCTGTGTTAAAATCATGTGATATATTCTACGTTATTTATGTTGACCACATTTTATTTTGTCAGTTGGTTATGTTGTCAATATATATGCCTAATTCAATTTATTATCTTATAGTTTATTTCAAGAGTGCTATGTAAATCAAGGTGGTTGAATATTTTGACTTACCTATGGTTTTCAACACTAGTAAATTTGAAGAAATCGATTTTTGTGGTGAGGTCTCATAGGCCTTTTTGAATAATATTTTATGGTCTAATTTTGAGGAGGTTTTGCATTCAATTCAAATTATTATTAAGGAGGATTAATTTTTTTGAGTTATCAGAATTAAATTAAATTTTGACATGGCTTCCCTATTTGTGAGTAATATTCTAGTGCTGATCAAAGATAAATAACAAGTAGCATAAATGGTGGTATTTTTATTGCTCATACACATAGGGTGGGTTTGGTTCATCATGGAAAGATATTATCATTTATTATATTTCATATTATCTTACACACCTGTGAAATACCATATTAGGTCCACATTAAAATAAGACACCATTAATCCATTTATAGTTAGCACTATTTCCAACCAAAGGTTTCCTTTATTTATGACTCAAGTTAAAAGGAAATTTTATTGTGGATAGATAGTTGGCCATGTCAACAAACTATGGTGTCTGTGCTAAAATTATGAATAGCTTCTCATCTACAAAATTATCCTCTATTGGCTCATATTTTCTTCAAACATTCAACCTTAATAAAAATTCAACAACTATATTAGCTTTTCCTATCTTATCAATGTTTTTGATATCAAGTTCCTATGAGACTAGTAACCATTTAATGATCTTACCTAATATGATTTATTTTATCATTAAATAACTTATAGATAAATGATATATGTAAACAAATATTTTTATCTAGTTATGTCTTTGAGAAAGGATTATCCTTTCTAAATCACACCTATTAGGGATTAAAAAATTTAAATAAAAGTTTCTTGACTATTTTATGCCCAAATAACAATGCTTTGTTGGAGAGGTGTGTGATCATAGTTTTCATCTTAAAAGTACTTATGGTTATTTTGGTAACCTCCCAAAGATGGTTTGTAAAATTATAGAAAAATATTGGGCATATCTGGAGTCATACATAACATATGTAGATCCATATTGGGCATCTTTAGGGACAAACTAAGGATCTCCAAAACTAGATTAGGCATCTCTAGATCTAGATTGATTTCTTATATACAAATTATTAACTCCTCTTCTAACTTATTCACATGGTTTTTGATTGATACAATGGCTAAAGAGGAAATACTATTAGTTTTTTACTCTAGTTCAGCTACCTGTAAGTGATCTTTGGAATCTGGAGAAGGTTTTAGAGGTGGAGATAAATATTTTTTTTGTTTTTAATCCATTAGAGATGGTCATATCTCCATATATGTAATTTATGAATTATAAAACCATGCCCAACCATGGTATCCCTAGGATCAATGGATAACCTATTTTTTTAGTCTTTAGTTCAAGTATCATGAAATACTTAGGGTATTCTGGAGAATCTATTGTTATTGAGACACCATCTATAATTCCCTTTGGTTTGGAAATGGATTGATCATTCATTTGTAAGAATTTAGTATTAGGTTTCACTCTAATTAGGGAAAGTGATACATAATGTCCACTAGTTGAGGAGTAATCAACACTCATGAGGTGGAAAAATCCTTTGTTGATTGAACATTTATAGGTACCCATTATTGATTTCTATGTATAATCCATGGTTATTAGTTTTGATATGATACCCATCAATATGGTAATGTCCACTATTGTGTATTATAGGTTGGTTATCCACATGTATTTGGAGGTGTTTGTATATCCCATAACATCATCCATGGATTTCAAGGAGCTCTGGGAATAAAGTTATTTTGATTTTGATTATAAAAGAAATTATTCCCTTATCTTTGTATATAATTGATATTTTTAATTCATTAGGTATCTCGTTTCAATTGATTATATAATACTATTATGAGGATAAAATTATGTTTATCATGGTCATTTGTATAACAAATTTCACATATATATATATATATATATATATATATATATATATATATATATCATATCAAGAGGTAAATCTTAGACTGCATGTTTCGACCCACATTTTGGGTGATACATTATTAAAGGTTAAGTAACATCATTAGCTTTTTATTTTAATACATATAGTGTGGTGTTTAATTGAACTAATATATTTTTTTAATAGTTTATAAATAATTCATGATTTATCTTACATCGTTGCTTCCTTTTCTTGATTTTAGCTTCCTAACACTATCTCTTGTCCTTGAGTAATTCATGCATAGTTCAATATTATCATTGAGACCCAGTTTATTTATGTCTCATTTTCCCATTAAGTTAAATTATTCTCTACCATCATCATCTAATACCTTTAAAAAATTCATTTTACCCAAATATTATTTTAACTCATATCCACATCTTCTATGTGCAAAGAGGAAATGGTTAATATAGTCTTCCACATTCTCATTTTTTATGCATAAGAATTCCTCTTTTCTATTCCTTGCTCTATAATAGTCTTTATATTTGTCAAATAATCCATTTTCCATCTCATCCCATGTGTGAATAGAATTTGGTTATAAATGCATAAACCATCTCATGGTTGAATCATTCAATGTATAAGGGAACAATTTTAGTTTGTAATTATTAATTTTGTAGTCATGTGTTTGCCACAAGAATTTAAACCCAAATAGAAATTGTCTATGTAATTTATGGAAAACCACCTATAGATAGGTAGTATGGATGGGGATATGTTTTTCATTGTAACATTTTCATCTTGATATAGGATAATAGGATAGGTAGAGTTCTCCTTAATGGTTGAGCTCTACCTCCTACAACCCTATTTGGTGGATTATTACCTATATTATATTCCATGTATCATAATAGATGTTGTAGAGAGTTATTCTAAGAGGTTTTGAATCATCAAAAATGAATATAAGGTGAATTGATTGGGATTCAAAACTTTGGTTTAAAATATTATTTATCCTTAATTGATTCATTTGGAAGGATACAATACCTCTGGAAAATGTTAATAAAGTTCAATTAAGGATAATAATGGTTCCTCTTCTTTACTTTAAAATTAATTTTGTATAAGGTATTCTAGTACACTTTATTCTTTTGACCTACTAGTTCTTGAAATTTGTTGAGGGCTATTAGGTATATATATTCCTTCTGAATCTCTTGTTCTATTCATAAATTTCTTGTGTTATGGAAAGTACTTCTTATTCAACTATCAGTTTATGATTTTATAACTTATTGACACCTAAAAAACCTATAAAATGTGCCAAAAATGATGAGGGTAGTTGTGTCATCTTAATTTTATCAATTGAGTCAATTCTATGTCATATAAAACTAATATTGGTGTATAATGGTAGTCAATAACAAGGTATGCAAGATAGTGACTAACAATTATCTATTTTGGGGGAGTTGTGATCCATTTAATTCTAAGTTTCAAATCTACTTGATTGAATTGATATTTAATCTATTAATTGTAGGTAAAGATAATTTATTAGAATGGAATATTATTTAAAGGAAACACACTTTATTTAATATAAATTAATATTGAAGGAAACACACAATTATTCTAAGTTACAAAAAATAGAATTTGTTTGAAATATAATATTTTGAAAATTAAAAGAACTAAGTTAACACACACACACACACACACACACACACACACACACACACACACACACACACACACACACACACACACACACACACACACACACACACAAGGTAGAATTCATCATACAATACTTTTCATAATGTAATGAAAGATAAAATCACATAATAATATAAACATATAAATACCATAAATTAACTTATTTCCTTGGTTAATTGAGCCCTTGCTCTCCCTTGGAATAGGATTAGATCGCTCTAACTTAAAAAAAAATCATGAAATCAATTATTAATTAATTATATAAATGCTTATAATGTTGTAAAAACGTAATTCTAAGCTTTAATCATTTACTCTCTATGTACTCTTTCTCTACTATCTACTGTCATATTAACAGGAAAACATTATTTATATGACAACATTTTTACAACAACTGATCAAAATAGACTAACCTCTTAACATGAACATAACTAAATATGATATTTTTTTATTTAAAATAGATAAATAACAACATTACATTCATTTTTTAAGGGATAAACCAATGATAGAGGGGTGGTGTCGGTTCTCATCTTCCACCTTTGGTTGTTGCTAGTTACAACTTGTTGACATTGAAACCATATATATTCTAAATAAAACCTTATTTTGGTACTTATTATTGATTTTATCAAAATAAATAAAAATAATTATGGCTATAAATATACATACTAATTTTGTAAATTTTATACATTACTTCTAGAAATGTTTCAAAAATAGATTAGGATGCTTCTGATCAAGTATATATCATTTTTAGCATGATGTAAAGTCTTAAAAAAATATTTTTTTTAGCTCTTGGAAGCTATCAAGACCATTATAAAAATCTACATAACCATTTTGGACATATCCATAGCTATATTGGTGATTTTTAAAGCTATATTGATGGACTCTGAAGATAACCTAGTGATATCTAGAGCTACACTAGATATCTTCAAAGTTGGTCCAAGATAATCTTTGAAAGTATTTTTTATTTTACAAAAAACATTATTTTTATCTAGTACATCTAGATGAATCTTATTCACAATAGTTGTGTATTTTCATGTAGAAGGTTAGAACAAAGTGGTGTAAACATGTAACATCAACTTGCATAAAATAATCAAGCCAAACTACTCATTTTATAATTTGAATTAGTAATTATTTATAGAATGAACATACAAATACACAAGAAGGGAAGGTTCTCTAGGGGAAAATGAGACCATTAATTAGATATAATGAGCCATTTTATATGCTCATTATATTCATCAATTATATTTTTTACCTAATGATCTATTGCATGAGTCTAGTTAGTATCTAACTTTTGTAGGTTTTCTAGTCTCTCTTCCATCCAAACTAATAATTCTATTTTTCTTGGTTGCAAATAATAGTATTCAAGTCTTGATAACTATGAAACTAATATTCTAGTCAATTTGTACTAAAAATATTCATATATTTCATTATCTGTATGCTCATGAATAACTTCTGGCACATAGATTTCTATTTTATTTGCTTATTCTTTTACAAAGTTGTGAATTCTTTCATAAATCCACCATTATCAATCTCTATTTCTTGGTAACCATTTAATAATTTTTTAATATTACACACTCACTATATTATTTTTATCATAAGTTCTTTCAAATTCTATCAGAACATATTATTTGTGTTTTACTGTGTGAATTAGGAAACATGGAAATAATGTAGTCATGAATATAAAATAGAAAAGTAGTTTTCCTTAGTTCAATTTTTTTTTTTATAGGAACCATACATTAACATAGATAGAAATCTCATTAGTATCACTAAATGATTAAGTGTATTTAAGCAAAATAGAATATTCATTGTGTACAAAACAAGGATAATTTTTTTTTATGAAAACCATCATCAAATATCTATATTTATTATTATTTTTTTCGGACTCCTTTTCATTACAATTGATCTCTCTATATATAATTTTATAATACGTTGTCACTTCACATTACATCCATTTAATTTGGGTGCAAATGAGTCTCTTTGCATTCCATATACTTTTGGACTACTAACATAGTCTAAAGACATCTAAAATACCATACATGATACTGGTTGATATCTATTTTACACTTTTATTTCATTTAAACTATGATTTTATAATTCCATTCTAGTGTTAACAAAAAAATTTAATGATTATGTGGGATATCAAATATAATTTATTGTTTATATATTAGTGTTGGCCCAATATTTTAGATCACTAAATAAATAATATCAAACATTCTTATATTATAATATATCATCTCTAAGGGTACAATGAAATTAACTTCCCTATGTGATATGCTCCTTTTAGTTGTGCCACAAATTAAATCACTAAATGAGGCTTCTTATGGTATCAAAAGGGCCCTAAAAATTTATTATGTACTTTTATATTATGGAAACTAAACTCTATGTTTATTTTTATATAATGGCTAAGTATTAGGTTAGTACTCTTTACACCATGGTCTCTATAAAATAGATCACTACTTAGCTCTTAATGACAATCACTAAGTAGGTCTGAAATTATAGGAAAAGAGTCCTAAAAAAATAAATAAATAAATAAATACATAAATATAAAATCAATATTAAACAATACTTAAATATTTATTTTTTAGTAATGAATACTATCTATTTTTTTAAATAAAAAATTCAATTAAAACCCTAGACCACACAAAAAATTAATAAAATAATCAAGCAGTTTTATAAATAAACTAAAATTCACTAGAATGTATAATGTTATTTTCTTTAAAAATGAAATTATAAGAACAAATAAACTACTAAAAACTAATTTATATATACATAAATATACAATTTTGAATTTTAAATATAGAATTTATATAGTTAAAAATTATCTATAAATAGTAAATTAAAAAATTATATGCAAACCTAATTTGGATTTAATTTATTAACAATTGTACAAGATAATTATTTCTATAAACTAACTATACATACCCCTAATACGTGTCACAACCAAAATTAAGAATTTAAACTATGTTTGGACAAGGTGACATTAGGAGGATAATACCACAATATGGCCTTGTATTTTGCCTATGGTCTCATTCTCGTTTACTATGTGACTAATTTTATAATATGGGTGTGTGAACATATTTGTGAGGTTTTGATTTTTGACTGTGTCATAATTTTCTACATGGAAGACATGAAAACTACAAACCCTAGTTCTTACACAAAAACATAGGAAAGATCAAATGTCAAAAGTGGGGAATAGGGTTCTGGTAATCTTATTGATGCCTATATATCTAAAATGGGCCTTAGGTCAATGTATTTCTCCCTCCTAGAGTGAGTGTATGAAATTTAGCTTTGATATATTAATGAAAATGGATATATTACCTTAAATTATTGACAATGAGTTCCCATAACCTATGATAAAATGACTTTAGATTTGTCCTATGACTTTTTTAATGTAGTACAAATGAAATTGGAAATAATGTTTCTCTTTTTCTAAGTGTGTAGTAGAATTTCCAAGTGATTTCAAGATTTGATTTAATTGGCCTTGATGTACTTATATAGAGGAAAATTTTAAACACTTTCATTAATTGACTATACCAAAATTGGGTGAGGGGTAAAATTAAATGTCTCAAATTTAAAAAGGCATCATTGAAGTGTCGGGTAAAAGTTGCACTAGTGGACACGGTTGTAGTTCAACTTTGTTTGACCTCATGTGCTTTTGTCCCAATAGGACAAAGATTGTAGTAACTATTTTAATAGGAAATTATAATAAAAATAGACTATCTAAGTGATGTTTTGAGTATTTTAAATGTATTTTGTATAGTAGTGAATCTCCCATATATATTATAGTTTAATGAAATGGAAAATAAACTAAGTAAAGTATGTTAATATTAAACATTATCAATCACTTAATTATTAATTTAAAGTGTCTAAAAAAATAATTCAATATACTGTTAATTTAAAAATATTACAAGAAACATATTCATAATGATAAGGATAATTATATCATTATAAAGACATTTAATAATTATTTATATGAAAAAAACATACTTTATACAAGAATTTGTTTTGTCCAAATTTATATTAAAAATTGAATTAACCCTAATTAAGATAAACTCAATATAAAAAATCATATTATTCTAAATTAACATTGAATAAGGAGAATAGAGGTAAAATATTGATTTCAACAAAGTATGATGATTTAAATAAGGCCAACTATTAATTGAAAATATAAAATTAATTGTTTCTATGTGATTTTTGACTATGTTGACTAATAGATGACTAAAACAAGAAATAAAGGAATTATGATTGTAAGTGCCCAAAAGAGGAAACTAAAAGTATTGAAGGAAAAAAATTATAGCCTAAGGATATGATCAACTCCCACTAGTGTCCATTTGGTTGATCTTATATTTTTTCTAAAAATTTGAATTTTAGGTACAATCATTTGTAACATCTTCAATTGTGTATATATGTATATATTTAACCTTTATAAGTGTGTGTAAGACCTACAAATAGCTTATCTAATGTTGAAACCCTAATAGGGTTGGTAATCAATTAAAAATTACAAATAGAAAAAAATTAGAGTGTAATTAGGATGAGATGACCCCAATCACCCCCATGATGACTGAACATTTTTTAAATATCAAATACTCCAAGCATGAAAATCAAATCCACTTAGAGTGTTTTGTGAAATTGTGCTCTTTGATTATATGAATGCATGCAGGTATCACTTAAATACTTGATAATGATTTTATGTGGGTTAGATAAATAAATATTTTGACTTGGCTAAGGAATTATTAAATTATTATAATCATAATTTGGAAGAATAGGGAAATTTTGCTCTATGGAAACCATGTAAATAAGCATTTGTATGGAATTTTTTCAAGTGATTGAATGAGTGAATTGAGTGTGACTTTATAGAAATCCAAAAGAGTAAACCACATGTTATTAATCTTAAAAAATATATATTTAAATTTGAGAATAAGTTCTATATTTGATTTCCTTGAATGTTTCCGATGTTGAAGATTGTCATTTATTAAGGGAGTGTCTATTGAGCATTGTCATTAAGAATTAAGATTTGATCTTTAATGTTGTCATTGATGTGAAAGGTTCTTATGAAGATGCATGGTTATTTAATTAATGTCAATATAATATAATTTATGTCAAAGGTTCTTGTTAATATGCTTGGTGAAGTAATCCTTGAGGTATGTGTATGATGAGATCTTATTGACAAAATAATAAGTATTATTGATGTCTAAGAGATTTGATCAGAAAATATTGTTTGAAGAATGTTCTGATTTCATCTTGAGTGAAATCATTGAAAATAATCATGAGTGAGTATAGGTCAGTTAATAAAATATCAAACATCATGTAACACTTTATTTAGACCTTGTGAGATGACATGTGCAAGTAGCATGATGAAATGAGTGAGCTCTTAAGAAGTAGTATGCTCCAAAGATACTTTGAATGAGCTATAAATATGATAATGCTCTAAAGAACACTTGATAGTGTTTGAGCATGAGAGAGATTGTTTGAGGTTGTACCTATGGTATTGAGGACCTTGTAATTTATTAAAAGGTTAGCTTTGAATATCTATATATACATCTTTGAAGATTATATGAAGATCCCAATCGAGTTCTAAATATCTATAATTAGCTAAAATGATGTTATGTTAAATATTCAAATAAGAGTGAGCATATGAGGTTGATTGAGAATACAAAAGAGGAATTAGAACATAGGAGAGTTTCAAGGTGAAGTCTATAGGGTGGCTAAAAGGTTAGATTCAAGGCCTAATGAGATTTATAGGTCAAGGCCTAGAAAACAAAAGAGAAATGGTGGATAGATAAGGTATTAGGATCAATTTACTTAGAATTAATAAGAAGGTGAACATTGATAAAGGTGAATCAAGTTTTTATAAGTATGTGCATGAAGTTTTAGGTCTTATTTTGCAATAAAAAGCTTGAAATAGTGATTTAAGGTTTCTCTAATGCACAAAATGAAGAGTTATCTACCTAATAACGTTTTCTTAGTGCTCATTGGCACATGAATCATCTACATGAGAACCTAATATGTTCATGGTATATCAGGAAGGGTTATAAATCAAATTTCTAATCATTGGTTTTTGGAAATAGGAGTTATGTTTTATGAATGATTATTAAGACTGGAAGATGGTCTAAAACAAAACCTTGACAATCACCTAATGTTGAAGATCTTTTTACAAAGAGATTAGAATGTGTTTATATGGATATTTAAGTGTTTTAATATTAAATTTAACTCTCCCAAGCATCTCTAAGTGTGTTTGGTTTCTTCGGTGGGTGAGAATACCCTTCATGAAAGTGCTTATCTTTTAGAGATTTATTGTAACAAATAGAGTTAATCGAGTCAAAGTTTCTAAGTGGATGAAGATCAAAGTGTAAGACTTTTATTTTTATATAATGAATACTTATAGATATTTTTCATATCTTATATTTTAATAGTGGTGATCCAAGTTGGCTAGTTGCTAATACACCTAGTGGTGCAGACAATAAGAAAATTAGGTAGAAGTGAAAAGATGATTCCTGATGTGTTTTAATGTAAGAGTGATTGATTTAAATGCATGATGATGTTATTTTTTACTTTAATAGTTTATCCATAATTTTCATAATCTTTTAATTCAATGCAAAAGATTAGAACATTAAAGCCAAAATGGATTATCTGACTAAGTGGAGTATGTGAGAAAGGAAGTCAATAGATTATTTTGTAAGAGCAGAAGTTACAATCATTACTTGTGTTAATTTTGATGGAGGTTGTTTTTAGTATGATATAAGATAATTTTCATGCATTTAAATCCTTTGAATATGTTCAGTCATGTGTCATAAGGTCATGTTTCATAATTGTGTTTTGGAGTCAAATAGCAGTTTTGAGTGAACATCTTGCAAATAAGTGTTTGAGCCTATTTACCTTGAGTTTAAGCATCAAACAAAATTTGTGATGATCATGAGGTCATGAGGTTTATTAATATGTATTTTTACATGGTTTTTTGGAAAAATTGAGTATATTCCTCAGTGTTTCAAAATATAAATTTTTATATGCATAGGCCTTTTATATGTAATGATTTGAGAATGATTTCAAGTGGTGATTTGACTTAAAAGGCATTATGGATCTAAAGTGAAGTTTAATAAGGTATATTATATTTGAATATGGTGTGTTTCCTCCATATGAGGTTTTTTAATATGATTAAATAAATATCAAAGGGTAACATGTTGTTAAGAAAGTCTATTAGGTCTCCATAGACTTAAAGGAGTAAGGGATAACTGATGTATGGTTGACCTATTGTATTTATTGACTAAAGATTAAGTAATTTTATTTTAATATGATAAGACCTATTCATATATGAATAAATTTATTTGAATGTGTATATAGTGAAGAAGGAAATGATCAAGTGACTTGTATAAAAGTAAGGTAGTTTAGGCCTATTTGGTAGACTTAGATGATGTTATGTGTGAGAGAGAAGAAAAAGATAAGAGAATGATATATATCATTAATGAGAATAATTTGGTCAGGTATACCATCAAATATATGTCATGAATATATAACATAGGTTATGCATGAGAGGATTAAGTTTAGAATACCTAATCAAGGCATGGAGAGGGCTAATTGAGTGAAGCGGGCTAGAAGAAATTTTGAGAGGGACAAAAGTGAGTGAAGAGATGAAATATTAGATCATAGTATATTGTATAATAAATAATTATTATTAATTTGATCAAATAATTATGTGGTTTAGTTAGTGTTGAGTCATCTAGGGGGTTGGTTCCTTGTTACAAGTGTGTGTTTGTTAAAGCCTAGCTGAGTTGGTGTTGAGCTAGTTGGGGTTGGTGTTCTATGTTCAGTTGGTTATTCACTAAATATTTATTTTTATCTTATAGTATTATATTCCATTTACTTCTTTAGTGGGTTTTATACTCCTAGAGGGTTTCCCATGTATATTTTGCGTTCATGTGTTTCATGCTCTTATGGTGTGATACTTATGCTTGTTAAGATATACATGTTTGTTAGAATGAATCATGTATGGTTAAGTGGAATTGAATTTTTTTTTTTTTAATATTGATTCACCCCCACCCCTCTCATCCATATTATTTCCAATAATTGGTATCAAATTTGGTCCTTTGGAACAAGCTTGATAGCCCAAAGGAGATCCTAAAAAGTAATGATGACTAGCCAACAAGCTCAAGGTGGTTTCTCTACTAATAAGGTTTTATTTTTCAATGGATATAACTATGCATTTTCAAATTTTATAATGAATATATATCTAATTTAAAAAGGATAAGATATTTAGTAGTTAATTATGGATGATTATATTACACCTCTAATTCCACCAATAGATACAATAGGTAAGAAGGCTAGTGAAAATAATTCCAAGGCAATGCATGCCATTATGTCTGGCCTATCAGAGGTAGAGTTGTAAAAGTAATGTATTGTTTAGTCAAAGATATATGGGAAAAATTAAAGATCATCTATGTAGGAGACACCAAGGTGAATTTATCCAAGTTTCATACCCATACAAGATAGTTTGAAATCCTAAAGATGAATGAAGATGAAACCATTGCATCTTACATGTTAAGGGTTGATGAAGTTATCAATATCATTAGAGGATTGGAAGAATAACTGAAATAATCTAATATTATCCAAAAGGTTTTAATATCACTAACTCCTAAGTTTGAATCTAAGGTATTTATAGTAGAATAAATGCTATATTTTAATAAGATAGAGATCAATGGGATTCATGGCATCTTGATTGCCTATGAGATGAGAAATAGTAAAGGAAGACCTATAAAAAATTAATTATCTTTCAAATTTGAAAAGAATTCAAATTCCAAGAAGCTCAAATATGAGGTATGTTTAGATATTAATGATAATGAACTCATAGCTATGTTTTCTAGAAAGTTAATGTTTGGCTCATGTAAGTATAAGGGTAAGTTACCCTCCAAATATTTTTGATATGGAAAGATTGGTCACTTTGCAACTAAGTGTCCTAATAAGAACAAATTTAATCATTGTGAAGAACATAATGAACACTATGGAGATGATAGAAAATTCTATAAGTTTGAAAATAACAAGAGAGATTTCAATAAGAATGAAGGAAATAAAGGATCATTCAAGAATCAAAAGAGTTTCTATACCAAAAAAGATAATTCATCATATGTAAGTGATTCAAACACATCTAATAGTGATGATGGTAGTAATGAATCTAAACATGATAATAATGAAACTCTATTCACATCCATAGTATTAGACAATGAGGGTTGTTCAAATGGAAAAGGTCTCATGATTGAGGTAAAATCAGATGAAGAAGTATACTATGGTAGTGAATAAGGAGAAGTATAAGTGGATCTTGAAGCTCAGCTCATGAGTGCCTTAAAAGAGATAAAGTTTGTGAAGAAGAAGAAAAAGAAATTGAAGTCATTATTTTAAGACTATGAGGATCAGATTGAATTACTTGAGGAAAGGTTAAGAAACACTTTCAAGGAGTATGAAGAGATCATCTAATAAGTTGAAACCCAGATGGAGATTTTGGAAATAAGACTAAAGGCTAAAAAGGAGGATTAAATTAGTTATGAAACTAAAATATAATCTCTAAAATCTAAGTTGGGTCAAGCATCTAACAATGTGAAGATATTTGTGAAATTTTAAAAAATCATTGAGGCTCTATATGATATCTTGAATAATCAAAAGTTTGCAAGTGACAAGACAGGTCTTGGTTTAAAAGAATACTAAAAGGAGGCACATCAAGTCAATAAGAAGACTATTGAAGACAAGAATTACAACATGAATATAGCTATAAGATATCAAATGCCACAAGGTAAGCTAGTTCTTTTAATGGTTACTATTTTACATGTATTTAGTTTGGTCATAGAGCAAGAGAATGTAAAAGAACCTCCAAGAATGAGTATTCATGAAACTATGAAAAAAAAATTGGTCAAAAGAAGATCATAGTCATCATCAGTCAAATGGTATGTATAAGGTGGTCTATTATAGATTTCATAATGTAGGACATATTGTAAGATTTTTTCCTAATAGAGTTAGAAGATTATCAATTTAAAGCAAGAATTTTGAAGCTCATAGATTAAAACAAGGATGGAAAATGAATGTATGGAAACCAAAGGTAGTAAAAAAAGGTCATGATCAATATAAAATATCAAGTGTAATACTTGTCAAGATAGAGCATACCTCAGATGTCAAATCAAGTAAGGAATGTCTATTTTCAACTCACATTAATGATCAAATAGTTGATGATGAGATCAAGCCTAAAGTGTCAATCAAATCCATAAGGATGTTGAAGGATATTTAGTATTGTAAGAGTATAAAGATCTAGGAATCTCTTGAGTTTATATTATTCTAGATCCCTATGAAAAAGGGTTAGATCCATTTAAGCTTCATGGATACATTCTTCTATCAATAGAAGCATGAAGTTGTAGTCAAAGAAGGTTTCTTACAATAAGATTCTAGGATTGACTAAGTTGCAAGTAAGGAGATGAATATGGATATTATCCATTCCTATGTTGATAGATTTATGGTTTAAAGTGAATAATGAAATTGAAATCAAAATATGTAGGCAATTGGTATATAAGAGGTAAGCTTTAGATATCTATTTATATGAGTAATTGAGACTGATTTGTGAAGACAAAAGAGGAGTTTCTATTTCTATAGTTGGTATCAGTTAGTATCAACTAGTATAAAGTATGCGATAGCCATGTGTATGATCAAGAGTTTGGTATCTTCTTTAACAATGTCAAGGTATGTGATCTTGAGTTCCTAGTTATTATAAAGAAGATATGCTTGGTCTAATGGGCAGCTTGGTAGCTCTGATTTCTTTGTCAAGAAACTAATCGCTCTTTGATATACATGGAGTTAAAGAGATATTGTGTTTTATATGTTTCATAGAAGTTTTTTTTTGAGATTTTGATCCATCAAACAAGAGAGTAATTTTATTAAGATAAGATTCTGAGAATGGTTGTAATTAGTGGTTGCCATAGTTTTTGAAAATTGTGTGTCATCTAGTGTTTTTGAGAGATTATATCAGCTCATAGGGAGAAAGTATGATTTTAGTAGTTATAGATGATTTTTGATGTCTACTACTAATATAATCATGGTGGATACTTTGTTTTAGGGGGAGTTATTGAAGTAGTTAATTGAGCTTGATCTATGTTGAAGGGGTCTTGTAAATCTAAGTTCATTTTGAAAGAGATGATAGTTGTGAATGACCTTTGTCATTAATTTCAAAGGAGGACAAAGATTAGAAAGGTACAAAAAAAGGAAAGAATTGAGTTTAATAGATGATTATCATCAAGAGTGGTTCACACAATTTTTTTGAGTGTGTTTTCCATCAATGATAAAGGGGGAGATTATTGAACATTGTCATTGATTAAGGGAGAGTTTGTTGAGCATTATAATTAAGTGTTGCACTTTGGTATTTAATGTTCTCATTGATGTCAAAGGTTCTTATAAATATGCATGGTTATTCCATTAATCTCAATATAATATCATTGATGTCAAAGGTTTTTATGAATATCCTTACTTAAGTAAGCCTTGAGGTATGTTTATTATAAGTTTTGATTGATAACACAATGAGTATTGTTTCTATATCAGAGCTATGAATAGAGGATGTTATTTGAAGAATGTTCTAATGTTAGCTTGAGTGAAATAATTGAGAAGCAACATGAATGAGTATATGTCAATTATTCAAGTGTCAAGCATATTCTAATGTTTTATTTATACTTTATGAGATGATATGTGTAGGTACCATGATGAGATGAGTGAGATACAAAGAAGTATGCTCTAAAGATACTCCTAATGAGCTACGAAGATGAAAATACTTTGAAGAAAACTTTAAAAAGTTTGAGAATGAGAGAGATTTTTTGAGGTTGTGCCTAAGGTGTTGAGGACCTTGAAATTGATTAAAATTCATCTCTAAATATCTATATATGTAACTCTGAAGATGCTGCCAAGATCTTAGTCAATCTCTAAAGATCTATAATTAGTTTTGAATATGTTTTGTTAAAGATATAAATAAGTGTGAGTGTATGAGGTTGCTTGGGAATACCTAAGAGGCATTAGAAGATAGGAGATTTTCAAGATGAATTCTATAGGGTGGCTAAAAGGTTAGACTGAAGGCCTAATGAGATTGATAGATCAAAGCCTAGAAATAAAAAGAGAAATAGTGGCTAGATGAGGTATTAGGATTAGTTTCCATGGGATGAATAAGAAGGTGATTCAAGTTGTTTTAAGTATGTGCATGAAGTTTTAGGTCTTGGTTTACAAGAAAAATCTTGAGAAAGTGTTTTAAGGTTTCTCTAAAGCATAGAATGAAAGTTGTCTACCCAAAAAGGTTTTCTCCATGATTGTTGGTGAATGAAACATATAAATGAGAACATAAGTTATTCATGGTAGATTATAAAGGGTTCTATCTTACAGGTCTATGCATTGGTTTCTAGAAAGAGGATCTAAGTTTTATACATGATTGTTAAGACTGGAAGAAGGTCTAAACCCTCATAAAACCTTGATAATGACTCTATGTTAAAGATCTTATTATAAATATCTCATAACACTTTGATATGGATAGTTAAGTTTTTGAAGGTTGAAATAAAATCTCATATACATCTACAAGTGTGTTTGGTTTCTCAATGAGTGAGAAGACCATACAAAAAAGTGCTTGTCTTTCAGAGATTTATTATAATAGATAGAAGATCAAAAAAACAAAGTATCTAAGTGGATGAATATCAAAGTGTGAGACTTTTAGTTTTTTATAGTGAAGAATTTTGGATAGGTTATAGATCTTAGATGTAAAAAGTTGGTGATCCAATTTGGCCAGTCACTAACAGACGTAGTGATACAGATAGTAAGAAAATAAGGTAAAAGTAATAGGATGATTCCTGATGTGTTTTCAAGTAAGAGTGATGGATTAAAATGCATGATGATGTTTATTGGGACTTGAATACTCTATTATTTCTTTTAAAAATCTTTGAAGTAAATGTAAAAGGTTTTAACATTAAATCCCAAATGGCATATCTAACCCAGTGGAGTCTGTGAGAAAGGAAGTCAATAGATTAGTCTGTAAAACCAAAATCTTCCATCAGTACTTGTAATATGTTTCTTGGAGGTTATTATAAGGATGATATAATATATTTTAAATTTATTTAAATACTTTGAATATGTTTAATCATGTGTCATAATTTCATGTTTTCTTGACTATGTTTTGGAGTGAGTTGGCAGTTTTGAGTGAGCATCTTGCAGAGAAGTGTTTGAGCATGTTTACCCTAAGTTAAAGCATTAGAAAAAGTTTTTAATGAACCTAAGTTAGTGAGGTTTATGAATATTTATTTTTTTCCAATTTTAATTGTCAAAACTGATTATATGCCTTAGTTTTTCAAGATATATTTTTCATATATGCACAAGACTTTTATATGTAGTGATTTGAGAAATACTTCAAGTGGTGATTTGACCTAAAAGGTGTTATGGATATGAAGTGAAGCTGAGTGAGGTATATTGGAGTTTTGTATGGTTTTTTTACTTCTATGTGAGGTGTTTTGATATTTTTCAATAAATATCAAATGGTAATGTGTTTTTAAGAAGACCTATTAGGTCTCCATAATTCTAAAAGAGGAGTAAGGGATAATTCATGTATGGCTGACCTATTGTATTGATTGATTCATGATTAATACATGTTATTTTAATATTATAAGACATATTAATGTCTGAAATAAGTGATTTGAATGTGTATCTAATTAATAATGATATGATAAAGTGACTTGTATAAAAGTAAGGTATTTTTAGAGGATGTTATGCATGGGAGAGTAGAAAAGGATAAGAGAATGATATATATCATTGATAATAAAAATTAGGTCATGTATAACATAAAATAGATGTCATGAATATATAAATAAGAAGATCAAGGTAAGAAGACATAATTAAACCATGGAGGGGGCTAAATAAGTGAAGAGGGATCAAATTAAAAAAAGTCAAGAAGCCAAACATGCATGCAAGTTGCAATCAAGGTAACCGAAGTCAAAATCCATGCTATAAGTCAAGATAAGTCAAGTTAAAATCCAATATTTAATAAAGGTAAATTAATTAAAACTTAAATATGAATTAAAGATAAAAATTAATTAATTGAAGATCAAAATGAGTTTAAACTATTCACTGCAAGTTAACTAAAGTGAAGATCAAGATCCATTCAAGATTGAAGACTTTCAAAGCATGCAAGGGACCTTTTAATTTTTAGCAACATTAAAAATTATCTCTCTAACTTCCACACCATATTAGAATGAAAATAAAATTTGTACTCCAATATTCTAAGTTGAAATTTGGTAGAATTAAAGGTGGAGTTCAAGTTTGAGTTGAAGTTTGATTTAAAGTTTTAGTTAATGAAGAGTGACCTGTGACTATCCTGTGGACTCATATCTAATTTTGGAGCTACCTTGTCATATATTTATTTTATTATTTTATATATGTACATTAAGTTTTTAAATATTATTATTATTATATTATGCTTTTGGCTTACAAAAAATCTACCAAATTCTGTACTACATCACCTTTTAAGCAATAAAGAGTTGATTTTTCCTCCATTTTTAGGTTGTTCATGAATTGTGTGCTTAATATTCATTGATCCAACTTAGTGAATGGATGATTTTACTATGTTTATGTCTAAATATATCACGTTTATGCATAAAATTAAAACTCTTTAAGTTCATATAAAGCCTCTAAGTCTAATTTCTATTTAATATGGAAGTGAATTCAGCCAATTTTCATTCCTTTCAAGCTAGTGTGAGTGTTTTTCAAGACCTATGTATGAAATATTGATGCAATATCCATTTTATTAAGATGATCTAAAGGTGTGAAAGTTATTTATCTTACAAATTTTGTTAGGTATAGGGATAATTTACCTTAATATTGGTACATCACCCTAATTTTTAGTTTTCATTTCCATTTTCAACTTTAACAGTTCTCTTTGTACCCTTTTATAGTAAAGAAAGCACTATCTAAGAGAATTTAGAGATAAGTAGGTGAGTGTACCAAATGGAACCAACCCTTCATCTAGATATTCTATTTGACATAAAGTTACCCACACCTGGGAAAGTTTCCATTGTATAAAAAGGAGTGAGAATAGGCACATGTTCTTTGAAGGGTGTACTTTTTAGTGATAATAATTATTTTCATACTTCACTTTCCTTTAAATTAGATTTACTTTCCATATCCAAATTTCAATTATATTTTTAAGGAGTCATTAAACTTATTGGAACCATATTTGTGACTTGTCATTGTATATGAGCAACCTAAATTAAGAAACCATAAAATATTTGCATCCTCTATTCCTAAATTACATGTGAGAAAATAATATGAGTTCTATTCAACCTCAATTTTTATCTTGGAAAGTCTCCTTTTCACCCTCTTGATTATCTTGATTCTTAGCTACCAGTATCTTGCATTTTTTATAAAGTTTTATAGTTTTTTTAGTAATGAAAAGTAATGTATTTCTTGATTTTACCTTTGAAATTAAATTCATATTTACTCTTTAAATTTGATTTTTTAAAATCCTTTGATTATAATTTTTATTTAATTCTTTGGTCTTTGAATTATTTTCCTTGGTTTTAGTGCCTATTCTTGATCTCATGTATATAGTCTCATCTTATACTCGTAAGACAAGAGACAACTCACTAAATAATCAAAAAATAAAGTGTTCATGTCCTTAAATTCCTAAATATTGATCAAAAGATATATTTTGTAGATAAATATCTCAAAATTTTATTCACTATAATATTATGTTGTGTATTTTCTCCATAAACCCTAATTATATGCACTAAATCATTTATCCTTATGTAATGTTTTCAACTCCTTCATTATCATAAATTTTAAAATTTCATAAACTAAATTTAATATTTTGTATATTTTTAATATTACCTTAATAAATCCTTTATTAGTGTTTCCAAGGTATTCCATGTCTCATGGGCATGTTTATGTCTTACAATTATCAAATAGATTCTTGGGTCTATCAAACTCTAAAGATATAAGAGAGCTTGCACATCCACATTTTCTTCATTTATATTTTTTTATTTATTAATCTTAAGTCAATGTATTTTAATATTTAGGTGGTGTGTGGCCATGGATAAAATTATCTCAAACTACTTTCAACACACTAATTCTCTTCAATTGATCTTCCCAGTATTCAAAGTTGTCACATTTGAAGATTAAAATATTCATAGAAACATAATACACTAAAGCCATGATTATCTTGATAATGGATTAAAAGCCTTATATAAATTTATTAAACAAGGCCCTTATACCAAATTAAGGTTTTGATGGTATGATGGATCTTAATTCATATTTTATTTAATATAAAATTGAACCTATTATATATATATATATATATGTATGTATATATATGTGTGTGTGTGTGTATATATATATATATATATATATATATATATATATATATATATATATCAATGAATTTATCCTAGAATTAATAATTTTTAATCTAGGAGTGTTATGTGTATGATTGTTGTCAAACCTTGGATGAAATAAATTAAAATTAGAATACATATTATTTTTGGTTTTATTTTTTAAATACATAAAAATTATTCATATATTAACACTTAAAAAATAAATTCGAATAATAAATATTGTGCCATACTTGTGCACAATATTGTATTAACAAGAAACACTAAAACAAAGCAATTACAAGTAATTTGCATGACAAGTTAATGCTAAATGAAGAACTTAATTTAAAACTAAGTTAACTAAAAATATAATCTTAAAAATATAGCCTAAGATAACTATTTTCACTCAATCTTGAACCCTAGATAGGTTTTTCAAGCCTTTTCTAGATTGAGTGAAACATTGGATTACCTCTAGTCCTGTGGGTTACCTATGGTAGAGGTAAACCTCTAGTTTCAAGGGATATTTTCTTTTATTTTTCTCTTAATCTCACACACTACACTAGAATAGTCGCTTGGGGTGAAAAAAGAATAGATAAACAAAATTTAACCAATATTAATAGAGGTGATACACAAAATATTAGTCCACAAACAAACTTGCATATGCATTAAGAATGAAGACTAACAAAACTAACCTTAACTCATTTCCTTTTAGAACAAGTATTTATCGTAGATATTTATTTATATGCACATCTAGAGTTGTGTGAAAATAATTTCTAATACTATACATTTTTAATCCCTATGACACATAAAAACACACTCAACAAATACATACACTTTATGAAACCTATTATAAGAGATATACATCACATAAAATATGTAATGGCAACATAGAAATAAGGAGAACATATTAATCACTTAACATCCAAGTACAAAACTTAACACACTTAAGAAAAATATTGGTTAGATTAAATAAACTTTATATTTATTAATCAAAAGAAAAATAAGATGATAAACTAGTAAGGTTTCACCATACTAGGTGTGTCCTCAATACAATTATCAAAATGACTTAAATTTATAGAGCATATGAGAAGAGAGAGAAGAAGAGAAGTGGAAGAGTCACAAGTCCATGTGTAAATATATTTAAATAAATTATAATGTGAGATAATTATGTGGAAAATAAGTCAGGAAGTGGTCTTGGACAAATGTCCATCTAAAATGCATCATTCTCCCTCAAGGTGGCGTAGAACTCTTCACTATACTTCTTTGAAATTGTCCTTTGGTGATGAGTTCACTTAACTAATTAAAAATACCATATGTATCATTGAAAAATTTTAACTATCATGAGAAGGTATAAAAATGTTATAATATATTTCATACACCCTTCAACTTATGGTCTCTCCTACACCACTTGTCCTTCACAGTTTGCCAGTCATTCATTAGCTCGACTAGACTAGTCTTCAATTTTTCACTTATGTAGGTTAAAATTTATAAAATAAATCTCATTAAAGAGGTTTTATTAAATTAAATTTTAACTCCTTTTTCCTTTAGGCTATCAAATAGACCTAAATTAAACATAGATAACACTCTTTACTTTCAATATTTGATAGTCATGTTCATTCTCGCTATCTTGTTTAGGACTAATTGTAGTGATCAACCCAACATAGATAATTTCATAAAAACATGAGGTGAGAGATATATATGAGGTGTTATAATATGGTCCTAAGAACCTTATACAATTATTTTGTTCAACAATTCCCTTCTACACATGTAAAACACATCAAAACCTTCAAAAAACAATGTATTAGGTTTGTCTATACAAGAGAAAATATGGACAAAATGGGTGGTGAGGAGAATAAAATAATAAAAAACCAATTAGAAATAATTATAAATTAATTTAACCACTTGTATATTCACCTTCATTCATATTTTCTCTATCAGGTTTGCAAGAGGGTTATGAGGGTTTCTAGTTTCTTAGATTATTAAAAATGATTCATAAAAACTACATGCTAAAACTTTAAATTAATTCCACTAAGGAAAAGATAAAAACACCCATAAAATATACATATATCCTTTATTCACCATGTAATACCTTTGTACAAGTGTGATCATAATAAATTGGCCTCTCGAGCTTCTTTTTGCATTTTGAGTTTGTTTGATTGAGATTTAGCCCAAAATGGCCAATTCTAAGATTTTATCTACAACTCAATAGCTCATGTTGGCCTTATATTCTCCCCTAAAGGCCATCATAGGGTTTTAAAAGATAATATGGCCTTATGAATCAATTTTTAGTCCATGAGGGCTTAAGCCTAGTTCTAGGCCTAATAGGCATAATTGTGTTTGCTTGAGTAGTTGACCACCTCTATGTTTTCAATGTTTAGGTATGTTCCAAGTGTTTATTTTAAGGCATTGATGTTTCCATTTATGTCAAAGTTAAGTTGATTGTGCTTCATGTCAAAATTTATAATTGATGTCATGATTGGTGAAGTGGGGTGTGATAAAGAAGTTTTATCTCTCTAACGAGAGAAATTTTTAAGGCAACCTGGTATTCTTTCTAAGGTTTGATGACATGCCAAGATCATGTTCAAGATACAATGTAATCAATATGATTGATCTCTAAGTAATAATCAACATACAAGGTAAGCACATGGGTTACCAAGTCCTTGTATTTTATATTAGGTCTTAACACAAGTTTTAAATGTGATAGAGCTCATAAGGTATGTTGAGAGTATCCTTGTCTTTCAAGAATCACATTTAAATAATGACATCATTGAGAGAGAGCTTGATTGTGTCCAAACTTTGAGTACTAGGTATATTGAGTATCTTGGTCTATCTCTATAGATAATTTGTATGCATAAAGCATGGTAAATATTTGTAATTTGGGTCATTAAAATCATTATAAAGTGTCATAATATATGTCAAGTATGAATAAGAGATAAAGACACTTAATGATGAGTTTCAAGGTCTAGTTTTGAGGCCTAACCTTTACTTGAAAGACCTAGTGAAAAGACAAAGGTATTTTAGAATGATAATTTGAGCCATTGGATACTTGTGTGGGAAATATTGGTATTTTATGTGTAGTATTTGAGATGACATGATATTTGTATGATTTCTTGAAGAGAATTCAAAAGGTTTGAAGTCATGATCATAGTCTGAGTATGATTGGCAGTGTAAGGCCTAATGTTCAAAGTTACATATAGTGACCTAATGATGGGTAAAGATAATTTAAAAAGGTGGAATATTTATTTAAATAATTTAAAAAGATTTTATATGTCATTTTAAGTGTGTGCACAAATTTTTTAGTCAATACCTAAAGGAAAAAACATGAAAACATATGACAAGGTTCTTTGTATGCACAAAATGGGGTATTGCAAACCTGAGAAGAAATTTCTTGTACTTTTTGGCATGTTAAAACTTTTAATGATATATTTATCACTTCATGATATTTTTGGATGGTCCATATCATTTTTTTCCTATCATTGGTTTTGAAAATGAGGGGCAATCATTTATGAATGATTGCTAAGAAGTGAAACTAGTCAAAACCCTTATAATGAATTAATAGGAAAGATATAGTTTGTTATGGCTTATATTGGTCTATATTACCTATTTTAATGTTTTAAAAATGTAAATGACTTTTCAAGGTTCACTTTAATGGTTTTGGTTTGTCTTGATAGTGAGTAGAAGCTATAGGAAAACCCTTTTTTTTAGGGATTTTGGTGTAACAAGCAGGATTGACAAGGTTAAATCATTAAAATGGATGACATATGATTTTAAAGACTTATATTTTAATTTAATAAAATTTTATTATCAGTTTTTTGACCAAAAATATGTTAAACCTATCATGGAAAATAACTTATTGCTAAACTGGCCTAATGAGCAAAATACTGAAAAAACTAGGCAAGAATGAGAATGAGATTAGGGATTTTTTATAGAGGAATAGGGATGGATATTAAAGAATTTTGAAATTATTAAATACATATAATTCATATTATATTGGTTTATAAGTGTTTATTATACCTATACTCAAGAAAAAATCTATCATCAAATAAATTTATCTAAAATAGGAAAGTCTATGTAGAGTGAAGTAGTGAGATTTGTTTGTAAGACCAATATTGATATATGAACATGAAATATATATTTTTATAAATTTTATAAGAATTTAAAATAAAAAATTAAAAAAAAAAAAAAAAAAACCATTTTAATATCACATAAGTCTTTCCACATGTGTTCTAAGAGTTTATTTTCTCGATTATGTTTTTGATGTTAGAGGCCACTTTCTAAGTGTATGTGAAAAGGATGTTTCTGAGTCATTTTTCACTAAGGTGAAGGATACAATTATATTTAAGGTGATATAAAGGACTATTAGGATAATTTTGATTTATTTTTTATTAATTATAATTTCATATTCAAGTATGAAGAGTCAAATGTATTTGACTATTTATTAATAGTGTTTGGTGGTTCTGAGTAAGCAATTTACAAGAGTGTTCCTATGGCCTTTTGGCCTGTGTGGCAAATACAAAATAATATGGTTAGTTATTTTGAGACATAAATATACTATTAATATTATTTTACTTGTGGTATACGTGGAAAATTTTTGTATATGGTTCAATTTTTCAAGATACACTTTTTGGTAGTGAGAAGGCCTAAAAGTAAGTAGACCTAATTTTATGATTTAAAATGTGAATTAAAGAAAATGGTTTTGGGGACCACATGATAGATTAGGATTTGTTTATTAAAGTAAAAAAAAAAAAATTTAATCCATTTTTGGAGGATCAAAGTTTTATAAATAGGTCTAAGTGAAATGTGTGCTTAGAGAAGGCCTAATTACATTAGATCTCTATTACACATAATGGTGGGTTTAGCCCTTAAGGGTAATGACCGACATATGCAATGTTTGTTTAAATTTTTGAAAATGTTTATTGGTATATTTAAATCATTATAAAATTATTTTGATCTTAATTTACAACCAATATGGGTATGATAATTAATCAAGTATAAATTCAAGGCCTAATAAACCTATTTTGACTAGCTAAAGATTTGAGGTAGCGATTGAAGTATATAGAGTTTTGAAGAATAGGTAAAGGGATTTAAGATAATAAAATAGATGATTTGAAATTAACATGAGAATATAAATATGTTCCTATAGGTTTTGATTAAGGTTATTTGACCTAATTCTACCTTGGAGAGGGTTATTTGAGAAAGAAGGCCTAATAGGTTATTTGAGAGAGAAAAGAGTGTGAGAATAAGAAAAAAAATAGATCATATTTCATTGAGTAAGAAAAAAGTGTCTAATGGTGATATATTATTAAAGGTATCTGATTTGGTTCTTGTTTTCATATGCAGTTGGAGCCTCCTTACACATTGAATATTCCTAAAGGCTAGTTGAGTGGGTGTTTGACTAGTAAGGGATTGATGCTCCTTATGGCATTGATGCCCCACTAAAAATTTGATTAATTTATTATAAGAGAGTTGTCTAAGTTTTTAATCAATGGGTTTTATTCCCCTAGATGGTTTGCCACATATATTTCATTTCCTTATGGTGTTTACTTTCATATATTCTTATGTATGTGAATGAATACATCATGAATGTTAACTAAAATTAAAGGAATATTTTAATATAATTGATTCACCCACACCTCTTTTAGTAGATATAATTACAAATTTTGGTATCATATTAGGTCATTTTAAAGAGGTCTTAAAACCTAAAGTAATTTCTAAATAATTTGAGATGTCTAGTCAAGCACAAGGTGGTTTTTCTACAAGTAAAGATCCATTGTTCAATGGATCCAATTATGATTTTTGGAGTGTTATAATGAAGATATATTTAATGTATCAATTACATGATTTTTTTAAATCAATCTTGTATGGGTATACTACACCCCTTATTCCTCCTACGAATGCAACATGTAAGAAGGCTAGTGAGAATGACTCAAAAGCAATGAATGGTATTATGTGTGGCCTATTAGTGACATAATTTGTGAAGGTAATGCATTGTATTTATACTAGATAAATGTGGGATAAGTTGAAAAGTATTAATGAGGGAGAATCCAAGGTCAAATTGGCCAAATTTTAAACTCATAGAAGATAATTTGAAAGTGTAAATATGATTGAAGATGAGACCATTACAACCTACTTGTTGAGGGTTGATGAAGTCTTAAACATCATAAGAGATATAGGAGAAGAATTGAAAGATACTATTATTTTTAAAAATGTTGCAAGGTCTCAAAATCCCAAATTTGATTCCAAGGTATGTGCAGTTGAATAAATGTAAGATCTAAACAAGTTAGAGATGGATAGACTCCATAAAACCCTAACAACCTATAAGGTGAGGGAAAATTAAGGAAGACTTGTAAAGAAAGAAGTTGGATTCAAGGTATAAAAGAATCCAAAAGAAAATAAGTCACAAGGTAAGAAATTCAAAGATAATGATGAATCTGATAGTGATGATGATGAGTTGATATCCATGTTTATAAGAAAGTTGAAGACAAGTTTAGGTAAATACAAGGGAAAGTTGTCTTTTAAATGCTTCAATTGTGGAAAGGTTTGACACTTTGCCAAAAAATTTCCTCATAAACATAAGACAAAGGATGATGTAGAGCATTATGAAGATCATGATGATGATAAAAGGTCTTATAAGTATGATAAGAGATAAAATTTTTAGAAGATATGATAACAATAAAATCTTCTTCAAAAACAAAAGGAGTCTTTACACTAAGGAAAAGTGTAGCTCATCTAGTGAAAGTGATAGAGGTGATTCATAAAGTGATCATGAAGGTGATGGTCCTGATGTCAATGAGTTACTATTCATGGATAAAGAAGTAAGTTTCTCAAATCCAAAAATATCCATATGGATTGTAGGTTTTATTGGTGATTTAAATGGAGAAGGAGATGAGATAGACTTTGAAGCTGAGTTGATGAATACTCTAGAAGTGTTGAAGATGGTAAAGAAAAAGAATATGGTGATGGGGTCCCTTATCAAATATTATGATAAAAAATTCAACTTTTATGAAGCTAGAATAAGCAAAAATTCCAAGGAACAAAAGGAAATAGTAAAACAAGTGGAAAGTCAACTTGAAATTGTGACTAGAGGCCTAGAAGAAAAATAAGAAGAATGTGCAAGGTATGTATCTGAAGTAAACTCCTTGAGAGATCAATTGAAATGAGAATCAAACAAGGTTAATTACTTTGTGAGGTTTTACAAGAGTACCAATGATCTAGATAACCTTATGAGTAGTCAAAATACTACTAATGATAAAATAAGCCTTAGCTTCATTAGAGATTAAGAGGATATTGATGTGATAAAAAAGGTCAAAGATCAACCAAAAAATGAGGGTAATGACATTAGAAAAGGTCAATACTATTATGAAATCTAATAACATAAGGTATGCTAATACTTGAAACATCTTTTGTTATTAATATAACCAATTTGGTCATATAGCAAGGTATATCAAAGGGCCTTTCAAGAATGGATTTGAATTGAACTATGAGGAGAACCATAAAATAGCTGTATGGGGAATTGTGTGTTTCCATTTAGAGGTATAACATGTTTTAATTGTCATAAGGTTAGTCACATTAAGAAATACTATAAGCATGACTTCTCAAGACATGAAAAGAAATTTGAGGCTTCTAGAAAATAAGAAAGAAGACAAAATAGTAATTGGAAACCCAATTTATCTAAGTTATATAACCAATATACAAGTCCAAGTGGACTAGTTTCCATGGTAGAGAAAAATCAAGATGCAAAGGAGTTCCAATAATTTTTTATATTAGCTCATATTATTGAGGAAGAAAACAAGACCAATAAATTAATCCATAATGTTTCTAAAATAAATATTGAGGGGGTCAAGCCATAAGGACAAATCAAACATAAGAGGATCATGAAGGAAGTTTAGTCCTTCAAGGACATGGAGATCTAGGAATCTTCTGAACTTATGTTATTTTAATTCTTTAGAGAAGAGGTGACCCCATTAGGCTTCATGGAGGCACTCAACTAAAAATAAGATTCATGAAGGATGCTCGGTCATAGGGGGAGTTTTGAGGTCTTAAGAGACCTTAAGATTTAAGCTTAAATCAATAATTTAACTATAGGTGTGATCATAAGATATAAGACACAAAAAATTTGTATGATGACTTGATCAAATTGAATCATAATTTTGAAAATGTATTGAATTTTCATGGATATAAAGGGAGTCAATAATGTCTCATAAGTGGGTATGTAAGCTTGGTCTATGATAAAGTTTAGAAAATAAAGGATTTATTTGTTTGTTTAAAATAAAAGGTATGTTACATTAGGTCCAAGGAACAAATAGTTGCCAAGAAGATGAACCTTTGTCATTAATGTCAAAGGAGGAGAAAGTTCTTATTTCAAAGATCAAGTATTGAATAGGATCCATCTTAAAGGAAAGAGAATTATTTGCTATGACTAAAAGTTATTTACATCAATGAAAAAGGTGGAGATTATTGAGGTATGTTCCTAGTGTTAGTTTTAAGGCATTAATGTTATCATTGATGTCAAATTTAAGTTAAATGTCATTCATGTCAAAAGTTAGAGTTGATGTCATGATTGATGAAGTGGTGTGTGATAAATAAGTTTTATCTCTCTAATGATACAAAATGATAAGGCAACTTGGTATTATTTCTAAGGTTTTATGACATGCCAAGATCATGTTCAATATATAGGGGAAACATCTTGATTGAGCTCTAATTACTAAGGATCATACAAGGTAAGCACGTGGGTGAACAAGTCCGTGTATTCTATGAGTTGTTATCACAAATCTGAAATGTGATAGATCTCAAAAATTATATTGAGAGTAGTATTTTATTTAGAGAATCATTTTTAAATAATGACATCATTAAGAGATAAATTGTTTGTGTCCAAACTGTGAGTACTAGGTATCTTGAGTATCCTAGTCTAGTTGTATGAAGAAGATATATGCATAAAGCATGTTAAATATTTATTATTTAGATTAATACATGCATGATATAATGTCCTAAGATATGTTAACTATGAAAAAGGGACAAATAAGGTTAGTGATGAGTTTAAAGGTCTATTTTTGAGGCATAACCTTTACATGAAAGACATAGTGAAAAGACATAGGTTTGATATCATGAGAAGTTGAGCCATTGGAGACTTGTGTCATCAAGTTTAGCAATGTATGAGTAGTATATGAGGTCACATGATATGTGGATGAGGTCTTGAAGATATTTCAAGAGGTATTAGGGCATGATCATAGTCTGAGTATGATTTTTAGTGTAATCATATAAAATGAAAAATTGGATGACTTAGGAATGGCTAATATCACCCAACCTATAGGTCCTCTTTCTTTATCACTCAACCCTTCTCAACTAGACTTTCAATAATTCCTAGTCACCCATAGATTCTCATACTTCTATTTTTGAGACCTAGGTGGCCCTCTCAGACCTAGATCTATCCCCCTAGGTTTAAATGTCATAGGATAATAGCACAAAACTTGGATAGGAGTGTCAAAAATTAGGGGTGTCATGTTTCTAGCATTATTGTCCAAGCTCACTTTAGCTTCAAACACTCAAATTTTCATGAATCCTTATCTTTTCCCCTATAAAAATAATGCAAGATAATCTAACCCATGATCATTAATTTCCCTATAAAATACCATTCAATGTCAATTTATAAGGGTTGACACTCATTCACAAGAAAAAAACAAGAATAGAATCAAGTATTCTCAATCACTCTTCCCTATTCTCTACATACAGCTTTTGAAACCAATTTAAGCCTATTCAAGCACTCATACCAATCCCTAGTCATCCAAAGTACATTCTAGTTTTGCATCTAGTTTCATATATCACATAATTACACCAAGCACTTTAAACTAGAGAACTACATTATTTGATCCCTCTTCAAAGTATTGGTATGTAGGTAGTGTGCACACACATGGGGTGTGAAGTACATCCAATGTATCATTTACACACTAACCCCTCCTTTTTTCCCCAATTTTTATTTTTGAGTTCAACTACCAAGATTTACCAAGGGTTTTAAAGGTTGAATAAGACACATAGCAAGCTTTGAATAGACTCAGACTTCAATATCCCACAATCAGGGTGTCACAGGCCAACCAAGTAGAACCTAAAAAAGCTAGACCACTAGGAAAATAGTGCTAGAAGTGGACACCAACACTAAAAGTGGACTATAGCACCAATGAGTAGGGTGTCCTAAGTTTGTCACTCTTGTATAATATAGAAATAGAGTTTTGGGTCCTAAATATGATGGTCTACCATACTTATACAATAATTTCTAGACCCTGAATCATCCATTTCAGCCTAGAATAAGTGAAGTTTGATTTCTTAACACTTTTTACTATGTTTAGAAAAGTTAAAATACATATCTTTTTACAAAAATTAGTAGGTTAATTGAGACACATTAATTATTGATTTACATTTAATCAGACCTTTATTTTCTTATGAATTAAACACCTAATTTCCAAAAAGAATAAAACATTTGGTGAACCTGACTTTAAAATATCACATAAAAAACCCTAAAAACTATAGGGATAATTATTTATAATTTTTTCTTGATTTTTGTTGAATTTATAAATTATAAAACTATAAATTAATTGAAATGTTTCCAATAAATTCACCCAAACCCTAGTTTGCACATACTAGGTCCTATTTGCATATAAACACTTTCAAACCATTAGGAAAAGTATATTACAAATTTTAGAAATATTTTTAGATTTTTCATAAATTTTTCAAGCTAAATTATATAAATTCATAGAATTTTTTTCAAATTATTATACTAATTTTGAAAAAAAAAATTAAACCCTAGTTCCATCAAATACATTCTCAGTTATTTATTAGTACTTTTTACATCATTTTTTTAAAATTTAGTTGCATATCTAACTTAAAAAATAAATTTTAAATTAAAAAGTTCATACTATTTTGTAAATAATATTTTTGAAAAATTATAGTTACATATACTAGCTCCTTTTTTATTTTTGATGTATCACCTTACATGTTTTAGAGCCATGTATCCTTTTCATGCATATTCCAGTTCCTTGTTTAGATTATATTAGCCTAATATTTACTACTACTATCCAAGTTGTTTTGCTTATGACCCCTAAATTCCTTACATATTTTACTTCATGATGAAGTATAATACTTAGTGGCAATCCTCTTGAGTTCACCTAGATTCCTTTAACTCAACCATATACCATGGATAAACAACCAATTCAAGTTCTAGTCATAGATTCTACACATTCAGATTACACCAATATTAATGAGCATAATTTTGACAAAGATCAATATGAAAATAACAATGATGATGTACACATCGATGCTTATGATCCACCACATTGGAATATTTATCCACTTCCACCTATTGTCAATAATGAAGCCATACTCAACAAATATTTTGTTTTAATTTTTTTTTGAGAAAGACGTAGGTAAAAACCTAAAGATCATACACTAATTCTACAAGCTATCATGGAAATAACAAAATATAAGCAATTTGAGTCTTCCAATCATTCAAAACAAGCAATTGCAAATGACACTATGGGGGAAACTATGTCTCAATAACCCCCTATAGTATTCCAACCTTCCTCTATACCACTAGATCTAATAATTAAGGAATTTAGGGGTCATAAGGAAAACAACTTGGATAATAGTAGAAAATATTAAGCTAATATAATATAAACAAGGAACTGGAATATGCATGAAAAGGATACATGGCTCTGAAACATGTAAGGTGATACACCAAAAAAGAAAAAAAGAGCTAGTATATGTAACTCAAATTTTTCAAAAATATTATTTACAAAATATTATGAAATTTTTAATTTAAAATTTATTTTTTAAATTAGATATGCAAATAATTTTTATAAAAATGATGTAAAAAGTACTAATAAATAAATGAGAATGTATTTGATGGAACTAGGGTTTAATTTTTTTAAAAAAAAATTAGTATAATAATTTGAAAAAAATTCTATGAATTTATATAATTTAGCTTGAAAAATTTAGGAAAAATCTAAAAATATTTCTAAAATTAGTAGTATATTTTTGCTAATGGTTTGAAAGTGTTTGTATGCAAATAAGACCTAGTATGTATAAACTAGGGTTTGGGTGAATTTATTGAAAACATTTCAATTAATTTGTAGTTTTCTAATTTCTAAATTCAACAAAAATCAATAAAAAATTTCAAACATGGTATGTTCAACTTCTAGTGGGCCTTCTCCAAAGACCCTTTTCCCTGACCATGCCATTAAAGCATATACTTCATTCTCAGTTATTTATTAGTACTTTTTACATCATTTTCGTAAAATTTAGCTGCATATCTAATTTTAAATTAAAAAGTTCATATTATTTTGTAAATAATAATTTTGAAAAATTCTAGTTACATATACTAGCTCCTTTTTTCTTTTTGATGTATCACCTTACATGTTTTAGAGCCATGTATCTTTTTCATGAATATTCCAATTCCTTGTTTAGATTATATTAGCTTAATATTTTCTACTATTATCCAAGTTGTTTTCCTTATGACCCCTAAATTCCTTACATATTTTATTTCATGATGAAGTATAATACAAATATATGCTCTAATGGCATGGTCAAGGAAAAGGGTCTTTGGAGAAGGCCCACTAGAAGTTGAACATACCATGTTTGAAATTTTTTCTTGATTTTTGTTGAATTTAGAAATTAGAAAACTAAAAATTAATTTAAATCTTTTCAATAAATTCACCCAAACCCTAGTTTGCACATACTAGGTCCTATTTGCATACAAACACTTTCAAACCATTAGGAAAAGTACATTACTAATTTTAGAAATATTTTTATGTTTTTCCTATATTTTTCAAGCTACATTATATAAATTCATAGAAATTTTTGAAAATTATTATACTAATTATTATGCTCTAAGACCCTTTTCCTTGACCATGTCATTAGAGCATATTTTGATACCAATGCTATGCACACTAGTGGCATGCGAAGCATTGGTATCAAAATAGGCACTAGTGGCATGGTTAGAATTGAAGTCAAAATATGCTCTAATTGCATGGTCAAGGAAAAGGGTCTGTGGAGAAGGCCCACTAGAAGTTGAACATACCATGTTTGAAATTTTTTCTTGATTTTTGTTGAATTTAGAAATTAGAAAACTACAAATTAATTGAAATGTTTTCAATAAATTCACCCAAACCCTAGTTTGTACATACTAGGTCTTATTTGCATACAAACACTTTCAAACCATTAGGAAAAGTATATTACTAATTTTAGAAATATTTTTATGTTTTTCCTATATATTTCAAGCTAAATTATATAAATTCATAATTTTTTTTGAAAATTATTATACTAATTATTATGCTCTAAGACCCTTTTCCTTGACCATGTCATTAGAGCATATTTTGATACCAATGCTATGCACACTAGTGGCATGCAAAGAATTGGTATCAAAACAAGCACAAGTGGCATGGTTAGAATTGGAATCAAAATATGCTCTAATTGCATGGTCAAGGAAAAGGGTCTTTGGAGAAGGCCCACAAGAAGTTGAACATACCATGTTTGAATTTTTTTCTTGATTTTTGTTGAATTTTGAAATTAGAAAACTACAAATTAATCGAAATGTTTTCAATAAATTCACCTGAAACCTAGTTTGTACATACTAGGTCCTATTTACATACAAACACTTTCAAACCATTATGAAAAGTATATTACTAATTTTAGAAATATTTTTATATTTTTCCAAAATTTTTAAAGCTAAATTATATAAATTCATAGAAATTTTTGAAAATTATTATACTAGTTATTATTATACTAGTGTCATGATAAGCATTGGTATCAAAACAAGCACTAGTGGCATGGTTAGAATTGGAATCAAAATATGCTCTAATGGCATGGTCAAGGAAAAGGGTCTTTGGAGAAGGCCCACTAGAAGTTGAACATACCATGTTTGAAATTTTTTCTTGATTTTTGTTGAATTTAAAAATTAGAAAACTACAAATTAATTGAAATGTTTTCAATAAATTCACCCAAACCCTAGTTTGCACATACTAGGTCCTATTTGCATACAAACACTTTCAAACCATTAGGAAAAGTATATTACTAATTTTAGAAATATTTTTAGATTTTTCCTAAATTTTTCTAGCTAAATTATATAAATTCATATAAATTTTTGAAAATTATTATACTAATTATTATTATACTAGTGGCATGAGAAGCATTGGTATCAAAACAAGCACTAGTGGCATGGTTATTGGAATCAAAATATGCTCTAATGGCATGGTCAAGGAAAAGGGTCTTTGGAGAAGGCCCACTAGAAGTTGAACATACCATGTTTGAAATTTTTTCTTTATTTTTGTTGAATATAGAAATTAGAAAACTACAAATTAATTGAAATGTTTTCGATTTCACCCAAACCCTAGTTTGCACATACTAGGTCCTATTTGCATACAAACACTTTCAAACCATTAGGAAAAGTATATTACTAATTTTAGAAATATTTTTAGATTTTTCATAAATTTTTCAAGATAAATTATATAAATTCATAGAATTTTTTTGAAATTATTATACTAATTTTGAAATAGGACCTAGTATATTACTAATTTAGGAAAAAAAAATATGCTACTAGTGGCATGGTTAGAATTGGAATCAAAATATGCTATAATGGCATGGTCAAGGAAAAGGGTCTTTGGAGAAGGCCCACTAGCAGTTGAATATACCATGTTTGAAAAAATTTCTTGATTTTTGTTAAATTTAGAAATTAGAAAACTACAAATAGAAATTTTTTCAAGCACTAGTGGCATGGCTAGAACTGGAATCAAAATATGCTCTAATGGCATGGTCAAGGAAAAGGGTCTTTGGATAAGGCCCACTAGAAATTGACCATACCATGTTTGAAATTTTTTCTTGATTTTACTAGTGTGAAAACTAGGGTTTGGGTGAATTTATTGAAAACTTTTCAATTAATTTGTAGTTTTCTAATTTCTAAATTCAACAGAAATCAAGAAAAAATTTCAAACATGGTATGTTCAACTTCTAGTGGCCCTTCTCCAAAGACCCTTTTCCTTCACCATGTCATTAGAGCATATTTTGATACCAATGCTATGCACACTAGTGGAATGAGAAGCATTGGTATCAAAAAAAGCACTAGTGGCATGGTTAGATTTGGAAAAAAAATATGCTCTAATGGCATGGTCAAGGAAAAGGGTCTTTGGAGAAGGCCCACTAGAAGTTGAACATAACATGTTTGAAAAATTTTCTTTATTTTTGTTGAAATTATAAATTATAAAACTAAAATTTAATTGAAATGTTTTAAATAAATTCACCCGAACCCTAGTTTGGACATACTAGGTCTTATTTACATACAAACACTTTTAAACCATTAGGAAAAGTATATTACTAATTTTAGAAATATTTTAAGATTTTTCCTAGATTTTTCAAGCTAAATTATATAAATTCATAGAATTTTTTGAAAATTATTATACTAATTATTATTATAATAGTGGCATGAGAAGCATTGGTATCAAAACAAGCACTAGTGGCATGGTTAGAATTGGAATCAAAATATACTCAAATGGCATGGTCAAGGAAAAGGGTCTTTGGAGAAGGCCCAATAGAAGTTGAACATAACATGTTTGAAATTTTTTCTTGATTTTTGTTGAATTTAGAAATTAGAAAACTACAAATTAATTGAAATCTTTTCAATAAATTCACCCAAACCCTAGTTTGCACATACTAGGTCCTATTTGCATACAAACACTTTCAAACCATTAGGAAAAGTATATTACTAATTTTAGAAATATTTTTATATTTTCCCTAGATTTTTCAAGCTAAATTATATAAATTCATATAAATTTTTGAAATTTATTATACTAATTTTGAAATAGGACCTAGTATATTACTAATTTTGAAATAGGTCCTAGTTTGTATAAAAATAGGACCTAGTATGTGCAAACTAGGGTTTGGGTGAATTTATTGAAAACATTTCAATTAATTTGTAGTTTTCTAATTTCTAAATTCAAAAAAAATCAAGAAAAAATTTCAAACATGGTATGTTCAACTTCTAGTGGGCCTTCTCCAAAGACCCTTTTCCTTGACCATGCCGTTAGAGCATATTTTGATTCCAATTCTAACCATGCCACTAGTGCTTGTTTGGATACCAATACTTCTCATGCCACTAGTGTGCATATCATGTGATTCATTATTATTAATATTTTTGTTTTGAGTTTCACTATGAGTAGTAGCGTGCACCACACTAGTGGCATGAGAAGCATTGGTATCAAAACAAGCACTAGTGGCATGGTTAGAATTGGAATCAAAATATGCTCTAATGGCATGGTCAAGGAAAAGGGTCTTTGGAGAAGGCACACTAGAAGTTGAACATACCATGTTTGAAATTTTTTCTTTATTTTTGTTGAATTTAGAAATTAGAAAACTACAAATTAATTTAAATGTTTTCAATAAATTCACCCAAACCCTAGTTTACACATACTTGGTCCTATTTGCATACAAACACTTTCAAACCATTAGGAAATGTATATTACTAATTTTAGAAATATTTTTAGATTTTTCCTAAATTTTTCAAGCTAAATTATACAAATTCATATAATTTTTTTCAAATTACTATACTAATTTTGAAAAAAAATTTAAACCCTAGTTCCATCAAATACATTCTCAGTTATTTATTAGTACTTTTTACATCATTTTTGTAAAATTTAGTTGCATATCTAATTTTAAAAATAAATTAAAAATGAAAAATTTCATAGTATTTTGTAAATAATATTTTTGAAAAATTCTAGTTACATATACAAGCTCCTTTTTTCTTTTTGATGTATCACCTTACATGTTTTAGAGCCATGTATCCTTTTCATGCATATTCCAGTTCCTTGTTTAGATTATATTAGATTGATATTTTCTACTATTATCCAAGTTGTTTTCCTTATGACCCCTAAATTCCTTACATATTTTATTTCATGATGAAGTATAATACTTAGTGGCAATCCTCTTGAGTTCACCTAGATTCCTTTAACTCAACCATATACCATGGATAAACAACCAATTCAAGTTCCAGTCATAGATTCTACACATTCAGATTACACAAATTTTAATGGGGATAATTATGACAAAGATCAATATGAAAATAACAATGATGATGTACACATCGATGCTCATGTACCACCACATTGGACTATTTATCCACTTCCACCTATTGTCGATAATGAGGTCATACTCAAAAAATATTTTTTTTTACAAAATTTTAGAGAAAGACATAGGGAACAACCTAAAGATCATACACTAATTTTATTAGCTATAATGGAAATAAAAAATATAAGCAATTTGAGTCTTCCAATCATTCAGAGCAACCAGTTGTAAATGACACTATGGGGGAAACTATGTCTCAATAACCCCCTATAGAATTCCAACCTTCCTCTATACCACCAGATATAACTAGTACATCCCTATTTCCTGATATGGAAACCCTTGTGCAAGAGATCTGATCTCTTTAATCTAAGGTGCAACATCTTGAGCAAGGTACCACTACACTTATTCAAGATTTGGATTATTTGCTCTTTTACATACACCATTGGCACATCATATTGATTCTACACCTTTGCCGTAAGGATTTGTTCAACCCAATCTTACTCTTTATGATGGAAAGGGTGATCCAAAGACACATTTGAGATATTTTAATGCATCATGTTTGGATTATGTATCCAATGACTAGCTACTTACCAAACACTTTCCATGGATCCTAAAGGATTATGCTCTACAATGGTTTTATAGTATATTAGATTAGTCAGTCACAAATTTCAATCCTTTGGCAAACATGTTACTATCACATTTTAGTATCAACATTAGTGACAAGGTTTCATATGCATAGACTCCACAATAGAAACAAAGGTCAAATAAGCCTCTCACAGATTATGTTCTTAGATACAAGACCATTTTGGCTAAGCTAACTAGACCCATGGTTAATCAAGAGCTGTAAGACATCTTAAAATAGAGCCTTTTACCAATATTTCATGAATCCATTATGTTCAAAAGATTCTATTCCTTCACCAAATTGTGTCATACACTTAAGGGAAGAGAAGTCAAGTTAGTCTCAATGGGCAAACTAAAGTATTCAATTACTCCAGACATAACAAACAAGAGTAATAGAAAATTCCTACTCAAGGTTAAAATAAATGACAATAAGAATCAAATTCAACCAATAGTCAATGCAAATTTAGATCCCCCTCATTATGTGGTTTCATCATCACCTTCTTGATGTGCATTTACCAATTTACCAGTTTCTCTAGCTATAATTCTAAAGTAGTTACTAGAATGCAACATCATCACTCTCCCACCTATTTAAAAAGTAGATTTAGAAAATCCTCTTCTATAAGGATATGATCAACATGCATTTTGTGATTTTAATAGGGCACTAGGCCACACCTTAAATAGATACATCATTTTGCAACATAAGATACAAGACATGACAGATGATAATCTACTTAATTTGGGAACTTTATTTGAGCCTCAAAAGACAAAGCCAACACAAGATAAAGCTTTGAAAATATTTTTAAATCCATTTTTAAAACATTCCAAATAAAATAAAGAGGACATATCAGATGTTCATCATAAATACCATACACATCCTCCACTAGTTACATACCAGGCACCTCTAGTTGAGGCACATCCTTTGAGAGGTATGATAGGTGTATATGAGTCTAGAGTTCTAACCAGACCTTTGATATATTTTATAAATTAGGAAATTGTTGTACAGGTTATTATTCACTTTTTATCAAAGTACATATCCATAATTTTCTTATGCACAGTGTACTCATTGACAATGGTTCCAGTCTTAATATGTACACCTTCACACTACTACAATAGTTGGGTTATTCAGAGAAAGATATCACTCCAACTGATATAGTTGTCAATGGTTTCAATGTGAATATTTAGATTTCATTGGGAGAGATGGTACTTATATTATAGGTTAGTCTTACACATGTGGCTACACCATTCACTATATTTCTCAATTCAAGAGTTTTTGACATACTACTTGGTTGACTATGGATTCAAAACCTCAAGGAAGTACCTTTTATAGTTCATATATGTGTGAGGTTAATTCATTATAATAACATTATTATAGTTATTGGAGTTCCGTATGAGTCACCACACCCCACTTTAGAGCCATATAGTAGCTTTATGTCACTAGATCCAGTTCTTCCACTAGTTTTAGCTTCTCCTCCAATTTATGTTCTAGTTCTACTTAATGTTTATCCATAGTTAAAACATCCATCACTAGTACAGAGGGTTCATACACACCTATAGCTTCAATATTCTATATGGCTTCTGGCAAAAATATTCACACCTAGATCAGTTGCACTGAGATCTCATATAACTACATAGAGAGCACCTATTCAGTGAGTACCTTTTCTTACTTCTAGATGGATCCCTAAGATCCTTAAGGTTACATATACTTTTTAGAGTTATAAGAGTACCCCACATTTATCTTCCACTTAAAATATTTTAGAGCAATTACAATGTACACACATTTTAGCTTCACAATCTCAGTCATACACTCATACTTTATGATCACACATGATTTATTTATTTGACATAAGACACCAAGATAGGGAGTCTTACCTGAGACTCATTGGGTAGTATCATTTATTCTTAGTTATTCCTATACATAGTTTAAATAATTTAAAAAAATATATAAAATAACATTAAAAAAATTCAAAAATGCCAAAAATATTTTGATTGTATGCATCATCCATGATTTACATCACTACTATCATGCTAGGACTTATATTTTCTATTTCATGCTATTGTATATTAATTTTATACATTACCATGCTTCACTTGATCTTCTTTGAGTGTGTCAAGTGACATCCATCTACTTGATTTCTTCATTCTACCCATAGAGGGGGCATTCCTACTTTTACATTCGAGACATACATTATTCTACACACCCATTAGGGGAATATTCTACATGAATACACCATCCAGGTCATATCATTTATACACCACACACTTTGAGTTATCATGATGATGTACATTAATCTATAGCTTACATATAATATTATATCGACATCTCAGTAATATCTAGCACTTGTGTATTTATTATCATATACCTAGTCTTATACTACACATGTTTCACATACTCTCACATTTTATTTGATTATTTAGATGTGCTTATCTCTTTCCAAATTTTACATGCTTTCTCTACTTTCTTAACATAGCTTATGTCATTGTATTTTCAATTCTATCTTGTGCCTTAGGACATTTACTAATAGCCTTTGATTATTTTTCATGTGTGTGCCTTAAGACATTTACCAATGTCCTTTGTTTATACTCCTTTATGTTCATGTGGCCCATGTATGAAATTTTCTTATTTCACTTGTATGTATATGTGACATTTAAACATGCCTTTCATGCTTGTTTCTAGTTTGAGTGACATGTTCCCATGTCCCTTGTTTTCATGGCCCCTTGGCCCATCTAGTATGCTTCTTTCTTGTTACTTTTTTGCTTGTTGATTTTAAAATGTCTATAGTGCCATTATCCATATCATGCATTTTATTTGCTTTCTTGGATGTCATGATGGACATCATGCTCCATCCCTCCAACTAAAAACTAAAAATTAACATTTATAGTTCTAGACATCATAAAATTAGGGGCAATCTGCATATCACATTGATCTCTTTTTATTTAAAAGTTCAGTTTATTCTAAGAATTATTAGTATTTATGTGCCTTAATCCATCTTCAGGTGGTTGGCATCACATTCAAGTCAAAATTTCATACATGTTTAGCTTTCTGAGTACCTGAGTTCCTATGTTGGCTTTTATATAAGCCTAATACATCAGTTTCAAAGTGGCTTTCATACAAGACTAATCTCCATCTTTTTAAATGTAAAAGAGTGGCCTAGTTCCCAACACACATTTAGCTATCCATGCCATAGTGTCAGATTTATAGCACATTCATAGGCTCCATGAGCCATCTCATATGACATCTATTTAATACTAGTATCACTTCATAGCTTCAGTTTATGGGGAAATGATGGAGCCAAATGGGTAGCCTTTATATTCTTGAGTCACCTATGTAGAAGGATTGGACATACATTCCAAACATCGATTAACTCATGCATGATTCATTAACTTCACTTAGTTGGGAATAATGTAGCTAAAGGTCCAACCTTTGCATTCTTGATCCATATTATATGGAATTGAGTACTCAACTCCATTGATGATATTACTCTTAATTCAGTGCATATTCAACATAATCTATCATCACAATAGGTTTTGTATTGGTTTATGTACCCAGTGAGGTGCATGCATTCCTCTCTCTTCATTTAATTATATTTTGTACATTATTATTTTAGATATAGTGTATCTAGAAGAACTTATATACTTCATGTTTTTACTTACAAATTCACACATCATAGTGTGCTCTCTGTATGCACATCTAACATCACACGACTTCATGAGTTTTTCCTTTACAGGTAAGTTTAGGCATGCTTTCTATTTTTCCTTTGTCCTTTTATTTTGATTTATTACATCACTATAATAAAGGGGGGGCAAATTTAGTCATATAAAATGAAAACTTGGATGACATATGCATGGATAATAGCACCAAACCTATAGGTCCTCTTTCTTGCTTACTCAACCCTTCTCAGCTAAACTTTCACTAATTCCTAATCACTCATAGCTTTATAGACTTAGCTTTTTGAGACCTAGGTATCCCTCTCAGACCCAAATCCATCCCACTAGGTCTCATCCTCCTATGATAATAACACCCAACTTATATAAGAGCACTAAAACTCAAGGGTGTCCTACCTAATGATTGGACGTATTTCATGCACACTTGATGTTTGAAAGAATATAACCACCATAACTTTAGTCATGCACATGATATAGTTCAATAATAGATGGTAGACATGGGGGCCAAAATAGAATCATGTGTGGCATTATTTAATGTCTCCATCTAAGATAGACTTATGACCTTTGGCATAACCTAGCTCTATGAGTTTACATGCTTTGGGAAGCTAGAATAACTTGTACAGTTCTTCCTCTCATGCATCCATGGTGATCACATCTATTATGTAGGGAGGTGCATGTAGATATCAATGTGCCTAATAGGTAGAATTACTAGGCTCTTAGACTCTAATGTAGACATCAATCAGATGATGGTGGATGTTTTTGAAGTTGAAAGGGTCAAAAAACTCCTTAGGTAATATAAGGGAGGATTCATACTCCCTATAAAATATATTAATGACCCTAGCATGAGGGTAGTATCACACCTCATGATTTCAAAAAATTTCCTTAGTTGTCGATAGAAAGACATCACCAAATCCTACCTATGCATCACCTATCACATGGATTAGGGGTAAGTTTAACATCAAAAGTTCATTATGGAGGAAATGATAAATAAAATGTTGAAGTGTTATATGTTATGAGATACCTTCATGTATGGGTCAATATTGATTTTTATAGTCATAGAGGAGATTGGCATGCTTGATGGCAATGTAAATTATTTATGGGTCTTCTTATAGCATAAATACTCTCCATCAGATAAGAATCAAGACTTCACTTTACCCTCTTTTTACTCTAAAAATTATAAGACCTAAGTAATGGGGTTGTGCACATAGTATATTGAAGCATTCAAGATAGAATGGTACATCCCCAAGGAGCTTCCCTAAAACATTTTTGGAACAATGACCTTCACCATTATGAAACACTTTTATGTAGTACACTTGAAGCCAATAGATGGTAACCACTTAGTTTAGCTCAATATTCCTTATGCATTCTCCATGAAATAATTTAGGGAGGCATTGAGAAGGATCCCCAATGCACAATAGCTAGACATCCCAGTGAAGGAGTTAGACTTAGATAAGATAAGGTTCTGGTATAAATATGTGCACCTGAGAAGGAAATCCACTAAGGATGAAGAGGATAAATTAGATCACACTAACATCTATCCCCTCCAAAAATAAGTGATTCTTGGCCACATCCATATGCTTTACTATGATATGAAGCCAAGGAATAAGGGTATGATCACTGATAAGGAGTATGACCTCCCCCTTTAGATCATCAATGAAGGGAAGCCAATACCATCAATGTAAAAGAAGTATACCCAAAATAAAAATGGGGAGACACTTGAGGAAATAAAAGAGTGCCTCTAATTAAATATCACCTCTAGTGATAAATAAACTCCCTTTATACTAAATAATAAGTGTATTGCCTTTATGCTAGGGATTACTTCACCCATGTAAAGGGAGAAGAAAAAGAAGTCCAGGGGGAAAGTTATAATTCCCATAATAACCTTGGTAGAGATGGATGTGCAATAGGAGTGTGAGGAATTACATGTGCAAAAGGTTCATCAAGAAAAGGAGGAATAATGAGGGATGAAAGTTTACATCATCTAAGAATAATGATTAGAAGATCCTAATGCCAAATAATTTTAGGAGGCCCTCCAAGGTAGCACTATCACCACACTTCAAGACACAAAAATGTTGCCTAGCACCTCCTCCAAAGAACCCTCCACATATCCTCCACAAATTGAGGAGGAAAAGAGAAGTTAGTGGAAGAAAATGTGCCTCATTTAAAAATATATAGAGATGGTACTATATCTAGAGAAAAGAAGAGTGGCCATGAAGGCATTTAAAATAACCCAAGAAGAGATTGATAAGGTTGAGGTTGAGGAAATAAGGAATAAGGAAAAAAAGACCATGGCAATAATAAAAAGGAGGAAAGTAGAGAAAAATAAGGCCCATGAGGAAAGGTACAATAAATAAAAGGAAGATAATAAGGTTTTCACAAGTGTGAAACCAATGGAGGAGAAAAAAATAAAGATGCCTAACACCCCCACCAACATAGAAAAAAAATATTATACCACATGTGCACCTAAGTAGTGAGGGGGTGATTAGAGATAAGGAAGGTAATGCTGGAACCTTGAAAGATCAAATAGATATCACAAAGGAAACCCAATAGAAATAAGATGGTGAAGTTGACATTAAAGAGTAAGAATAAATGGACCAAGGGGACAAGTCCAAGGAAGAACCCCTACCAAATCAAGAAGCAACCTCATAGGGAATCACTAAAGAGTGATATCACAAAGGAAGAGGAACAAGAACATATAGAGTTAGATGTTACTAAAGAAGAGGGCATCAAACCAAGCCTAAGATAAAATATGCTAAAGGGGTTGACTGATGACGATTAATACATGTTTGAGTACATGCCCCCCATAACTACCACAACTAGGATGCACTAACAATTATCATTTACTTTTGATAGTTATATGGATGAGATTAATTTTGAGGTGTTATATAAGGCCATATTGGGCATATATACATTATAGTAAGGGTATGATTCCCTTCTCATAAACCCATATGCAATGAACCCATTCAGGTTAGCAAATGCACTCATCTAGATAGACTCCAAAGTATCATGAAAGAACATCATCAACTATGTTATGGATTCAAAGTGGAAGAAAATAATAATGGAATAGGAAGAGGAAATAAAGGACATGAAGTTAAAAATGCAACAATTGGATAAGTGCATAGAGGAACCTGAGCCATCCCTCTTGGATGGCATTGACACTTCAAATATTTTAGAGGTTGACAAGGTTTGCATGTTAGTAAAGAAAATGCTCCCAAGGTTTAAATCATAAATAGCATAGGAAGATGATAAGGAAGAACCTTCACCATCCTATATAAGGATTTATAAGATAATCTTAAAGAGGTAGAAGACATCTTCATATAACTAAAAGAAGACATAGAGATAGTCAATGACATCTTCATGAACTTCTCCAACCAAGCATCTGTTGGGAGAAGAAAACTAGATAAGTAAAGTTTCATAGGATATTCTTTTAATATTCATGTATTATACATGAAATTGTCAACTATATGTATTTTATCCTATCCTCTTCATTTGTAAAAGGATAGAAGATGAACAGTATCCTCATGTTGGTGCCAATGTATGAAGAAGAATATGAATAGTCAATAACTATAGTGACTATAAATATGTATGCTTATATGAATAAGTTGATGACCTTTTTTGAGATCAATATTAACTTTTTGGTTTATGGTTACTTGACATATTTCTTATGTTATTCCTTGTATGTGTTACCATGTTTAATGTTTGGTTTAACCTATATTAAAGTAATATGAATGCTCTACAACCCTAAAGAAAACTTTTATTAATCTTGAGTTCCTTTCAAATATTAAAATAATTCATCACTATCATGCTTCTGGTAATTATGAATTACCTATACTATCCTTCACAGACTAATCAAACTTAGATATCCTCATCCTTAGCATGTTATATTGAATCAAGAACCTCTGATAATAAGGGTTTAGTGAGTGTGGATGCATTCCTTCAAGAGGAAGCTATGATAATATGGATACCAAGACAATGAGATATTAAAACCTCATTATACTAGAAAATATGGCACTTCATAGAAGAATAATCTAGGAGGATGGGTCTCACCATGAGTGAAATCATTCAAGGACATATATATGGAAAAATATATGTAAATTTTTAGTTTGAAATACATAAATTATTTATTAATTGGTTCAAAATATTTGATTTCTATTGTTTCCATCCCAAAGTGAAAGAAACCATTACCTAGACTGAAGAAAAGATAGACTAGTTAGGGAAATTAGAAACTAAGTGGATGAGAGTGATAGACTACTAGGCTACCACCACTATAGATGGATACACTATTGAGTTCATAGTAAAATGATATATAGCATTTGAAGATACACAAAACCACTTCATGTGAGGAATTAGAGGAAACTTTTTAACACAACTACCTCTTCTTTTGAAGATGTTGGTGATGGAAAAGGTCATGGTTCATATTCTAACAAGTATGGAGTAGTCACTTTGGGCATATGGGGATATGTGCACATAATGGTGAATTATCGATAGATGAGTGACTAGAGAATTAGCCTAAATCAATAATGGAGATGCATGGGAAGAAGAGTCAAAATAAAACTTTGGATTCAAAAAGAGAACTATGATAACATAATATATGGAATAAATAGATGGATACCCAAGTAGCTATGAATAGAAGTAAAGATAGTAGTATAATAGATGATGAATGTGTGCACAAAAGTGATTAATAGTATTATGAGTGAATGTTGGAGAAAGATGACAATGTCTGATGTTGATATAAAGAGAAAGAAGATGAAGAACAAGTAGAAGAAGAGACAAGAAAAGAAGAAGATGAGAGTAGTTTAGGAGTAGAACATATAGAAGATAAAATTAGTGCATAACTACAAAAAGGGTATTAATATAAGAAGAAGAATTACAAAAATAAATAGAACTTAGTCACAAGTTAATCATAGGCTAAATTTTAGTATAGAAGTAATTCATTGGAAATTATTATTCATGAAAAGTGTACACGTCCTCATAGCCCAATCTTATACATCCTAGTATAAGTTTTTAGTTAGTTGAGTAGGAAGAAAAGAGTTGGGAAAAACCATTTGAAAAGCATGTAAACCATTGGGGCATGAAGATTAAAACAAAATTAATTAGGAAGGATTTGAAGTATATAGGATTTGTTGAAGTTTAACAATAACAAGAAGGAATCTTAGACAATTAGAGTGCACATAAAAATTACTCTAGTGTGTAGAATAGTACGTAGGCAAGAACACTTAGGATGTAGTCACCTTAAATAAAAGTTGTGCAGAAGACTCCATCTATACCAATTTCTATGATTAATCAATAAGGAGGAATCTTAAATTTTTCCATCATTGATGGGTCTACAGACCCTAAACATTACCTTCTAACTTTTAAAATGAAATGGCAAGTTAAGGGTATCATAGATGAATATTTACAAAAGTATGAATTAATAAGGGCTCTAGCTAGGAGAGAATTAGAGTTCATATACAAAAGATATTTTCAATATGTAAGTCTTAAATACATTCAATATTGGCTCATCGTAGAATTTAAGATTAATAAATGTACTAACCAGATAATATAGGACCTGAAAGAGATAAGGAAAAAGTTTGGAGAGTCGATCTATGACTATGATTGCATATTTTTTGATGTAATGAAAAAATTAGAATTCAATTTGATACATAAAGATAAGACAACATGATTCATTGAAGGACTACAAGGTAGGATTTAGTTTAACACGACACAATCATAATACAAGACAAAATTAGATATTAGAGATATTATACTACATGTATAATAGATTAAATATTATAGAGAAGCCCCTACTACTAACTCTAAATTTGAAAACACATTGAAGTTTTTCATGAAAAGAATGGATTAGTACCATGAAATATAAAAAACAAAATTGAACTTGTGGTGTATAGATTGTGAAAAATAAGAACATCACTAAAATGATTTTTCTAAAGTAAAGATAGAATTCTATGAACTTTTGTTATTAGTATGGCATGCCATGACACAATGTCATCTACTTCAGTAATATATAAAAAATAATTATAATCTATATTTCAATTATTACAAATCAACCAACCATGATGAGAAGAATTGTATAACTTTGTATTAACTTAAAGAGTGGATCTCCAAAAATGTGTTTACCATTGTATCACAACAAATCTCCTTGGCAAGGTAAAAAAACCTAGGCCCAGAGGTTAATATGAATTATATGACCCAAATGGGTCTATAGTGGATTCTTAATTCACCATAGTCCTAACCTCATGGCCTAGCTAGATGGACCCATTATTTTTTAGGATGGACACCCAAGTCCCCTCAATACCAATATGTAGCACCTTGGATTTCACCCATAATGCAGCCATAAAAATCAACTTGGACTCTTCTAGCTATGCAACATCAATTCAATATGGGAGATAATAATCAATATTACTATAATTATAATTTTGCATAGCCATAAGGAGGATACCCAGGGGGATATAAATCTAATAAAAGAGGAGGTTGAGTTAGTTACAAAGGAGGATACTAAGGTGCTAGAGGAAACAACTATTAGTGGCCTTCCTTGTAATGATATCTATGTAGAGAGTAAAATAATGTCCAAAGAAATTGCCTAATGAATATAAAGAGACAATCATATTGTGCATATTTTAGAGTCTCTAATCAACATGATACAAAAGATTACCCTATTATAGAGAAGCAGAGGAAGGAAAAAACTTCCAAAATGTAAACATGGTATGTTCAAAACCTAAATAAAATGCATTTCTAAACACTATGGCATGGTAACAATATTAAAAAAAATGACTGCCTCCACTTGAGATGCCTTACAATTAGGGCATTAGAAAGGTTAGACAAGAAAAATTCCTAGATCCAACTACAAAAAGTAGTCTTATAAATGAAGATACATAGTTGCTAGAAAACATTCAACAACAAGAAACTATTGATGATGATGTTGTAGCAATCAATGTGAAAATGTATGGTCAAATTGTACACATCATATGAAAAGATGGATTTGTCACTGCACTAATAGATCTATTAAAATTTTTGAGTACTTTATGTAATGAAGACATATCATAGAATATCATGAGTCTATTACATAATCCTTTACAATGTGCATAGTGTGGCTAGTAAAAGACATAAAAACTAGTGTGGTATGTTAAGATAAATAAGCCACAAGATTTTGATGCACAAATTGATATTGAAGTTGTTAGATACAAGATCCAAAATTTTATATTTTATTGTGATAGCATAGTAAATATGAATCATAGGTCAACATGGGAATCGATTAGATGACCAACTCTTAGCTAAAGCTTAGTAATTCTAAGCTTGGTTAACTATGGAAAATTTGAGCCTATTCATAAATTAGAGGATTTTGAGATCATAGTCATATACTTGTATCTATGAGCATATTTTGAGGTCATAGACATGAAGTCTATAGCAATGCACTACCTTACACTGATAGGAAAAAATGGGTTTATGATGGTTAGATGACTATCAATACAATAAAGAACTAGTTTGAGGCACATCAAGGAGATAATGTTATGGTAATTCCCCTTAATAGAGTGAAAAAACCATACATACTTATTGATAAACTAAACTCTCCAAATGTTCCACAAGAAACTAGCTAGATGAAGGTCAATATTAAGGATAATCTAAATGACTTACACATAAAATAATGCAACTTCCTGTACCAATTGGACAAACCTCAAATACAATCACTACTCACCTAGAAATTGAACACATTAGAATAATGGATACCAAAACTAGTAGCTATACAACTAATTATAAATTAGTTTATCATTAAAGACTACACCTCTATGTTAACAAAATATCCTACTTGATCAAAAGCTAATTTCTTGTATCAAGCTAATGATCACATGCAAGATTACATAGACCCAACAAGGGAAGACATTTTTCCCTAGGAAATAACTTCATCAATCAATGGTAATTTAGATACTCATATCCTTAACTGGGCCTATGATGACTATGAAATCTAACCCATGAGGATGGTCTTTACGTATAAATGTCAACTACCTATATACTACATAATAGAGGACATTAATAATATTATTCTATGTTTGCAAGTCCATATTCCCACTATAAATTAGTAGGTTAGCACACTAAACTATACTTTGAAGTGAGTTAATACAAACCAAGTGGGAAATTCATTAAAACAATTAGCTTGAGAGGGATGATTCTTTTGAGGTCATGATTAGTAGATTTTAGGTACCATAACTCATCCACACTAAATAGCCAATTTTTCAAGAAGGTGATTGCCCTGATATTCATTTACATAAATGTGTTGAGATTTTTAATGAGGAATATGTGGCACCCAAGTATTGGGTTCACATTTTTCACTATACACTATTTCCACTACCCAAAGCATGGTATATGCACCAGGAGCATATGAGAGAATCTAAGCACTAGGCATAAGTGTAGAGTGATTTCATACAAACTTTTGTCTTTAAAGATGAAATCCCTCTAGTTCATAATGCACTATAGAAACTCAAGCGATTTTTATACCATGGGTGTATAGAAGATGTGAGCACCACAATAGAATCAAATATGTAGAAAAATGTAGCGTCTGATCTTAATTCATCACTCTAATGGTATAAAGATGCTAAGACTGAAGAAAAAGCTTTGATGTAGCCTTGACACCAAATCTAGGATGAGGCAAAAGACAGGGAAGACTAATTTTGATGATGATTTAGATTTGAATGATTTATTTGGACCTTAGAGGCTTATATAACCACTTAAGGACACCAATGTAGTGCTAACTAAATAAGATAAGATACACAACATCCAAATCCTAGAGAAGGAAGGGAAAAGGAAGATACAAGAATCTATGGATGAATGAAAATGTAATATATATTAGTAGCCTCTCAAGAAGCATGTACTAACATCAAAATAGTGAAGTTTCCAAAATTGGCAAGCGTAGGTGATTACTAGATAGAGACAAAAATTTTGGAATCCCTACAAATTCTAAGGGGTTACCAAGACATCTCCCCCACCAAATTCTCATTAGATCAGGGAGTTGACCCATCTCTTAGTGAGATGCACATTGATTTGAAGAGAGCATATGTCTAATCAAGAAGTGACCATATAAACTCAATCACAATATGAATCTAAAATTAAAGGTAATATTAGATATAATGTAACATGTAGGGATAATCTATCTAGTATAAAAAGCTGACTATGTAAGCCCAATGGTAGTACATCCTAATAAAATAGGATAAATTTGGGTATGTGGGGAATACTACATTCTAAATGATGCCTACATAAATGATCCATTCCCCATGCCATTTAAAGATGAAGTTTTGAAGTCTATTGTAGGACATAAAGTATATTATTTTACAAATGGGTTCATTAGATACCATTAGATTTTGATCATAGAGGAGGATCAAGCCAAAAAAACTTTTGCAACAAAGTAGGGTTATTCTGCATATAAAGTCATGTTGTTTGACCCAAATAATGCACCTATGGTGTTTTCTCATGAAGTAGTTATAAAATTCAAAGATTTCATCCATGATTTCTTAGATTTTTACTTAGATGATTGGGTAGTCTTCTCCCTATTTAAAGAGCATTTGTCCAAGTTGTGTTTGATGTTAGAATGATGACAAGCCTTATACATCACTTTAAATTTTAAGAAAGGCTTATTCTTTACACCATTTGGTGTTTTACTTGGAGATGTTGTTTACAGTGATGGCATATTCATGGATCAGGCTAAAATCATAATAATATTGAGTATTCCACCACCTGTTAGTTCCATTGAAGTGTACTCCTTTCTCGGCCACATAGGTTGATACTAAAAATTTATCAAAGGCTATGCAACAATTTCATCTCCACTAGAAGTCTTACTAAGCAATAATGTTAAGTTTGTATGGACATATTAATGCCAAGTAGTTTTCATTGAGTTGAAATATTGACTTCTCACTATGCCTATACTTGTTTTCTCAGAATGGAGTAATCCCTTTCATGTACATGTAGATGCTTTAGGCATCATATTTGGTGTTGTACATGTGTAGCTTGGAGATAAACTTGACCATCTTATCCACTTTACTAGTTAAAAATTGTCAGATGCAGAGAAAAATTATAAAATTATAGAATGGTTATCATTGTCCATTATATTCACACTCCAAAAATTATAGTACTATATTTTTGTGACACCATTTGAAATTTTCATTAACCATCAATCCCTACAATATCTAGTTAATAAACTAATGTTAGGAGGATGAATATATTGCAGGTTGATACTATTTCAATAATTTTAGTTCTGTATAAATGTAAAACCAAGTAGATAAAAATGTCGGACTTAATGACGTCATTCATATTTTGAATGGTGAATATCTAGAAGAACTATGAAACCCACCTAATGCACACCTCTTTTACGTCTCTGTGATTCCTAAAAACTTTGAATCTATTTCTGACTTCCTCGATCAAGGAATCTTACCTATGCACTTTCAAGAATGGGATAAAAAGTAGTATGACCATAGCACTACCATACACTATCATTAATGGATTTATATATCACTTGGAAAAGGATGAAGCCTTATGTAGGGTTATCCTTAAATATGAATTCCATTAACTCTTAGAGGAAGCTCATCAAGGAGTCACAGGTAGACATTTCAATGGAGGGGCTATAGCTAAAAATATTCTATAGAGTGGACTATGGTGGCCAAATTTTTTCTAGGATTCATATAGAGTTGCATAGCATTGCAATATCTGCCAACATATGGGAAAACCATTATAGAAAGATAAGATGCCATTGTAACCCATGTTAATATAGAAGCCATTCGAATAGTGGGGTATTGATTTTTTAAGACCAAGCAAGTGCAACAAATATAGATACATAATTACTATGACATATTATTTTATAAGTGGGTTTAAGCTACAAACACACCTAATTGTAATATAAAAGATGCAATGAAGTTTTTATATGTAATTATCATTACCAAGTTTTGATGTCTGATAAAAATAAATAATGATAGAGGAATGCACTTCTTCAATAATACATCAAGGCCTTGATTTAATATTTTATGATCTCTCATCATAAAATCATTTCCTATCATCCATAGTTGAATAGCTAGGATAAATATTTAAATAAGGTACTAGGGTAAATGCTCAAAAAAATATATGATATCAAGTAGGATGATTGGGAATATCACATTCTTATGATATTATGGGAATATCACACAAATTATTAAATAGATATTTAATTTACACCATTTTAGCTAGTTTATGTTCAATAAGTAGTCACTCTAATAGAGTATCTAGTGCCCAACCTATGCATCGCTATGGTCATGCATTTAGGATATTAGGAATATCTTAAAAATCAACTCCTAGAACTAAATATAATGGATGAATTTAGACAAAATTGAGTTGGACACAAGAATTACATAGGCAAATTTCAAAAGTGTGGCATGATAGGAACTTGCACCACAAAGATCAACTAGTTTTGTTGTATGATACCTGGTTTAAAGCATTCCCAAGTGTTCACCAAATTTGACCTTGTAGGTCAAGTTGGGACTCCTATAGGTAAAAACTTCATTTTTTGATGTTTTAGGGGTCTAATATCTTGTCATGGGGTATTTTATAGTCTATTTTATGTAATTTAATGTCCTTTTAGCCTTGGTCATGGTCTAATTAGTCAATACATCATTTTGAGTCATTTAATAGCCATTTAGGGGTCATAAATGTAAGTGGCATAGTTTTCAAGGTTTATTGCTGTCCTAGTTTATTTTAAAATTTCTATTAAGTTATACTCCCTATCATTAATGTTAGTTCAATCTAAACCTTGTAGGTTATCTAACTAAAAATCAAGAAACTAACTAAAAAAAGAGGGGTTTGGAACTTGTGCAACACATGAGGGAGGATGACATGTGGGAAAAGGTAAGGGAATGTATCTTACTATTATTTAGACTAACCTCAATAATTGAAAATATTTGTAAGTTCTAAAAAAATTCCCAAAACCATTCTTCTCCTTCTTTAACCTTTAAGACACATAAAACTCGTAAACAAGTTTGTGCTTAGTATGGATAGTTGAAGAGGTTTTAGGTCAAAATCCTAATGGAGTTGAAAGTAAACTTAGATAGCTCCATTTTAATAAGAATATTTTAAATACTTGTTAACTTTTCTTTATGAACCATCTCTAACAAGTTGACTATGTTTTTTTCTCACTATTTCCTTCACCCTATAGGTTTTGTTCTCTATTACATAGGACTATACAATATAGTTGGTGATGTTAACTCTAGAGGATGTTGGATCTCTTGTAAAATTACCTTCATGTTTTTTTTCATGTTTTATGGTGTTTTTATGAGGAAGTCATCTCATCTTATAGGAAGGTATCACCATGTGAGGTCTTAGTCAAAATTTTCCTTATTTACAGAATGTTAGTCCTCTACAAAGGTCTCATGTAGATGTAATATCATGTTCCACTTGTCTTAATTGCATATTTTTCCCTCATTCCATGAATGGTTTCAACACACCATGCTTTGATCAACTTTCAATCTTATTACTCATAGTTAAGTCCTTGCTCATTCTCACTTGCAGTCATAGGGAATCATGTGTACAAGGCATGTTAAGCATGAATCATGGAAGTGTAATGAGAGTATCAAGATGTGGAAAAAACTCTCATACCAAGGACATAAATTATAAATGTTAAATTTTTAAGAAGAAGAGACTGTGGTAGCCATACTCAGTCACTCACATATTTTGCCATTGGTATGCACCTACAAGTGCTTCAAAGGAAGGATAACACATCAATATGAAGTATTTTACCTTGTTTTTACATGATATTGAGAGATACATATGAGACCTTGAAAAGGTATAATATTGGTTATAAGGTCATACTTCATTTTCATAACTCATACTCTTTTCTAATGCTATTGTCTACCTGCATACAACTCATACACACCTATTGTGCCCTTTAGAGGATGTCATGTTGAAAGGGGGGATTGAATATGTATTTAAATCCTTTTTTATGCTAAAAGAACATTTTGAAACCTTGGTGAAGGTATAGATTTAATCAAAAACACATATGCCTTGCTCACTACCTGTTATTCCACATGTACTACCTATACGTTAGGATTTCCACATACAGGTGGCATTAGCAGAGGTATGAAGGTACATGTATGAAGGAAATTAGACATGTTAAAAACCTTATTGATATAATATTATGTTATATAGGCCATGATAGACATAATTTAAAGTTTAGATGAGAAAATGTAAGTGGAAACCACTATGAGAACATGAGATAATAGTGTTCAAGGATCTTTTCACTAAAAGTGTAAAATACAACACCTGGTGGTTTTATGGATGTCATATGAGAATGTTTACAAAGGATTTGAGGCATATATATGATCAAGACTTGAGTAATATAAATAATATGATAAATATAAAATAATTGGAGGAAAAATGATCAGTAAAAACTAGTTTTGAAGAGGCTCTAACATGTTATATGTTCACTAAAGTTTATTAGTGAAACCTACAGGCTTTGAGCTCTGATTAGACTTGTCACCCTAGGGTTGTAAACCTAGACCTTGCCTCCATGGTTTGAATGTTATATATAGTTTAAGAGAACATTTTTGGTCTAAATTATCACTTAAATAGAGTGATATACTGAGTTTTAACACTATTTACACCTACAAGTGTTCCATCAAAAAAATGCTCACCTACAATTGGGTAGGCAGATAATAAGTTGAACATGGTGTCTAGGTGATTATTGAAGCCTAAAAAAGGTCAAAATAAGTCAAAATAAATAATACTTGACCTCAAATTATTAAAGGAAGGTCTATATACTATCTCAAAAGCCTAACTATTGAACTACACGTATAGGTGCAATACAATAAGTAAAACACAGCCAAAGATGGAACATTATCTTAACCAATTAGGTGTGTGAAGGGGTAAATTAAATTATATGATGATGAATGGATTTATAATACATCCATAATTATTATATAGGTTTCAATAGGCCTATATAATATTAAAATCATGCATAGATTAAGGTCTCAAATGATGCACCATACAACCCATGTCATCAATCCAACACAACCTATTTTATATAGTCAGTCTTAGAATTTGAGGAAGTTAGAAGGTATATTGATATAACCAAGGGATGTATTTTTGTTTAGAGTGTCTTTATGAATTTAAGGTTCCCATCCAATATTTACTTTTTATAGATAAATAGGGTAAGTGTCATATGTTTTTTCTCAGATAGAGGGCACTCCCCTTGAGTGAAAATTAGCATGTTTTGGAAAATTAGGAAAAAATAATAGACCAAAGGCTATAGATAAATTTTATTAAGGTATGATAGTTTTAATCATATAAACACCAACATGAATAATCAATCACATAAGGTAAAATCTTAGGAAAGTGTCCTAGAACTCCAAGGTTACAGTTAAGCCTAAAGGATAGGGTTTTGTCCTAGTGTCTAAATGGGAAGTCACCTACACTTATAGAATCATATATGATTTATATACTATTGGGTATTGTTTATGGGATCAAAAAATATGTTTTAAATATTTTTTATTCCATGAGAAACCTTAAATAAAGTGACTTTGGCTGAAAGCTACATCAGACTTATGCAAAATGTGAAAACAAGCTCAATAGGGTAACTTCAAATGCTCACAGATTTCATGAGGATTTGCATGGATATTCAAGGAGTTTATGGAGGTCTTATAGTTTTTATTTTGTTAATTTTCTTACAATTAAAATGTCTAAGTTTCATGAACAATACTTAAGAACATAAATGGCTTAAAACCCTTGCAAAAACTGAATAAGGCCCTGATTGAGGAAATGAAAATGGTCAGCTATCAAAGTGGGGTTGAATGACCATGATAGTTATTTAAAAAAATTTATAATAATATATTATTATCCTCTCCACCCTTTTGTATTATATTTAATTTTATGTATGGAGTAAAAATTAGGGCATTTTGACAATTTTTTACATTATGTATGTTATACAAGGTTTCAAGAGATGAAATAAACTTTAAGAGGAAGATAAAGACTTTAGATAACTCCACATGTCAATTTAATGCTTCCTAAAAACTCCTAAGTGTTCCTACTAGAGTTCTCATCTCAACAAGTCAAAAATGGCATAGTAAACATGTTAGTGAGAAGGGTGAGAACTTCAAGTGGATGGATTTTAAGGTATACCTAAGTACTATAAGGCCATGGAGAGTATTTAAAACTATCATAAACTCCATTTTATTTTATTTTCATGAGATATTAAAGCCAATATTGATTCTAAGTGTGAGGGGTGACTATAAGACAAGTTTTCTTTGATTATAGTTAGTGATGACTCACTTCTAGAATATTATAGATTACTATGAATGAAACAAATGCATGAAGAAGCATGTATACAACCCTTCCCTCTCATTTCAATCATCAAACATGTCCCTAGTTAGTTTTGGAACATTCAAATATGGGTGAATGATGAAGGTAGTTTCCTTATCCCAAATGAGAACTCATATGCCACATTTTAATAGTTTCATGACTTGGAGTGATACTTGTGCTTCTTAAATTTACATTATCAATTTCACATTACCTTATCAAACACAATTAACTCATTTTATTATCTTTAAAAGTGTCCTTATGACCTTTGTACTTATTTCTTCTCCTCTCTCTCAAGTTTTATAATAACTAACTACTTTGGCCTTTGTAAGACATACTCCACCTAAGTATGGTGAATCCATACTCATTTGTATTCTATTAGGTCAATAAACACTACCAATTTTACCTCTTCAATGACTTTTCATAGTGTGTTTAATTGAATTATGGATCTTTCTTAGTGATGACTATGATTTCCTCAGCATTATTATCTCATTCTCTTACCTATTTACAAATTCTTATTGTAGGTCATGTGAAGCATTCTATTAATTTTCAAGGTTGAGTGAGTTATCCTATTCAAAATTTTCATTTTAGGCATCTTGTCTAGTCCTCCTAGCCTAAACATTCATCACAACCTCATAATGAAATACTAATGTGAGAATATTCAAATTAGAGCAATGTATGTATGTTTAGTCCCTTATTTTTATGTGTACCATACATCTGGTTGGTATTCATCAAAAAATTTGGTGTATCACCTCCTTTAGGATAGTTTAATTTTAATTTTTTCTCCATTTTTCATCACAATCATAGGTGTAGTAGTGATCTACAAGTGGTACATGAAGGTAGCTAGCCCTATATATAGATTCACCTCATTCCTAGGCTACCCATAGCCTAAAGGTGTTTCAATTGTGCCAATTAGATGAGGAGAGATGAGACATCTCCTCAAAGGGTGAAAATCTAAGTGGCAAATTTTTTTATCATAGCTAGTGGGACTCTTAGTCTAAGAATTTGAAAGATTTTTAGTGCTATATTTCAACACATCAGTCTTTGGATGCATTTATCCAAAGATCAGTGGCAATTAAAAAGTTACATCAACTGGTCTAAAAAGCCATGTTTTCCTTATAAATATGGTTGGTAATATTTATTTGTGTTCTTACTTCCCAAAGAAGTTTCATGGCTAATTTTGGTGTTGAGTATTGCTTTATACAAGTTGGTGAGGTATATCAAGCTTATGACATTCCCCATTAGCCTTTGTATGATCCTTATCATCCTTTTCATGATCCTTACCAGATATAATATGATATTTATCAACCTTTTCATGATATTTATCAGTCTTATAACAATCCTTCTCAATACCTTGGTTCTCCTAGTCAACCTAGACACCTCTTGGTTCTCCTAGTCAACTTAGTCCATTCCAGCCTTCAAGAAAACTCTCTTTGGCTATGAGAATTAAATGATAGACCTTAAAAAACTAATGGGACATGGTAAATATGTTCCTAATATTTTCATTAATAAGGTGAGAGATGAATTAGAGTTGGTTAAGAGAGAGTGGGCACCTATTAAGAGAGCCAATTAGCAAAGGGTCAAAAGTGAGATGCTAGATGTAGGTGGCGTGATTGCATATTTAAAATACAAGATAAGAATTAATTAGGAGCATCCTCACCAAGTATATCAGCCCTCATATACACCTTAAAAATATTAATATCAGTCCTACTTGACCCCTACTCATGAACCCAATCAATCTTATCAAAGTCATCTTTTTCCCAATCAGATGGAAGAAAGAGTTGGAAAGACAACCCTTATTTTTTAGGCAAATCACAATAAGTAGGCTAATAAATAAAATAAGAAAATGTATCATTACATATCATTAGTAATTTAAGTGGAATTTAATCCCTTGTTTCCCTCTCCCATTACATCCCAACCTCAATAAGCGACTTCTAGATATGAAATCCTAAGTTGGAGACAAGGTGGAGAATCCTATCCTAAGGAGACCCCAAGTTTCTTCAACACTTCATCCAATCCTAAAATTGAATCACTACCTAAAGAAGATACTCCTAATCCTAACATCCTAAGATATAATAAGGTAGTGAAATCATGGGGAAAGAAAGAGGATAAAATCTTAGATAAAGAGTGTGAAGTTGAGAGAGAGCTTGATCCTATGAAAGTACCATCCTTCCTTAAGAGACCTCTTGTCTTCCATATCAGCCCTATTATACTCCATATATTCATGATGATTACTATCAATTTCAAGATAGAATTTTATAAGATAACCTAGCCAAGCAAATTGAAGAGTTAGAGTTGATAATGAAATTGTTAATTCAAGATGTGATGGAAGGTTTAGAACCAAAAGAAGATCCTATGCCTAAACACACCCCATCTAACCTTCCTTAAGAGAGTGTTCAACCTAATTTAGATGTGAATTAAGTGATTTTAAAATGGAGGGAATAAAACCAAGCTATTTTATCCCAAGGTTTGCCTCTGCTTCCTCAAGAACACCTAAAATAATCCCCTACAATTCATTCTCAATCTGATTTTGTGTCCTATGTTGCACCTCCGCCAGCTAGTTCATATTGTCCTCATACTATCACTCTTTGTCTTGATATACCTATGTTATTGGAACATAAAGAGGAGAAATTTGGTTGATAAAAATTCAAAACTTTTCCTTGAATAAAATACAACTCCTTGACAGCCTCATTGGACTGTCACATGATTACAAGATGCCTAGTCTTGGCATCACCAAGAAAGAGAAAGAAATTGAGGACCTTGCAGTCTTTGGGAACCAAATTCATGTTTTGGTAGTTTATATAAAACTTTAGATCCCTTAAAAGGTCCTAAATGCTAAAGAGGAAGTGCTTTTTTATGTTGGAACTTTTTATTGGGTTGATATCAAAGAATGTTTCCCTTCTGCCAAAGAATAAAAAATCATCATTGGTTCTTCCATAATTATCAAAGACATCATTAATGGATAAGAACAAGTCTCTAATCATCTTTTTTATGACATAATTTTAGTCATTAGAGTAGGTTATACTCTTATTCAAGGAGGCTATGATCTAGTAAAAAATGGAGAACATGGCCTTGATACTCAAGTGGGAATGCCAAAAAAATGTAACTTTTCAAATCTATCCTTTCAATAGGCATATACATCACATGATGACATGTTTGAAATCATAAAGATGGTTTATCATCCTCTCAATTATCTGGGAGAAACACAATCTCTTGAATGATTAAAGAAGCTTTTACTGGCCTCAATCTTCTCAGGAATAAGAAACTAATCCTCTTGAAGCCATGCCTACTAAGAAGATACAAGTTGATCATAAAATGAAGAGTGGGTAGAAATATGAGGTATGTGTAGAGATTAAAGAGGAATAAATTTTCATTGGAAACCTATTTGAGGATGATATACTTTAGACTAGATCAAGTGAAGTGCTAAGGAATAGGTCTAATTTACCAAGCATCCAATCTAATGAGCAACATGTTTGGCACTATGACTCATCTAATGAAGAAGAATATTTAAGAAACTTTCATTTTGATCCTATAAAGGAGGTATGTTTAGTTTCTAGTTGTGCATAGTTTTTTTATTTTTTGATTACCCTAAGTTCTTTGAACACATGTGTGTGTGTCTTGTTAATATGTTTACTTTTATTTGTGTGTGTCCTTTATTTTGTGTGGTTGAGGTAATTAGTTGTATTGTTTTGGTCAAATCCTTGTTGTCAAGTGTTAGTTAGTATTATTTGTCTCAAACTTCATATGACTCCCTAAGTCCATGAATAGGATAAGGCTATTGATATTTAGTATAACAAGCATACTACCCCTATGAGTCACAAATTTATTGACCAAATTTGACTATATAGGTCAAATTGGGACCCCTATACATAAAAAAAATTCATTTTTAGATGTTTTAAGGGTGTAATATTTTGTCATGGGTTATGTTATAGTATATTTGATGTAATTCAATGCCTTTTTAGCTTTGTTCATGGTCTAATTAGTCAATAATGCAATTTTGAGTCATTTAATAGCCATTTAGGGTTCATAAATGCAAGTGGCACAATTTTAAAGGTGTCAAAGTTTCATATTTTACTTTTAAATGTATAATAAGTTATATTCCCTATAAATAAAATTAGTCCCATCTAAATCTTGCATGTTATCTAACTAAAAATTAAGAAACCAATTGAAAAGATAGGAATTTGGCACTTATATAGCCCATGAGGGAGGATGACACATGAGTGAAGATCATGGAATGTATATTCATCTTCCTCCAACTCACCTCAATAATTTACATGCTCTATAAGTGATAAAAAAGTCCCAAAACCATTTTGCTCCTTATTTTCCCTTCTAAACACATAGAACCAATCAGTAGGTCCATGTTTGGTATGGATAGTTAAAAATATTTAGGATAAATGATATTAGGAGGTGAAATTACACTCAAATATATCCATTTCCATAATAATATTTTTAATATTTTTCAACTTTGCTAACCATCTCTAACAAGTTGTTTGTATTTTTCTACTCACTATTTCTTGCACCCCATAGGTTTTGTGCTATTTTGGATAGCTCCATACAATATAGTTGGTGATTTTTACTCTAAAAGATGTTAGATATCTTCTCAAATTATCCTCATGCTTGATTTCATGTTTTATGGTGTTTTTTTTATCAGGTCATCTCATGTTGTAGGAAGATGTCACCATGTGAGGTCTTAGTCAAAGTTTTCCTTGTTTGCAGAATGTTGGTCCTATACAAAGGTCTCATATAGATGGAATATGATGTTAAACATGTCTTAATTCCATATTTTTTTTCCTCATTATATGATTGGTTTTAGCATACCATGTTTTGATCAACTTTTAGTCTTGATACTCATAGTCAACTCTTTGCTCATTCTCACTTACAATCATAGGGAATCATGTGTATGGAACATGTTGAGCATTTTTTATGGAAGTTTAATGAGAGTATCAAGATGTGGAACACACTCTCATACTAGGGACATAAACTATAAACCTTCACTTATCAATAAGAAGAGACTATGTTAGTCATACTCAATCACTCACACATTTTTCCATTGGTATGCACCTACAGGTGCTTCAAAAGAAGGATAACACATCAATACAAAGTATTTTACCTTGTTTTGACATGATATTAACAGATACATATGAGACATTTAAAATGTCAAATATTTATTATAAGGTCAATACTTCATGTTCATAACTTGCACTCCTTTCCAATGCTCCTATCTTCCTGCATACAACTCATACACACCTATAGATGCCCTCTAGAGGATGTCATGTTGAAAGGGGAGATTTGATAGGTGTTTCAGTCCTTTTGGGTAATAAAAAAACATTTATAAGCCTTTTTGAATGTATAGAGTGATTCACAAAGGCATATGCCTTGCTGACTACCTATTACTCCACATGTACTGCCTATACATTAGGATTTCCAACTATAGGTATCACTAGCAGATGGATGAAGTTACTTGTATAAAGGAAATTAAACATGTTGAAAACCTTATTGATATAATATTATGTTATATACACCATGGTATACCTATTTTTTGGGTTATATGAGGAAATGGAAGTGGAAGCTACTGTGAGAACATGAGATAATAGTATTCATGACTTTTTTCCCCTAAAAGTGTAAAATAGAGAACCTAGTGGTTTTATGGATATCATATTAGAAATTTTCCAAAGGATTTGAGGAATATAGATGATAAATCATTTTATCCTCTACAAAGGAGGATAGCTCTATAAAAATTTGAGAACAAATAATTAGTAGAAACTAGTTTTGAAGAGGCTCTAACATGATATTTGTTCACTAAAGTTCATTAGTGAAACCTACTAGCTTTGAGCTCTAATTAGACTCTTCACCCTAGGGTTGTAAAACTATACTTGGCCTCCATGGTTATAAGGTTACTTTTTAAGAAAATATTGTTGGTCTAAAGGATCACTTAAAGATGGTGATATACTAAGTTTCAACCCTATTTACACCTATAGTTGTTCCATCAAGAAAATGTTCACCTACAGTTGGGTAGGAAGACATTAAGTTAAACATGGTGTTTAGGTGATGATTGAAGACTATAAAGGTAAAAAAAATTATAAATATATGTTAAGTAACCTCAAAATATTAAAGTAATGTCTATATACTATCTCAAAATCATAGCCATGTAACTTCACCTACAGGTGTAGTATAACAAGTAAAAGATAGTCAGAGATAAAACACTATCTTGGCCAGTCAGGTGTGTGAAGGGGTAAAAGAAAGTATAGGATGATGAATGGATTTGGAATAAATAAATCATGATTATATAGGTTTAAATATTCCACTATAATATGAAAATAATGAATAAATTAATGGCTCAAATGATGCATCGTATAACCCACATCATAAATCTTGTACCCAACCTACTTTATACACTAAGTCTTATAATCTAAGGAAGTTAGAAGATATATTTATATAACAAAGGGATGTATTTTTATTTATATTTTATTTAGGACTTTAATTATCCCCTATAATACTTTCTTAGTCTAAACAAATATGGGAAGTTCCCTCTATTTTATCTTAGATAGAGGGAACTCCCCTTGAGTGTAAATTGGTAGGTTTTGGAAAATAAGGACAAAATTATAGAAAAAAAGATATAGAGACATTTAAAAAATGTATGGGAAGTTTAATCATACCTATAATAACATTAATAATCAATCACATAAGGTAAAATATCATTACAATGTCATATAACTCCAAGGTTATAATCAAGCCTAAAGGGCATAGTTTTGTCCTAGTGTCCAAATAGGAAGTCAAATACACTTTTAGAATTAGATATGATTTATAAACTATTGAAAAATGTTTATGGTATAATAAAATATGTTTTAAATATTTTTTACTTCATGATAAACTACAAGGAAAGTCAGATTGGCTCAGAGTTACATCAAACTTGTGCAAAATGTGAAAGCAAGTTCGATAGGTTAACTTCAAATGCTCACATATTTCATGAATATTTGTATAGATATTAAATGAGTGTATGGAGTTTTATGTAGGTCTTAAATTTTTAATTTTTTAATTTGTTTTCAATTCCAACATCTAAACTTCTTGAACAATCCTCAAGAGTAGAAATGGCATAAAACCCTTCCAAACCCTTAAAGAGCAAATGATTAAGGAAATGAAGATTATGAGATATATAAGTAGGGTGTAATGACCATTAAATTGATTTAAAATTTTATAATTATCTCTTAATATCATCCCCACCCTTTTGGATTGTATAAAATTGTATGGATGGAGTACAAAATAGGGTATTTTTTATTATTTTGTGCATTTTATAGGTTCTAGGAGATTTCAAGAGATGAAATCAACTTTAGGAGGAAGATAGAGAATTTAGATAACTAATAATTTCCATTTAGTGCTTCCTATAAACTCCTAAGTGTGTCTACTAGAGCTCTCATCTTAGCCAATCAAAACTGGCATAGTGAACATGTTAGTTAGAAAAGTGAGAACCTCAATTGGATGGTTTTTAAGGTCTACCTAAGGATTATAAGGCCATGGAGAGTATTTAAAAGTTTCATAAACTTAATTTTACATATTTTCATTGGTAAAAAAAGATAATTTTTATTCCAAGTGTCAAAGGTGATTGAAAGAGGAGTTTTCTTTGACTGCAGGTAGTGATGGCTCACTTCCGTAAGATTCTAGATGACTAAGAATGCAACCAATGCATGGAAAAGCTTGTATACAACCCTTCCCTCTCAATCCAATCATAAAACCTATCCTTAGTCATTTTTTTATGTTAAAACAAGGTTGAATTATGAAGGTAGTTTCCTTGTGAAAAATGAAAACTCTTACATCATATTTCAAGAGTTTCATGACTTGGGGTGACACTTGTGATTCCTAAATTTGCATGATCAATTTCACATTCCATTATCATGAAAAATTAACTCTTTTTAGAAAATTTTCAAGTGTCCTTGTGACCTTTGGACTTCTTTCTTATTCTTTTTGTCTCAAATTTTATAATAACTAGCCATTTTGGCCTTTTTAAAGCATGCTCCACCTATGTATGGAAAAGCCCTGCTCATTTCCACACCATTAAATCAATAAAGACTATTGATTTTACCTCTTTTATGAATATTCATATTGTTTACTTTAATTATGGTTATTTTCTAGTGATGACTATGGTTTCTTTAGCATTGTTGTCTCATTCTTTCACCTATTTGCAACTTCTTGCATGTCATGTGAAATGTTCTATGAAGTGTCAAGGTTGAGTTAATTAGCTTATTAAATAGTGTCATTATAGGCCTCTTGTCAAGTCTTCTTAGCCTAAATATTCATCGTAACCTCGTAATGAAATAATGATGTGAGAAGATCCAAATTAGAGAAGTGTATGTGTAGTTAGTCTATTATTCTCATGTGTAACATATAACTAGTTTGTAGTCATAAAAAAATTTGGTGTATCACCATATTTAGGATAGTCTAGTTTCAAATTTATCTCCCTTTTACCTCACATGCATAGGTCTAGTAGTGATCTACAAGTGGTACATTAAGGGAGCTATCCCTATCTAGATATTCACCTTATTCCTAAGCTACCCATATCCTAGAGGTGTTTCAATTGTGCCACTTGGATGAGGAGAGATAAGATATATCCTCAAAGGGTTAAAATCTAAGCGACAAAAAATTTTGGTACACCTAGTGGGAATCTTAGTCTAAGAATTTAAAATATTTTTGGTGTTATCTTTCAACACATTAGCCTCTTGAGGCATCTATCCAAGCATCAATGGTGATTCAAAAATTATTTTAGCTGGTCAAGCAACCTAGGTTTTCCATTTGAATATGGTTGGTAATGTTTCTTTATGTTCTTGATTCCGAATGAAGTTTCATGGCCAATTTTTGGGTTGAGTATTGTTTTACACAAGTTGGTGAGGTATGTCAAGCTTATGGCATTCCCCATCAGCCTTTATATGATCCTTATTAGCTCTAATATGACCCTTATCAACCTTGTCATGAGTTGTATCAGTCATATAACTAGCCTTTTCAATACCTTGCTTCTCCTAGTCAACCTATACACCTCTCAACTTAGTCCATTTTAACCTTCAAGTAAACACTCTTGGGATATGAGAAGTACATGATAGGCCTTAACACACTAAAGGGACATGGTTATTATTTTCCAATTCATTTCACTCCTAAGATGAGAGATGAATTATATTCGGTTAAGAGAGGGTGGACACCTATTAAGAGAGATAATTGACAAAGGCTCATAAGTGAGATGCTATATGTAGGTGGCTTGATTACATATTTAGAAGATAGATTAATAATTCATGAGGATAAGCCTCACTAAGTCTATTATGCCTCATATCCACCTACCCAAGATTATTATCAGTCCTACTTGACCACTACTCATGAACCCAATCAAGCTTATTAAAGTCATCTTTTTTCCAATTAGTTGGAAGAAAGAGTTGGAAAGACAAACCTTGCTTTTGAAGAAAATCATGATAAGTAGATTGAGTTAGCAAATAAGAAGATGCAACAGTCCATATCATCAAAAATAGAAGTGGAATTTAATCCCTTATTTCCCTCTCCCATTACATCTTCATGTCAATAAGTGACTTCTAGATGTGAAATCCCAAGTTGGAGACAAGGTGGAGAATCTAAGCATAAGGAGATCCTAAGTACTTCATCCACTCCTCAATTTTCATCAATAACTAAAGAAGAGACTCTTAATTCTAACATCCTATGTTGGAATAAGGTAGTGGAATCATGGGGAAAGAAAGAGGGTAAAATCCTAGATAAATAGTTTGAAGTTAATAAATAGCTTGATATTATGCAAGACCCTCCCACCCTTATTCAAGAGACCTCTTATCTTTCATGTTAGCCTATTGTAATCAGTATACTCATGATGGTGCCTATAAAATTCAAGAGAGACTTTTATAAGAGAACATAGCTAAGTAAATTGAAGAGTTAGAGTTGAGAATGAAATTGGTAAGTCAAGGTGTGATGGAAGGTTTAGAGCCAAAAGAAGATCCTATGCCTAAACACACCCCATATAACATTCCTCAAGAGAGTGTTCAAGAAAAACCCAATGTAAATTAAGTGATTGTCAAATGGAAGGAAGAAAACCAAGCTATTTTAGCCCAAGGTCTACCTCCCCTTCCTCAAAAACTTCCACATCCACCAATTAGTTCAACTTGTCCTCGCCCAATCACCCTTTGCCTTGATGGAATTATGGTATGAGAACTTAAAGATGATTATTTGGTTGATAAAAATTTAGAATTTTTTCTTGAAGAAAATATAACTCCTTGGAAACCTCATTAGACTAAGTCAAATGATAGTCATCAACAATTTTGGTGTATCATCTCCTTTAGGATAGTTTAATTTTAGTTTTATCTCCATTTTCCATCATAAGCATAGGTTTAGTAGTGATTTACAAGTGGTACATCGAGGGATTTATCCATCTCTAGAGATTTACATCATTCCTAGGCCACCCATGATGCCTATAAAATTCAAGAGAGACTTTTATAAGAGAACATAGCTAAGTAAATTGAAGAGTTAGAGTTGAGAATGAAATTGGTAAGTCAAGGTGTGATGGAAGGTTTAGAGCCAAAAGAAGATCCTATGCCTAAACACACCCCATATAACATTCCTCAAGAGATTGTTCAAGAAAAATCCAATGTATATTAAGTGATTGTCGAATGGAAGGAAGAAAACCAAGCTATTTTAGCCCAAGGTCTACCTCCCCTTCCTCAAAAACTTCCACATCCACCAATTAGTTCAACTTGTCCTCACCCTATCACCCTTTTCCTTGATGAAATTATGGTATGAGAACTTAAAGAGGATTATTTGGTTGATAAAAATTTAGAATTTTTTCTTGAAGAAAATATAACTCCTTGGAAACCTCGTTAGACTAAGCCAAATGATAGTCATCAACAATTTTGGTGTATCACCTCCTTTAGGATAGTTTAATTTTAGTTTTATCTCTATTTTCCATCGTAAGCATAGGTTTAGTAGTGATTTACAAGTGGTACATCAAGGGAGTTATCCCTCTCTAGAGATTTACATCATTCCTAGGCCACCCACATCCTAGAGGTGTTTGAATTATGCCACTTGGATGAGGAGAACTGAGACATCTCCTCAAATGATGCAAATCCAAGTGACAACACTAGGAAAACTATAAATAAGATGGAAAGGGCCTTACATTATACATAAATTAACATAGAAAATAATTATAATTTTAAGGGATCTATAGGGAACTGTATTAGTAGTGCACATAAATGGCTATAAGCTTGAGCCCTACTACCAATAGTCTATTGATCTCATTCCACAAGTTGAGTGGGTGATGAGTAACACCATGTATATTAGGACTTATTTATTTTATAATTTTTATACATGTGTTTTTTCTTTATTTATTTTATTTTATATGATCTCAACATTGACATTGGTGAGGTTAAAATACCAAACATCTCATGTACCAGATGTGCATAAAAAGAGCCCTGTGTACCGATGGAAAAGTGAAAGAGGAGACCAAAAAATATTAAGTCCAAGAAGGATGTTTAAACATCAAATTATAAATATATCCATTGGATAATGATCATCCAATAAAATATATCCATTGAGATTGATACTTATTAATGATCATTCCTCAAGAGATTGGATAAATTAGTATCTAGTCAACATAATCAATTTGTAGCCCTCATATGAACACCTACGGGAATAATGATGTAGCTCCACACATGCACCAACAACTAACTACTTTAAAGGCTAGATTAGAAGTGTATTTACCACATATACCATTGCATTCAAGATAAGTGGATAGCTAGGCATGGCCTAGATGCAAAAGCTAAGAGACATGACATTTAGAAAATCTAAGTTTGAAATTCATGTTTGAATTTCATCCTTATCATATTTTTGAAAATTTAAAACTATCAAGAGATAAAAAAATTTCATTGTGAAGATCATTTAGAAGTAATCAAAGTTCTTTCCACATAACCATGGATACCATTCTACTAATATAACCCCTTTTTGATGCCCAAAAAGAAGCCATGGGTGTGGACATGGTGCTTTGATAGACTAAATACAATGATTAGGAACTATTTCATTATCTATACAAAGCTAAATATAAGATATTCCTACCCAACCCTCTTGATTGTACAAAACCACTTACCCTTGTATCTCCCCATAGATTTTAGAACATAGATGTTGAGCATCTACTACAAATGCCAACCTTTAGAAATATGGTAGAAATTATTCAAGTATTAATTGGATGATATAATTATGGTGATATTTATTAGGGACTAGATGAGGTGATGACAATCAATACCCAAGATATGGACTGAACATTGGGTATGCCTACATGTGGAGACTCCTTACTACCCTATAAGACCAAAACACCCCCTATTTTTAAAGAAGTTTGGGACCTTTATGTGCACCAAAATTGAAGGATTATAGTTGATGAAATTATAGATGAAATTGTATAAATACTCATCCAATACATTACCAAATGATTTTGGTAGATAACTAAGTCTACCAAATAAATTCCTAAGGTAATTTTGGATATCACTCATAGGATCATCCATTGAGGAGAAAAATTTAATTGGCCTAAATAATTTATATAGTAATTGATCACAAACATCAAAAAGTTCCACACCACTCTAAGGCAATCTTTCCAATATCATTTATCGATCCTTTTCCTTTATTTCACATAGTGAAAATCACCTAAGGGGGAAGTGCACCCAAATATAAACTATTAGCTAGCAAAATAGTTCTACAACATCATATGGATGTAACTCTTGCCCATGAGATAAAGTTGAAAGCTTGGTAGGAGGAATGTCTAGACCTCATCGTCACACACCCTAGAGTTCCACTAGATTTCATCTAGTATTTAGGATAACATAGCACAATAACATTACTACCCAAGGGATTTTTCATCATAATTCACAAGCTATTGTGCTCACTTTTCAAACCAGTTCCATTCTTCATCATGACAGAAATGGAACAAGCTAAGTTGACTAGATAAAAATATCTCATAGCTAGGTGAGCAACACCATTATAATTGATACCATCTAATGTAGAAATTATTATTGTACAACCATAAAATCTACCATCCAGTTCATAATAGTAGAATGGGAAGCACAAAGTAGACCCTCATTTGATGTCCCCTCCTCCAAAGCACACAAGTAGAATGACAACATGGAAGGATAACCTAAAGGTTACCCAGATAGTCAGTTCCTATAATCTCATAGATATGGGAAATGATGTGCAAGAATTATACCAAGTAATGTTGGTAAACATGGCTAAATATTATTATGAGGAAGAAAAAGAATTGTTTTTCTAGAAGGTGGTGTGTATAGTGAAAGTCTACAAATAAGTTACATTAGAGTTATGGGTGTAAATCCCCACCTATCTACATTCTATTAGTATTGATATTTTCAAATAAGAGGAGGATCAACTTTAGCATGGAATGGAATTATTCTATCCATTGATTGCTCCAAATTTTGTATATGATGTCATCTTTGTACCCTTGCTAGAGAGTCCACTATAAAAACTTGTGCATATGTTGAGAATGATATGGGAGACTAGAGTCTCCTCTACCTTATAAGAATGTACATTTGGTAGGCTATTCATGTCACTAGAAGTACAATTGACTCTTGAATCTTATACACCACCACCATGATGAAAACCAGTGACCATTAGCCAAAAGAAACAATAGGTTTTGAGCTTATAAGTTCAACTAGAGGACTCTCCAAAATCACCTAAAGAATATGATGTTGAATAAATTGCATCATAGTATATCATAGCTTAAAAATGATAGGTTGCAAGATAAAAAGTTTCTCATGTAGCCAAACATAGGCACCAAAAGTAAGAAAAGAAGAGAAATAAGGAAGAAGAACAACACAAGTAGGTAATGTAGCAAGCCAAGGAAGTGGAGGCCTCAAAAAATGTCAAGGATGTAGAGTCAAACATAAAAAAGGCTTAGGAGATGGCCCATTAGGCCCATGAAAAATCCACCACACAATAATAATTACAAGAGGAGAAGGAGAAGAAGGAAAAAGAACAAGAATAAAATGGAAACAATATGTTGCAGACCAAGCATAATTGTAGGTAGAGGAAGCTACCAAGAAAAAGAAAGAGGAAGATAATGAAGCCCTATGACAACAACAAGTGTAGGCATAAGCACAAGCCTAGTCATAGGCCCAAACTATGTAATAACAAGAACCTAAGAGGAAATAAGAAGAGGAATAGATGAAGGAAGAATAATAAAAGAAGCAGAAAGAAGAAGAAGATGAGAGAAAGAAGAAAGAGAGAGGAAGCCAGATAGAAAAAGTGGAAGGAATAAGAAGAGAATACCATGAAATAAGAAGAGGATAAGAGAAGATATGAATCCAAAGAGAAGAAATAAGAATAAGAGGAGAAAATAAAGAGGGAAGATAAAGATAAGAAGAAGAAACATGAGGAAGAGGCCAAATAGAAAATATTTGAGGACACTACACAACAAGTTAAGTTGATAATAGAGGCCATAGTATAATAAGAAGTAGCAGCCATAATAATAGACACCAAAGCTTCCACTAAAATGTGTATGGCTCTAGGATGTTCCCTCAATCACTACTTGATGTACCACATTTTCCTTCCCTCTAGTCACCATGCCACATTAGGACCCTAAAGCAATAATAAACACACAAGCCACTCCTCTATTTAGGTAGGAAGTATCTTTGGATGTCTCTGAACTACCTTTGAGAAATAATTAGAAGGTATTGCATTATTCAAGGAGTCTATCTCATAGATGGTTGCCTCCTTAAAGTAAGAGCAGGATCAATCCAAGGTAGAGAACATGGAACTCATGGCTCACATGACCAAAATAGCAAATATAATTGAAGATACTTACCTAGCTTTGGTCTCTTGAGTCATAGGGGAGCAAGTCATGTCAGACCATAGCTATCTTAAGAAATTGGTCACAAAGCTTACACAAGACTAGTGCATAATGCAACAACTTCATGCACTTGGCAACTTGGGATACAACTTAAAGATTAACACCATCACTTTGATTACTCTATTAGAGGAATATAAAAGTATGTTTAAAACCATATGCCTCTAATCACATTATCTTGTATGTAGTCTTCTAGATTAGAAGTAGCAAGTCAATAATTCCCTAACCAACTCTAGCATAAACTTCATCGTAGCTACCATATCTTGTATAACCATGCACACCCCAACTGTACCAACTAATGAAAATTAAATTGATCCTTAAAAATCCTTCAATGCTAGGGATAATGTGCATGATCAAATTTTCAGCTGGTAATATGACTTCCAATGTAGTGTATTTCTAGGAGAATAGGTAGATAGACATGGATAAAAACTAGAGCAACTAAGCATAGAGATTCAATTAAAGGTTATAAACATAAGGGAAAACATAGATACCATAAAAAAGTAGACCTAAAATAACTCATTGGTTGTTATGGACTATTTCACATCTTTATCTATTAGTCTAGGAGGTGATGTTTGACTAGGATGCATTCAAGACTGACCTAGCTCCATTCTATAGTGAGGTAACCCTGATGCTCAATGTTCTTATTATAGACCACAATCAGAACTCTATCAAGAGCTCATGCATTACATGGGTACTGGAAAAGAGACCATAGATCCTACTAGCTAGCTTTTTTATTCAAAAAAACCACCTCCTTCTAATTGAGTATTGTGTAAAGCACAAATTTTGAATAAAATTTCTGTATTGATATGACTAGTGAGACAAGTGGGTCCAAGATGTTTCAAAAACATTAAAGGGTAGACACCTGGTTATGATAACCTACCTATTAAAAAATTTAAAGGGTGGTAGGTTTTTATGTTACTTAGTTGAAAACATGAAAGGGTAGCTAAGTAGTGCATAAGAGGTGAAAACTAGAAATGGTGCCTTGAGAAATTACTGACTCTTGCTAATTTACTAAAATTTTTAGCTTCTGCCATTAGTACACAGTTAGATAAACCTATGAATTTGTCTTAGGATGAGACAACACTTTAATTCTAGGAAAGTGTTAGGAGAATAAAACTAGATAAGAAAAGATGTGCAAGATATTATTTGAATATTCATGTGTTATGTATGAAATTGTCAATTATATGTATTTTGTCTTATCCTCTCAACTTGTGAAAGGATAGAAAATGAATAGTCTCCTCATTTTGGCACCAATGTATGTAGAAGAATATGAATATTTAGGAACTATAGAAACTATAAATATGTATTCTTTTATGAAGAAGTTGATGACCTTTTCTGAGATCAATATAGACTTTCCAGTTTATGTTTGCCTGTTGTATTTCTTATGTTATTCTTTATATGTGTTACTATGTTTAATGTTTGGTTTAATCTATATTAAAGTAATATGAATGCTTTGTAACCCTAAATAAAAATATAATTAATCTTATTTCCTTTCAAATCTCACAATACTTCATCTTTTTCAAGGTTATAATATTTATGAATTACCTATACTATCCTACATAGACTAATAAAACCTAGCTATCCTCATCCTTAGCATGTTATGTTTAATCAAGAACCTCTGTTGATAACATCAATCATTGACATGTACCACAAGTAGGCAAAGGGTAATATGGAATAACTAATGGCAAAGGAATACACTATTAGTAGGACTGAGCATGCATAGATCATGGCAAAGATTAATAACCTAAGCACCTAGATAAGAACCAAGAGTAGAACTAGGAATAAGTCTTTTGTAACTTGAAAACAAAGGTCAGTGATTAAGGATAAATATTAGATGGAGGAGTGATGAGAGCAAAAAAAAGGTTATATGCCTTCATGAAAGAGTTATAGAAAACTAATTTGCTCATGCTTAGTGCTTCCTCAATGGAGATTGATAGAATTATTGAAGAAATTAATCTTGCCATTAAGGGATTTGAGGACTTCAACACTAAATTTAATGAGAATGTGTCAGAGTTATACACACCTAGGGAATTGAAAGACTAGTCTAAGGAGGACTATAAATTTTATATGGGTTAATGTTGGGCCCCTTTTTGCCTAAGTCGAGACCCACACCAACTTAGTAGAAATATTGGCATAAGAAAATCATGTGGAATGATTTCTAGTTTTATATGTTTTGTGCCAATTGGATAAATCAATTCTCATCTTACACTATTTGGTAGGTGATTAACTGGCACCCAGAGTTTATGGATTATCTTCATGAGTATCTACACATGACAACTAGAGTGAAAATGTCACAAGGTGATAGAGTTGATGGAACAATAAAATAAGGCTCTAGATCATCACCCAATGTGTACCCTCTACCATAACAAGAATATGATCAGATTTTTATAAAACTAAGCTTGAACTAGTGAGTAGAGAGACTCAATATGGAGATAGTAAAGCTCTATAGAATTGGTTCTAGCCATAATGAATCGAAAACCATTAAAACTTATTTTTAGCATGGATACCTATGGAGATCCATCTTATAGTGACCAAGCTCACCTTTGACCCTTTAGTTCTTTAGTAGCTTTAGGTGAGAATTTAATTTATCTCATTTTTTATGTACACTATTTATTTAAACTTTGCTTAAGGAAGAATGGCATTGCATCCACTAGATTTTGATCTAGTTATGTCTATGTTTACTTTATTTAGATTTGATATTTAAATGTATGATGAATGCAATGAATATATCATTATAAACTCAATATAAATGTAAGGAATGTTGTTTTAAATCTTTTTTTCATGACATTCATAGCATCTCTATAATTATGATGATGTAAACATATTACATGGAAATAATCTAAGTGTACCCATGCCAAGCTATGATACCTATAATTAAACCACTAATTCAATATTAAACCTTGATCTAAGATATTCCATTGAACCCTCCAAGGACATTAAGGATGCTAAGCATGATAAAACATAGGTTTTCACCCATAAGACTATCGATCAACCTGATATAGGCTTGTAACCATATGACCAAAACTAGCTACCTAAATAGGCTTTACACCTATATATCCTTAGCCTATCCTAGAAATAAGTTAAACCAATGAGATTTAAATTTTTTTTGTTATAAATAATCAAGTGACTTGACTATTGAGTTTCACAATGTCATGACTAGCCCATTGTAGGCCCAAGTTCATTCTATATTGTGTTTCAAGTGAGTGCATAAGGCTTGCACCTTATGTGAATTGATGTTGTCATAGTAGAGTGATAAATGTTGAGTTAAATAGGATTAGTACATGTTTTTTCCTAGTTTTAACAAGTCTATAATTGGCTTGGACAACTAGATAAACACCTGACTAAGGAAATGGATTAAGAAAAATAAAGTTTTACAATAAAAAACCCTTATTTTTAGGGATTTTAGTGTAGCAGTAAGGTTTAACTAGGTCAAAGAATTTAAAATTATGGAAGATGATGTGTAATACTTATATTTTATTCCCATGAAATTTTATAATTTTCTAACCAAAAATGTGCTAAACTGGTCATGGAAGTTAGCTTATCACTAAACTGGCCTAATGAGAAAAATAGTGAGAAAATAAAGCAAAAATGAGAATGAGATTAGGGATTGACTAAAGAGGACTAGGGATGGATCATAATACATGGGGATATTATTAAAGACATATCCATCCTATTCCATTATTTATAAGTGTTGCTGATGCCTATACTCAAGAAAAAATTTGTCATCAAACCGATCTATCTAAAAGAGAAAAGTCTGTGTAGAGTGAAGTAGTGAGATTGGTATGTAAGATCAATATTTATTTATGACCATGAAATATATTTTTTCATATATGATATAAGTATGTTTAAGGTTAATAAAACCCATTTTATTATCACATAAGTTTTCCCATAGGTGTTCTAAGAGTTGATTTTCTTTAATATGTTTTTGATGCTATGGGCAACTTTTTGAATGTATGTGAAAAAGATGTTTCTGAGTAATTTTGAACTATGGTGAAGGATAAAATTATATTTAAGGTGTTTTAAATTAATAATATGATCATTTTAATTTATTTTTATTTAATATATTCATAAATATATTATTCATATAATTTTATCTATTTTTATGTGTCAAATTTGTGTATATGGTTAAAGGTTGAAAGACAAGATTTCTAGTAGTGAGAAGGCCTAAAAGTGAGTGGACCTAATTTGATGGTTCAAAATGTGAAATGAATCAAATGGTGTTGGGGACCCAAGGAGAGATTAGGAGGGGTATATTAAATTTAAATATGATTTTTTTCATTTATTTGTGGAGGATCAAGGTGTTTGAATGAGGTTTAAGTGAAACATGTGCTTAGAGAAGGCCTTATTGCATTAGGTCTCTATTAGGCCTAACGGTGGTTTTATCCCTTAAGGACTATGGCTGACCTATGTAATGTTTGTTTCACTTGTGAATTTTTTTTAATGATTTACTTAAATCATAATTCAAGTATGGTGATCTTTTTTGATGACCAATATGGGTATGAGAAAGAATCAAGTATAAAGTCAAGGCCTAATAAGCTTATTTTGACTAGTTAGAGATTTGAGCTATTGAGTGAAGTATATAGTGTTTTGGATAATAGGGTTAGGGCTTGAATATCATTATAGAGCTAAGATTAACATTAAATGAGTATATAAATATGTTCTTATAGGTTTTTAGTAAGGTAATTTGAGATAATTCTACTTAGGATAGGGCTATTTGAGTGAGAAGGCCTAATAGGCTATTTAAGAGAGAAAAAAGAGTGAAAATAGAAAACAAACGAGATTGTCTTCAATTGAGTATGAAATAGGTGGTCCAAGGGTGATATAAGATTCTAGGTATCTAATTTGGTTCTTGGTTTCCTAGTGGGTTGGATCCTCCTTTTAGGTTGAAGCTTGGTAAATGCTAGTTGAGTGGGTGCTTGACTAGTAAGGGGTTGGTGATCATTGTGGGGTTGATGCCTCACTAAAATTTTGATTAATTACTTATAGGATAGTATTGAAAGTTGTGAATTATTAGGTTTTATTACCCTATAGTTTTTACCACATATATTTCATGTCTTTATGGTTTTTTCTTTCATAGATGCTTATGTTTGCAATAATTGGTGTATGTATGTGAATGAATGCTTCATGAATGTTAAGTAAAATTGAAGGACTATTTTAATATAATTGACTCAACCCCTCTCAGTAGTTATACTTACAACATCTAATATATTTATATTTATTTAAATTATTTATTTTCAGGTAACTTAACCCTTCACACCATCCTAAAATGGTTTCAAGACTCTTTCACTCATTTATTTATTCCTCACATACTAACCTATAGACTATGTTGCTCATGGAGTGCCCTATGTTTGACACAAAATAAAGGGAATATCCCTTATTCATGTGAATTTAATGATACCCTAAGGGGATACATTAGTTTTTGATAGTGATCTATATCATGTTATAAGGTTTGATCATGCTTTGATGTCCTTTTACGCTATAACCTCTCAATACTGGCTTTATAGACCTATAAACTATGCATAAGGTCTCTATTGATTGAGGTTAGGACACTATTTGATCAAAATATGATTTATTTCCTTCCTGTAAGAACCTTTTGGAGTTTGAAATTATCACTAATTATGTGATTTGGTCATATTCAATGTATATCTCTGCCAACCAATTTATGATCCCTCACTAGATTCAATTAGTCTGTAAACTATCTCCCAACTATAGGTGCATTAGAGAATTAAGGTTTCTTGTAGGTGTTGATTATGTGAAAACATGGTATCTCAAATACTTAGATTAATCATAGGACTATTAAGGTCATATCATACCTAGATAAGCATCGTTACCTATTAGCTAAGTTTGCATCTGAATTCTTCAGGCTAGTTCACTATATATCCTAACTATGTCACTTGTAAGTGACAATTAGGGAAGAATTAAAACATTCCTATAGGTATCATTAATGATTTATTATTGTGTTTTCACATCTTCACTTCATTCTAAGGTTAATAAGGAAATATTTAAAATTTAATTATCTTAACTCATGCCTTGGAACCATTTTCTCACTCACTATTATCAATAGACCATAAGTCACTTACAAGTTATAGGTTCATTTGGGTTCCAGAGCACTATGTTTCACTAAATATTTATAGTGAAAACTTACCTAACTTGGGAGTCACCCAACCACATTATTTCTCAGCCAAACAACCTCCTTCCATGTTGAAGTGTGACATCTAGGCTTAGGTTACTAGATAGGAGCTATAGGGCTTATTCAAACATAATCAAATCTTACTCAAAAGTGACAATTTGTAAGAGAAAAAACCTTATTTAGATAACTTAAGGTAATTTCTCCCATTTTGAAACTTTTAAATCTTTCACCTATGTATGTTGTTTTAAATGGTTTAAGATTAAAACTATAAACCTATATGAATTGAGAAATGTCATTAAAGTCATAGAATTGAATTTAACAATATCTCTTGGGTTTTTTGATGATCTTATATGCTTTATACATGCCTAAAAGAAACTTTATCTAACTATGTATATTAGGGATCTAATAAGTCTTTACTCACTATCTTGAGAAATCATCTCCATAATCCTATAAGTCCCTTAATGTAGAATATGAACAATTATTTCTTTAATTTAATAAACACAAATGCATTACCTTGATTTAAATCCATTTCTTAGGAGATAAAACCCTATAATCAATGAAACATTATTCTACACACCAATATGTGTTCATATTTAGGTCAAGGAGATGGTTCTAACAATCCTACCATGTTCATACATGAAACATAAGTTAAAATAAACATGAAGAGGGTGAACCATCTCTATAACAACATAAACATTACCTGGAAACATCAAACCAATCCAAACAAATGAGAAAACTTGAAGGTATTGGGATTGTACAGTTAACTTAGAGGTAGCAGCAGTGTTAATGTTTGTTCCTAAACCTTATTAAAATGATTTTAAAAATAATTCCATGGAATTAGAATAAAAATATACTACTTTAATCCACCAAATTCATTCCCCTAAACTATTCTTGATCTATCCATACCAGTTGCAAATTGATTGACCTTGTTGACCTACCATAGGAAGTGAAGAGAGATATAATATAATTTTTTCCATTTTTGAACTTGATAAATCAATGTAAATATTAATATGAGTTTCAGGGAGTTGAATAGACACTTTTTAAGATTTCGCATATGCCAAACTTGTCCTATAGTCTATACAACTTCATAAACTTTCCTTTTAATAGGTGGTCTTCTTGTTTTAGCATTAAACCTACAAGTTTCAGTTATAGAATAATTGTATGATGTTAACCTAACACATGGGATGTTAAATAAAATTTTTACAAACTTGTCCCCTTGAGGAAATCATACAACTTCGTTAAAGTGGCCAAAAAGGACATAAAATTACACTAGATGGACTTAGGCAAATGTGACTAAGATTAAGACATATTTTATGACAATAGTTATGACAATGGTGAAAATTTATGACATAGGAGACCTCATGACAAGTTTGAACTTGTATGGGGGTTAACTTATTTGACAATGGGGTCAAATTATTCAACATTTTGGTGTTTTCCTAGGGGTAGCAAGCCTATTATGCTAAGGGTCAGTAGTCGTCTCTTATATATTAGAATAAGGAGTCACCTATGCACTACTAATGTCATTGAAATGCCTCTGAAAAGACCTCAAAACCACACCAAACCAAAAAATAGAAACACACACATAAGATAAGAAATAAGATATGATAAAATCAATAAAATATATAATATATATGTAATATAGATTGAATCTAGATGAATAAATAATGACAAAGAGTATATAGAAATAATATAGTACACAAGAATTTAAAGTGGGAAAACCTCTAAGAGGTTAAAAACTATCAATAATTGTGAAACTCTGCACCCTAATACAAATCCTTCCCTTATCACTCATTCACATAAGACATCATAGAACCTTTTTAAATATTTTCTATGCATAAATATTAAATTCATGAAGATTATTTTCATGAATAATACAATAGGGGTAAAAACCTATTTATAATAAATGTGAGGGGATGTGACCATTATAACCAATAGGTCCATCCTTCTTGAGAATCGTTTAAATTAATTGGTTGATAATAAATAATAATATTTTTTTATTTATTTATATAAGGTTTTCACCTTATGTTTAAAAAATAATAAATTATTAATATTTAACAATAAACCAAAGTATGCTAATGGTATAAATTATCCAACTTATACATTATATGTTCTAACACTCCCCCTTAATGCTAAGTGGGGATAAATGTCATAGTCATCTTAATAAAATAATTATACTATGTATACAATTGAAGGATTTAAAAAACTTCATCATGGTAAACATCACCTTTTGAAGCAAAAGGAAATATAATCTATAAACTACTATAAAGTAAGTCTAGGATAGCATGGTTATGAGACTACAATTCATAGTTTTTCATGAATAATAATCTAAGCATTTTTGGATCCATTTATAACATAAGGACCTCCATTAAAAAATATGCTTTTATGTATTTGGGTTCCAAATTGAAACTTCCACACAAAATTTACTTAAATCACATAACTTCCACACAAAGTTTTCAATGCTTTGCAATGATAATAAGTATAGACAATAAGAAAGAACAAATGACCATTAGGAATTGACATTATCATGCACACTTCCCCTCAATGGAAACTCCAAGAAGCCTATCATTTCATAAAACTGATAAAACTTGGTAGCACCAAGTAGTTTTATGAATATATCTACCACTTATTCATCTGTAGGATAGAACTATAGATAAATATTATCATTGAGTAATTTCTCTTAGATAAAATATAAATGAAATTTAATATGTTTAATTCTTTGGTGTTGCACTAGATATTTTACCAGAGCTATACAAATTTGGTTATCACAATGAAATATGGTACTGTGAGGAACATACAAATAAATTTCTACTAATAAGCTTCACATCCACATAGCTTCTTTGGTAGCTTCCATATCACCTCTATACTCTTCTTAAATAGAAGAGATAGAGAAAATAGGTTTCTTCTTGATACTCTAAGTGACAACACCTTCACCAAACTTAAACATATATCCAAAAATATATTTTTAATCTATAGTATCACCAACATGGTTAACATCACAATAACCATATAATTTAGAATTATCAATGAATGATTGAAATAAACCAAAATTAATAGTTCCTTTGATATAATGAATAAATCATTAAGCTAATTTCCAATGATCCAAATATGGATATTGTGTAAATCTATAAGTAATACCAACAACATATGAAATATCTAGCCTAGTAATGGTTTGATAAATCAAACTACCAACAAGTTGTCTATATAAAGTAGGGTTATATTTTTCACATGTAAGTTTAGGATCAAGTTTAATACCAACTTCAATAGGATATGAAGTACATTTATAATCAAGCATGTTAAACTTAACAAAAAGATTATGTGCATATTGAGATTATGATACAACAATTGAATTTTTATCCTAAAATATAATCATTCCTAAAAAATGATGTAGAATGCCTAAATAATTCATTTAAAACAATTGATTTAGTTTATCCTTATATTTATGAATTAAACTAGATAGATCACCAGTAATCAATAAATCATCAACATATAATACACTTAGAATCAAATGGCCATATTTAATTTTAACAAAGAGATCATTATTTAAAAAGCAGTTAGCAAGGCCTAGTTTTTTCAACAAAAAAAGTAATTTTAAAATACCAAGATCAAGGAGCTTGTTTTAAACCATAAAAATATTTTTTTAACTTGCATACATAATGTTCTCTATTAAGATCACTGAAACCTTTAGGATGAGTCATGTAGATTTCTTCTTATAAATCACCATTTAAAAATGCATTCTTGACATCCATTTGGTGGATAACCTAACCATTTTGAGTTGTAAGAGTAGTAAGGAGTCTAATAGTACTCATTTTTTCTATAGGATTAAAGGTTTCAACATAGTTAATTTTGAGTTTTTGATAAAACATACGAACAACTAATCTAGCTTTAAATGTGTCAATTTTACCAATTGAATTATATTTGATCTTATAAAGCCACCTACAACTCACATATGCTATTTAGGCAAAGGAGGGATAAGATCCCAAGTCTGATTTTTAATTGAGACATTATATTTAGATTGTATAAAAACATTGCATCAATCATTTTGAGTGGCTTCTGCAAATGATTGAGGTTCACATTTATACACAGTCATTAATGCATGATAAGAATGGTGACTTCTAATTAATTTACTAATATTTTCAACATTATAAGATTAAATTAAGAATTCTTCTCATTTAGGCCTATTAGATTAAACATGAAACTCAAGGTGTTATTTAGACTTTACATTAATCAAAACTAGATCAACTTTCTCAAGGGCATCTATTTCATCATTAGGAGAAACTTGAGATTCAAGTTCATCAAAATAAAACTGAGGAGGTTATATAGAGGGATCAAAAAATATTTTAAAAGAATAATAAAATTACTATTCTCAATGATCTAACATTTATAAGGATAATACACTCTTAAACATTTTGTATTACTTACATAACCTACAAAAATGTAAGAATAGGAAGTGGGATCGAGTTTCTTTCTTTTAACTTTAGGAATAAAGATAGAAACAAGACCACCAAAGATCCCGAAATGAACCACACTAGGTTTATTTTTAGTCCACATTTATAAATGGGTAAAAAGATGTAAGGATTAACTAGGGACTTTATTTATAATATGAGCAATAGTATTCATGGCTTTGGCCCATAAAAACTTAGGAACATTTGTAGAATGCAACACTATTCTAGCCATTCCTATGATGCTGCGGTTTTTTATTTCATCAATACTATTTTGCTAAGGGGAATAGGGAGTTGTTAGTTCACTTTGAATACTAGAACTAATGTAAAAATAATAAAACTCTTTACTAACATATTCATCACCATTATCAGTTCTTAATCCCTTAATAGAAAAATTAGATACATTTTTAACACTATCTTTTAATTCTTTGAATTTAGATAACATGTTAGATTTCTTTTTAATGAAAAAAACTAGATCATTCTAGTGTAATCATCAATAAAAGTAACAATACAATAACCATTAAGAGATACAAATTTAGGAGGTACTACAACATCACTATAAATCGATTCTAAAGAATGTGATGAATTAACATCATGATTCTTGTGAAAGGGGTTAGTATGTTGCTTACCATGTAAATAACCCTAAAAAGTATCATGATGAGAGGGGATATAAGGAAGTCAAACATTAAGATTATTTTAATACATATCATGTAAACTTTTAAAATTAACATTTATTTATCTTTCATATCATAATTAAAATTCATTTTTTCTATGCAATGAAAAAAACATGCAAAAGAAGGAGAAAACATATATAAACCATTATTTTGAACACCTTCAACAATCAAGGAACCATATTAATTTATAATGGATTCTTTATTTTTAAATAATGTTATAATTAAATCATAATTTGTGTTGAGAACAAGATAACTTTTTTATAAGCTTAAGTACATAGAAAACATCATTTATAGTAACATTTGAAAACATTATTTTTCCTTGTTTAGTTGCTTCTAAAAAATAATTATCTCCTAAGTAAATTCTTTTAGATATATTTCTAAAATCACATAGAATATTAGAGAATAAATTAATATGGTGTGATGTACCTCTATGTTATATCCACTCATTTTCATTTGAAGCAAATAAAGTAGCTTACAAAGCAATAACATTTGAGTCTTAATTGTTATTCTAATTAGGGTTTTGATTAGATTTTTTCCCTTTGTTATTTTTAGAAGTTTGATTTTTATTTCTATCCTTGTTTTTATAAAATGTTTCTCTTATATGACCAAATTAATCATACAATTTGTAATATAAATTAAACTTAGGTGTATGATTATTATTACTAGATTTCTTATTCCCATGTTTGCCTTTAGTAGAATTAGGGTTAGATTTATGTTTTTTAGTGTTATCAAAAACATTATTTAAAGTGATAAGTGAATGATTGGTATTATCTTTACAATAAAAAATGGTCACAACTTTATCTTCTTAAATTAGGAGAGTATACAAAGTGGTAAGATCAAGGATATATTTCTCAGTTTGATACATAGAATTTAAAATTAAAATAAAATTTCTAAATTTTTCATGAATATTTAACTGAATGATAAAATAAAGTAATTGATCTTAAATCAAATTAAAAATACATCCATCTAATTGAGCTTTAATGTTTTTAATTTTATTAAGAAAATTTACAACATTCTCATCACCTTTCATAGGTGTAGTTATCAATTTAAGGATTGACTTGATAATCTTTAAGAGAGGAGTGGCCTTAGGCATGGATTCAAGGAGTTTCTAAAAATTAATAGGAGACTCCTGGTTACCTATATGGATAAGGAATTCATCCTTAACACTCTATAAGATAATGGACATAGATTTTTATGATTTCTATTGAAATGCGTTGGTAAGATCAGAGGTCAAATGTTGTTTAGAAGGGGCTTTTTCAGTCCCAATGACAACATTCCATAACTTGTGGGCCATAAATTTGGATTTAAAATGAACTTTACATATATTATAGCTATTTACATTAACCTTTTGAGATTTATCTAAAGAAAAATGAGGCAAATCCATAGCTTCCTTTTAAACAACATAGTAAATAAATGCCTAAAAATAAATTATTTTAAATATATTTTTGAACTATTTTCAAAATAAAGTGAATTACACATGTAACTATACTTAATTACATAGTTCACATATAATCTAAAAAATGGATTTCAAATTAAACTAAATTTGAAAAAATGTTTTGACTAACTCAAAAAAGACTGAATTAGGGGGTTTTGAACTTGGGAGCTCCTTAGTTGTAAGATCTAGCAAAAAGATAGACCACCAACTTTTATATGAAATGTTTCAAAATAATACATGCACTAATCTATATTTAGACCATTTTTATGATTTTTACACACACACACACACACACACACACACACACGCACACACACACACACACACACACACACACACACACACACACACACACACACACACACACACACACACACACACACACACACACACATTATGTGCATGTAAATAACACAAGTGCAAAAAATTAGTAATTTTTACTTTTTCCAAGGTGGGACTTAGGGTAAAAAATCTTCGACCATGTCATCAATTTTGACAATAGGATATTTATACCTTTAAAGGGCCTCAAATTCACAACATACTACATAGAATATTTACCATAAATCATCTTTATCCATAGGATCATCAATATCCTCTTTTTTTTGTATTTTCATGTTCTAGATCTTGCTCATACATATGAACACTAATTAACTTAGTAGATGTGAAATATTTCTCAAACACCTCCTCTTTCATGTCCTACTTACACTCTTTGTGAATAGCTACAACATGATCTTCAACATCATTTTCTTCACTCAATAATATTTAAATACACTTATATTCACCAATGGGAGTCCCTATGGTGATCACTTCATAATATATGTTCATGTCATATTCTTGATCATTTGAAACTTTATCCTTCTCTTATTTGCTTACCTCCCATAATATGGGTTCTCCTTCAAGAGGGGATTCGGTTTAAGGGTGGTGATTTGATTCATGGTTTTGAGAGGAAATATGATATGAGGTGGAAATTCATGGATGGGCATGGGTATGAGTGAAGGTTTTGTTGATATATTATCACTTCATTTTCTTCATCAACTACCTCATTTTTCTCATTACCCTTTTTAAGCTCTTCATTAGTTTCAACTTTTTTTCCCACATTTTCTACTAAGGATTCTTTTTCATATTGAATCTCTTCTTAGATAGAATTACATGATGGATAATATAAAGGTTCTTTGGAAGAGGGAAATTGATTTTGATCAAAAACAATTTTTTCTTCATGGATATCCACGTCTTGGTTTTCCCACATTTTAGTCTATCTATTGAGCATTGGATATAACTTATTGCCAAGTAAAAATGATCATTCATATCATATTGAATTTCTTCTTTAACCAACCTCCACATGTTCATAAACCTTTTAACTAAATCTCTCAACCACTCCATGAGATGAATAGGGAACAAATCAAACTCTTTATCTCATATTATCATCTCTTCTTGATTATCTAGAAAATTTGACATGAGTGTCAATAAGGATTTGGCATGAAATGGGATTGAAGTAGGAAGCGGAGAGGAGTAGGGGTTTTGGTGAAATTCAATTTGTTGAATTAGTTGCCTATCTTGAGCTTTTAGGAATTCATATCTTGCTTTCCAATGTCTTGATTTCCAATCAATGGGATCATTTGATTAATCATGATAAGGTTGATGGGAATTAGGTTGAGATGGATATGGAGATACTTATTGGTACTCTTCATGATAAGATTATTCATATGGTTATTCTTAGGGTTCTTCAAGAACATTATATTCATATGGAGAAGGAATAAGATGATCATAGGGTTGACATGGCTCATAGGATTGATCATAACCTTGATGGATATGTTAAGGGGTATAACATGGGTCATAACAAGGTCGATAGGGAGATTCATAGTATGGATTCTCAACATAACCATCCATATCAACTTCATTAGTTACATGAAACACAACAATTAATAAAAATATTCAACAATAGATACTTGGAATGATTACAACCATATGATTTCATTTAGATTCACCATTTGTGTTTATTTTCATGATTTCAAAATCTAATAAGAGGATACTTCCACTCTTTTGGACCTTGGTCCCACCGATTGTGCTAGAAATTTTGTCACTCAATATTTCACCCTAGATAGGTTTTTAAATCATTATATAGGTTGAGTGAAACATTGAATTACCTATAGGCCTATGGGTTTCCTATAGTATAGTTTAACCTCTATGTTAAAGGGATACCTCTCTTGATTTATCTCTTAAACTCACACACTACACTATACTAGTCACTTGGGGGGGGTGAAAAGAGAGGAAATAAATTGAATATAACCTATAATAATAGAGGTGATATCCCAAATATTATTCCAAAAACACACTTTTATGTGCACTAATAATAAATACTACCAAAATTGACCTTAACTCATGTCCTTCTAGCATAAGTATTTTGCATAGAGGTATATTATTATGGACATCTAGAGGTGGGTGAAAATAAGGTCTAATACTATACAATACTAGTCCCTCTCACACATAAATAAAAACTCAAAAAATACATAAACTTTATAAAACCTATTATATTAGATATCCATCACACAAAACATGTAAGGGAAACATGCAAACAAGGAGAACATATTCATCACTTAGAATAAAAGTACACCCATTAAAACATTTAGGAAAATATTCTTGAGATCAAATAAAATTTATATTTATTATTCAAAATTAAAACATGGTGTCACACTAGTAGAGATTCACCATACTAGGTGTGTCTTTGATATAATTGTCAAAATAAACTTGCATTTATAGAACATATGAGAAGAGAGAGAAGAAGAGAAGTGGAAGTTCAAATCCATGTGTCAAGTTGTGAAAATTAGTTATAATGTGAGATAATGAGGTGGAAAATAAGTTATGAAGTGATCTTGGATAATTATCCATATGAAATGCATCATTCTCCCTTATGATGGTGTAAAACTCTTCACTATCCTTCTTTGAAACTGTCCTTTGGTGATGAGTTCACTTGACTGATTAAAACTAACATAGGGATAATTGAAACATTTTTGTTTTCATTATAAGGTGGTAAATTTTTTTTAATATCTTCCATATGCCCTTTAACTTATGATATCTCTTTCACCACTTGTCATTCACTATTTTTCAACCATTCGTTAGCCCTTCTAGACTGGTCTTCACATTTATCACTTAGGTAGCCTAAGATTTCTCAAGTAAATCTAATTAAAGAGGTTTTAGTAAAATAAATTGGATCTCATTTTTCCTCTATTATATAAAATATATGTTAATGAAACTCATATAACACTCTTCACTTTTAACTTTTAACAACCATGCTCATTCTCACCATCTTATTTAGGACTACTTGTAGTGATCAACATAATAGAGATAATTTTATGAATAACTGAGATGAGAGATGTATATTATGCATTATAATAGGTACTTAAACACCTCATATAATTATCTTATTCAAAAATTCTCTTCTACACCTATAGAACATGTCAAAACCTAAATAAAACCATGGATTAGGTTTGTTCATACAAGAGACAATATAAATCAAATGGGTGGTGAGGAGATTGAAAGAGTAAAAATATAGTTCAAAACACTTCATAATTCATTTTACCACTTTTATATGCACATCCATTCATCATTTGTCCATTGGGTTTGAAAGAGGGTTTTAGGAGGGTTTCTAGTTTTTTAGACTATTAGCAATGGTTCACAAAATGATATGCTAAAATTTCAATCAAATTCCAATTTAAACAAGATAAAGACCCCAATTAACTATCCCTAAATCCTTTATTCACCATGTAGTCCCTTTGTATAGGTGCGAGCATAATAAATTAGCCTCTTGAGATTCTTTTTACATTCTAAGTAGGTCTGATAGAGATTTAGGCCAAAAAGCCAATTCTAATATTTTATCCATAACTAAATAACTCATTTTGGCCTTATATTATCCCATAAATGTCATCATATGGTTTTAAAATATAATATGGACTTATGATTCAAGTTTGAGGCCATGAGGGCTTATACCTAATTCTAGGCCTATTAGGCCTAACTATGTTTGCCTAAGTAGTTGACCACCTATAGGTTTACAATATCTATAGAGGCATATCAGTGACATTTTTACATGTAACTCAACACTTCACACAACCATAAAATTTTTCCAAGACTCTTTCACTCATTTGTTTATTCCTCACATGTTAACCTATAGACTTTGTTGTTCATTGAGTGCCCAATGTCTGAGATAAAAGATAGGGTATCTCACATGTTCATGTGAGTTTAATGAGACATTGAGGAGATACATTAGGTAACTATATTTATATATACCAATTTCTAAGGTTTTATCATTCTCCAATTACCTTTTACACTACAACCTCTCAAAATTGGCTTTCTAGACCTATAAACTATGTATAGGGTCTTAGTTGATTGAGCTTAAAACCCTGTTTGATCAAAATATGATCTATTTCCTACCTTTTAGGGCCTTATGGAGTTTTAAACTATCACTAAGGATGTGATTTTTTCATATTCAATGTATATTTCTTCCAACAAATTTGCAATCCATCAATATCTTGGACTAGTCTATAGACTATCTCCCAACTGTAGGTGCATTAGAGAAATATGGTTTCTTATAGTTGTTGATTTATGTGAAAACATAGTATCTAAACTAATTATATTACTTTAGGGACTATTAAGGTCATAAAATACTTGTATAATCATATTTTACTATTAGCTATGTTTACATCTTAGTTGAATATGTTGGTTCACTATATGTCCTAATTGTGTCACCTATGGATGGCAATTAGGGAAGAATTGAAAGATTCCTATAGGTGTCATTCATGAATGAGTATTATGTTTTCACACCTTCACTTCCTTATAAGTTAAATAAGGAAATAATTACACTTGAATTATCTCAACTCATGCCTTATAACCATATTCTCACTTACTACTATCAATAAACCATAGGTCATTATAGGCTACAGGTTCATTTGGGTTTGAGAGAACTATGTTTCACTAAATATCTATAGTGAAAACTTGCCTAACTTGGGAGCCACCCAAATACCTTATTTATCAACCAAATAGCCTCCTTTCATGTTCAACTTTGAAATCTAGGATCAAATTACTAGAAGAGCTATAGGTCTTATTCAAACATCATCAACTTGTACTCACAAGTTACACTTTGTAAGAGCAAGATCTTATTTAGAAAAGTTAAGGTAATTTCTCCCATTTTGTAACCTTTCAATATTTCACCTATGTATGTTTTTTGAAATACTTTAATACCATAAATATGACCCTTTATCAATTTATAAATGTCATTCAGGTAATGTAATTTAATGAAAAAATATCTCTTGGGGTTTTTGATGAATTTATCTACTCCATACATGCCTACAGGAAATTTTATCTAACTATGTATATCAGGGATCTAGTCATTATTTACTCATTATATTGAGAAATCATATCCATAAATATTTAATTATATGAATGTATAACATGGACAATTATTGATCTTATGGAATGAACATAGATGCATTACCTTGATTTTAATCCATTTATTATGAGGCAAAACCCTACAACTGATGAAACATTATTCTGTAGACCAATATATGTTCACCTTTAACACAAGGAGATGCTCTTGAGTTTAGTACCATGTTAATAAATTAAAAACAAGTGTAAATCAACATGAAGATGGTGAAACATATCTAAAATAACACACACATTATTTGGAAACATCAAACTAATCCAAACAAATAAGAAAATGTAGAGGTCTTGGGAATGTGTAATCAACTTGGAGGCAGTATCAATCTTAACATTTTTTTATAAATATTATTACACAAATTTGAAAAATAATTATATTAAATTATATTAAAAATGTATCACTTTCATCCACCAAATGAATTCCCCTCAACTCTGCCTGACCTATCCATACCAGCTACAAACTGATTGACCTTATTAACTTACCAAATGAAGTGAGGAGAGAGATAAAATTATGTTCTCCATTATTGGACCTATCAAATCAATATAAACATGGATATTAATTTTGGGTAGTTTACTATATACTACTAAAGCTTCCACACATGCAAAACTTGTCTTGTAGTCTGCACAACTTTAGAAACTCTCCCTTTTACAGGTGGTTTTCTTATTTTAACATTGAACCTACAAGTTTTCAAGTATAGAATAGTTATTTAACATTAAAATAACACATGGGACATTGTAAGAAAACATTTTCACACTTATCCCCTTGAGGAAACTATATAAATTCATTAAAGTGGTCACACATGACATAAAATGACATAAGATGGACTTCGGTAAATGTGACTAAGATTAAGACATATTTTATGACCAAAGTTATAAACTTGGTGAAAATTTATGACATAAGAGACATAATGAAAAGTTATAACCTATATGGGGGTTGAATTATTTGATTGGGGGGTAAAATTAGTCAATAATAACTTAAATTTAACTCAATAAAACTAGTTTGACTCAATGTTATGATAAGGTCAACATGATTGATGTCTTTCTCAATAAGTAAGCACAAATATGCACACTAGATAAACTAGGCACCCAAAATAAATATAAATTTGGAAAATTATTAAAAAATAATTAAATTTAGCTAACTCAACTCTTAAAATTACACCTCACCTTTTGGGGATGAATGGATAAATATTTGAGCTCAATTAAGTACACATTCAATCAACTAGACTCTAATTGGCCCTTCTACCTATTTTTTAATTTTTTAAAAAAAAGGTGTTTAAAATTGAAAAAATAAATAATAATGACATAACTTAATTAAATAAAAATTTTAAACTATTAAAACATCAAATAAAAAAAATCTAAAATTAATAATCAAGTGCCAACATTAGCATTATACTCAATATGTGACATATAGAAATTTATAAAAGAAATAGGTTCGTGTAGGTGTTTAGGATAGAGTGAGGTGTAAAATAGGTCTAACTTAAGTGATCAATTAAATTAAAGCAAAATTAAATTACTGAAGTAAGTATAAATAGTACATGAGTATGTACAATACACTTTACCTTTGGGAAAAGCTCTAAATCATGAAAGGTGTTTCATGGAAAAACCCACAATGATGTAAAAGTATTTAATGATCATTTATGGAAAAAAAATTGAACTGTAAATTGAATTTTATAATATTGAAATGAACTAGGAAGGAATGCATTCATCTAGGTGAAATCAATTTTTTTCTTATAAATTTTCTTAGAGATGATGCTTCCTTGAAGCATTGGAGAATTGGTGCTTCCCATGAAGCACCTATAAAATTTTATTTTTGAGTTGAACCAATGGATAATTTGATGGTGATCAAGCCATATGTTGAATTTAAAATGTATATAAAATAAAACCCATTGAGGTGCATAGAAACCCCAATTTTATTTTTTGGTATTTTTAACCCTGATACATAAAATGACTTGAAATCTATAATGGATTTACAAACATAATGTTATATGTCACTAAAGATATAATTTATACACTATGAACTTGAACTGAATCAATCACTTGAAGTGGCTTGTAGATTTAATTTTCACTTTGTTCCTTTCTTCCTAAATTTATGAAAAAAATAGAATGAATTACATCCATTCTCTTACTATGTTTGCCAATAGAAATTAGTATTGAAAATCTTGGAATTAGTTTATATCATGCCCCCTTAATTTTAAAAAATTCAATATTATTAATTAATATGTATTACGTCCCCATTTATAAATGTAAAATATATAAATTTATGTAGATGGAAACTTTGAATTTTATCTAAAACTTGTCCATGAATTTGTGTCATGTACCCAAAACTACATGAATATGTATTTTAATTTTATAAGGTGAGTTTATATGAATGGAATATTCACCCATAATCTATGCCAATGACTCAATTTTGAATCATTTTTAAACTTTTAAAATTGTATTCTATACTAAAAATTTATTTTTTATATTGAAGAGACTATCATATATGAAAATCCCATTGAAATGTCCCTTGTTGGTGTGAGGTAATTTAATCCTACACTTCACTCATATCAAAATAAAATTTAATGGCATCATGAATATTAAGATATAATCATAGAATAATGTAGCATATTTTAGAATTATGTCAACATAGTATGATATATATCATTTTAATTATGTATGAAACATATGAGGTAAGGCCTTTAGTAAGATATTAATTAATTTCATATAAGTATATTGAAAAATTATAATCTTGTGCATTATTTAATGTATGATATGGATCCTGGCACTCATCAAACTTAACAAGCTCAACAAACACACAAACACAACAATCATAATGTTATATAATAAGTCCAAGGGACACATACAAGGAACATGCTCAAAAGTCACATAAGTAAATATTGAACATACAAGGCCAAGGGAAAAACATAAAAGGACATTAATAATATCTTAAATAAGTGACATGTTCAAATTTCACACAAAACAAAGGGCCAAGGGCCATAAGTAATGGACATGTTTAATTGTATCACATACTAGAAGTTGATCTCATAGAGATGTTAAATTGATTTTCATATAAATTCCAAAGTCCACAAATAATATAAAATCATGATATAATATAGGATGTAATATTAATAAGATCATATCATAACAAATAACATAATTGTATATAGAATGTAATATATATATGTTAGCAAGAAATTTGTAGAATTGTGTATATCTAGACAATATAGGAGTCGTATAATAGTAACGCATATAAATGATATAACCTATATAAAATTTGCCCCAATTTTATCTAGGCTAATAATTAGAGGCATGTCCAACATCTTATTCCATGTGAGATCTATATGTCTTACATAACATTCATGAATACCATTGAAATGCATGTTTGATATAAAAAGACTTTACCATATAATATTCATGAGATAAATAGTATATTATAATGAATGTAAAATATTTTTTTAATCATTATCAAGTCATGATTTTCTAATTTTAAAATATTTTGAATGTTTTTGTATTTTTCAAAAAAATTCAGTTTTTTTTATATTTTTAGAATTTCAAAACTACCATAAAATAAACTAGTAAAAACCAAGGGTTGTAATGTATAATAAATTAGTGGTATATAAACAATTTAAATTTATTTATAATGTTAATCATGCATTATAAATGATAACATGGTCATATCTGAGTTAGATTCCCCCACTGTATATGGGAGTTGTAACTTTGAAAATTTCATACGAGATTGAATACATATGAAGAGGATTGGTTAGACATCCTTTATTCATAAAATATACACTTGTAAAAGCATGTATCATGTATGATAAATATTTTTCATGAATAAGTACTATTTTTCATATGATAACTGAATTAAATGTTTGAGAATTGGTAATATTAAGGCTCAGTGTGTTTAGATTTTGTTTTTTATGTGAAAAATTACATAGGATAAGATCGGTCAACTAAGGAGAGTAATGGTATTCATTATTTTCCCATCCTATTATATTTATTCCTTATCATAAAATTTATTTTTTTTTGTTTAGATGGTGAAAATAGATAGGTGATTGGCATTATATTGTAGAATATATCATTATTTTGAAAATTTTTAGATCTGTAAAGTTAAAAATCAGAGCCAAGAGGCCAAAAAATCAAGAGACAAGGGATTATAATAATTGATGAAATCATTGCATATGTAAGATATGGAATAATAACATGAATAATTAATAATTTATGTACAATTATATTATGCTACTATAATCCAAATATCTCATAATAGGTATGCCTCTATGTATACCCTCTATCATATATTTTGTAAACATACATTATATTTTCATATTCATCCTACATATTATTTATGTAATTCCAATCATAATTTACATAATAATTATCATGATGATATTCATACTTTTGGTCCTAAAATTTTGGTATGCCATTCATATCATATTGTGCATATGTATATGTATATGTAAAACCAAATTCCTTATATTTTCGTAGTGATTATTTTCATTTATATTATTTTATTATATATGTTGCATCATTTACCTTTGTTGTGATGTTAATAATTATATTTTACTGAATATTAAATTAATATATATTTTCCTTTTTTTAGTTCTTTTTATATATATTCATTCTTACCTAAAATTATAACCATTACAATTTGATGCTCAAATATGATGTAGTCATGATATTTACTAAGTGTGGCACCCATTTTTCTTATCCAAAATCTTTGTAATTTAACATTATATGGGACCAGATTAAGACATATGTTATATACCACTCATTAAACATGTTTTTGGATTATGTTTGAAAAGTAAACGGATCCAATAAATGATTTGGATGAAGTAGACTCATTCAAATGTTCAATATAATATCCAAGAAATTTTAAAAGTGTCAGGCTATGAACATTTATTTCATAACATAAATAAATTACTTTCCATCTATGAGGGGATTAATAATCAAAGGATCTAAAATTGATGAATTATTTTTGGTTAATTCCTTTAAATCTACATTTATAACATTAAATTTTGTATGCATATTTTAGTTTTGAAGTTCTTTTGTTAGAAACCATTTTTAATAAAACCTTTTAATTTTATGTATTTATTTAACTCTAAATACTCTTTTAGTTTATTATCATTTTAAATAAATTCCTCTTTCTTACTTGAATGTTTCTTTTTTAATTATAAGATTTCTTTTTCATATTATTTGAATTAAGATAAGCCCACTTTTTAACTAGTGTAAGATCCATCCTAAACACATCAAGAGGTCTGGGTATCTCCATGGCTTAAAAAATATAAAATAAGGTGTAACTCACTAGGAAAAAAAAAGGACCCAACCAAAATAAGCAATGACAATGAAAAGAGAAATAACCACTTTTGACTAGTGCAGGACCAACTAGTTTTAGTTGGACCAAAAGCTAGCTTGGACTAGTGGAGAAAGAAGACCAAGTCCTAAAAAAGACAATTAATCTCATTAAGGGACCCAAACCCACCTTTAAATAGTTTTTAATCAATTATAATAATAAAATAGGCTCATGTATCCATTATGGTAGGCTCTAAGAACCCAAAAGAGAAATAAAAAATTATAAAGTAAAAATAGCTAAACCCAACAACCCAACACAACCTAGGTAGCAAACGAGGAAAAATTAAGTAAATAGAGACCCATCAAGGTCCTAAGAGGGACCTATAAATGGTAATTTAATAGTATAATCTAATATAGTCTTAAAATGGACCTAAACCTTATAAATTTCATTAAAAGAAAAGGCACCATATCTGAGCTTACAATAGTGTATTTGGCCAAACCACCAAAATAGAACAAACTAATAATTGACTAGAATTGGGACCATTCTAAAATAAAAGGAGGCCTAGGTATATAAAATAAATAAAATTATGGAGGTTTTATAGATTCCCACTTCCATTCAAATATTAAAGTGAGGAAATTCAAACTTGGGGTAATGTTAGGATCTTAAAGGGGATAGAAAAATTAAAAAAAACATATGGGTTTTGAACTGGTCACATCAACCAAAAAGTAACACTTTCTAATTGGTGAAGGAACTAGCCTTAGGTAATAAAGTGGGAGGCCCAGGTTTCCATAATATGATTTTGATAGGCTCAATAAGTAGGGAAGGATTCTAAGGGGAATCTACTAAACATTCAAAAATTATAAAAGGATCCTCACTAAATCCACAAAATAAGTTTAGAGGAGGATTCCTCAAAGAATCTATAAAACTAATAGAAGATGGATTCCATAAGATAACTAAGAGGATTCCATGGTTAGTCCACATAAGATCCATCTAAAGAAGGAATCCTCAAAATATCTACTAAATAAATAGTAGTTAGATTCGATAAGGAATCCATCGATTCTTTTAGAGAAGGATTCCACAGGGAATCCATGGAACAATCTTAAGAAGGATTCCACCAAGAATCCACCAAACATTCATTCAATTTGTATTGATCCCATTAAAAATATCTCTCCACTATTACACAAAATCCCTCTCATTTTAGAAGAAAGAGAAATTAGGAAATGCATTCCCAGGATGATCTCTTGCTATCCCAAAAAGATAAAGATCCATCTTCAAACCAATAAGACTCTAACTCTGCCATAAGGAGAGGTTTTTCATACAAATACTTGTAATAGTAAAGGTCAAAAACTATGAAATTAAAGAGACATATTTGAGATAAAAATATTCCAATTCTACTACATGGAGGGTGTTTTTACCTAAAACCATAAAATAGTAGTTTCCTCTTGACCCTTTCAAAATATCACTTATTCAAACTAATGACCTTACAATAAATATTAGCCCTCTTAGGGTGTAAACTAGTAATCCAAAACTCAGAAGCTTTGGTTGAAAGATAATTAATAAATAAGAACACAATTGTAATAATTCTATCTCTAAGAAGAGATATTTTATTGCTCAAAATTATAGATATAACATATGTCTATCTCTGGGAAGAGATGTCTAATTTCCATTTTAGGTTACATATTAATTTATACACATTTTAAAGGTAGGATTTGGATGTGTAAGGTCACCAATCTCAAGGGATATTAGGTGGTACAACTTCCATGATTTACAATAATATAAAATTTGAGGAATTATTATTTTTAGAAACTTACTATTTTTAGATTGCATTACTAAAATTAAAATTTAGGGCACTTACATTTACTTTTTGAGCATCAAAACCCACTTTTAAAATCTTGTTCCATCTTAGGATGTTCCCCTCATTCTTAGCTTTCTAATAGTTCAAATGGGGAGTCAAACAGAGCTATGGTGTAATAGTTATGGCTCCAAAAAGTCTACCACCAATTGGGGTAGAACTGTCACCTGGATTGTCACTTGAAATATTGATCAAATCATTCCTCCCACATTGAGAATAAATGGTACCCATTGAATCAAGATTTGTCAAGTGTGAAAGTTGTATTTGGATTTTATTCTTGATGCATACTTATAATGCATTATGCTTTTTGAATCTATGCTTCCTGGAGTTATGCAGGGCCTACTTGTTCACTATTTCTATCTAACCATCAATCTATGGATGGAATTCCATGAACTTATTCATATTTTTATCTATTTTCTTCTATTATTATGTTGTTTGTGTAGTTAGGGATCCAACATCAACCCTTTTGGATTCCTGTGGCTTGACCACCATGAGAACAAATTTCTTGGCACTAATCAGGGAGACAGATGTAGAAGGTGGTACCTCTAGTACCCTATAGAACCATGTTCCAAGAGTGAGGGTGATCCTTTGAGTTCTTGATTCATATAATCCATGGTGATCATACATGAATGGCTAACTAAAAGGTACATCACAAACATATAGATTGACTACATCACATAAGACCTCATCTTAGAAAGGTTTTATTTCATATGAGAGAAGACATTGGTGGGTGATAGGAAGGTTTCTTCCTAGACTTAACCATACAATACTGTATGGATTTGGGTGAGGCTTCATAGAAAAAATTAGACTTTTCATAACATTCATAAAGACTAAATTCTTTTGACTCCCACTATCAAGAATGAAATGTAGAGGCTTACCTTTCACCCATTACTTAGAGTGAAATGACCTTTACTTATCGTTTGGCCTCTCCTCATGGGTCTATGATGAATTAATGATGGCATCAATCTCACAATCTACAATCTCTTCTTTATCCTCTTTAATTGTAAGGTGTGTATGAGGTAGAGTAGTAGATGTTGAGGATTGTGACTCAAAAAGTAGGGACTTGATGGCTCAACATTCTTCTTTGGAGTGCATTCTATATTTCTAGTAATCACACCATTTCCAAATATTCCCTTCCTTTTGATTCCAATTTTAGCATCATTTTTTACCTTCTTTGTCACTTTTTCATTTTGAAATCTGACTCTTCACATTCATTCTTCCATGCTTTTTCTCAATCTTCACCATGAACTTGTATGCCTCACCGAGCATTTTCAAATTAAAGATTTCCATCTCCCCCCATATATACCATTATAGTCCACCATGATATTTTATAACCTTATGTTTCTCACCTTTCTAGATGCCCAATCTCATAGATAAAGAATGAAAAATGTTAGTGTAATATTCAATAAACTATTCCTTACCTTGGAAAAGTTGTTTCCACTCTATATATAGATCATAATATGTTGCAATGGGGTAGTATTCTTCCTTTACAACTTTCATTAAATCATCCCAAGTAGGTTCCACCTCAAGGCCAATATCATCCATATTAAATCTCTTCTTGTACACTTTCCACTAACTTTTGATAGGCAATGATGCTTTAAAAGGAGCAAAAGTGATCTTCTCTTTATCAGTGAATTTATTTACTAAAAAATATGAAGATAATTGATCCAACCAATTTTATAGTACATCAGTATTGATTTTACCTTCAAATGTAGGCATATCAAAATTCACGTAAAACTTGAAGGGTGTTGGGGCACTGAAATGATGTGGGGGTGTAGATTAAGAGCTAGAATTTCCCATCTAGATTTGTTAAAGAATTTGGGTGAATTGTTGTAGCATCTACACTTTATACTATTAGAGGGATTCATTCACCATTTCCTTAAAAGGATCAGATGTCTCAGTGCTGTCTACCATTTGAGGTCATTTAAAGTAAATAGGTGGATAGTCTGGAAGCTCTATTATTTTCCACCTAAGCTTCTTGTAGCCTGACATCATCCTTGGGATCATACAATTTCAAGACAAATTGATTTAATACCACTGATCCAAAACTCAAAATATTTGGTTAAAATATAATTCAATAAATAAAAACAACACAATTTTAATAATGTTATCTTTGAGAAGAGATGTTTTATTGCTCAAAATTGTAGATACAACATATGTCTATCTCTAGGAAGAGATGTCTAATTTATATTTTGGGTTAAATTTTCATTTATACACATTTTTTAAAGTATGAGGAGGATTTGGAAGGTCACAAATATCAAGGGAGATTAAGTGGTTTGACTTCCATGATTTACAACAATATAGAATTCAAAGAATTACTATTTTTATAAACTTACTAGTTTTAGACTACAGTACTAAAATTGAAATTTGGGGCACTTCCATTTGGTTTTTTGGAGTAAAAACCTATTGATAAAATATCACACCATATCATGATGTTCCCCTCATTCTTATCTTTACAATGGTTAAAATAGGGAGTCAAACAGAGCTATGGTACAAAGATTATGGCTCTTGGAATTTATACCACCAATTAGGGTAGAACTAACCCCTAAATTATCACCTAAAATATTTCTTAGATCATTTCTCCTTCATAGATAAGTAATGGTCCCGATTGCATCAAGATTTATCATCAAGTATGGAAGTTATATTTGGATTTGATTCCTAAAACATGCTTGTAATAAACTATGATATATAGATTTGTGCTCTATGGAGTTGTGTAGGGCCTGATTGTTCACCATTTCTATTTGACCATTAGTCTATGGATGGAATGTCATGAACTTATTCAACTTGGTATCTATTTGCTTCTATTATTTTGTTTTTTGTAAATTTAGGGCTATAACATCACCCTTTTAGATTCTTGTGGATTGACCACCATGAGAACAAATTTCTTGGCACTAATCATGGAGACAAATGTAGAAGGTGGTACCTCTAGTACCCTATAACATGTTGTTCATGGAGTGAGGGTGATCCTTTGAGTTCTTGATTCATATATGCCATGTCAATCATACATGAATGATTGACTAAAGAGTACGTCACAAACATCTAGATTGACCACGTCACATAAGACCTCATCTTGGAAAGGTTTTAATGCATATGAGAGAATATGTTTGTGGGTGACATGGAGGTTTCTCCCTAGACTCAACCATACTATATGTCTTTAGGTGAGACTTCATGTATAAATTTAATATTTTCACAAAATTTGTAGAGATTAAATTCTTTTGACTCCCACTATCAAGAATGAAATGCAGTGGCTTGCTTTTCACCCATAACTTAGAGTGAAATAACCTTTCCTTGTCATCTAGAATCTCCTTGTGGGTCTATAATGAAGTAATGATTTCATTAGGCTCATCATCTACAATCTCTTCTTCATCCTCTTTGACTGTAGGGTGTGTATGAGGTAGAGCATTAGATGTTTAGGATTATGACTTAGAAAATAGGGACTTGATGGATCAACATTCTTCTTTGGAGTGCGTTTTATATTTGTGGTAATCACACCATTTTCAAGTCGGCCCTTCCTTTTGTTTCTAATTTTAGCCTCATGTTTGACCTTCTTTGTCACTTTTCTATTTTGAAGGTTAACTCTTTGTATTCATTATTCCATGCTTCTACTCAATCATCACCTTGAACTTGTATGCCTCATTGAGGGTTTCCAAATTGAAGAGTTCCATCTCCCCCCATATATACCATTGTAGTCCACCATGATATTTGAGAACCTTGTGTTTCCCACTTTCCTAAATGCCCAATCTCATAGATAAAGAATTAAAAATGTTAATGTAATCTTGAATAGACTATTCCTTACCTTGGTGAAGTTGTTTCCACTCTATATACAGATAATCATGTCCTCCAATGGGGTAGTACTCTTCTTTTATAGATTATCTAAAATCATCCTAGGTAAGGAATAGTCCATAAAAGAAGAGTACTACAGTATTAATTTATTTTGATGAGAAATGATACTTTCAAAAGATAAAAAATGATCTTCTCTTTATCGATGAATTTATTTTCCAAGAAAAATATGAAGACAATTGATCCAAGCAATTTTATATTACATCAGTATTAATTTTACCTTTAAATGTAGGGATATAAAAATTCACATGAACCTTGAAGGGTGTTGGGGCACTAAAATGATGTAGGGGTGTAGATGAGGATCCATAATTTTTCATCAAGATTTGTTGGTGAATTTAGGTGAATTATTGTAGCATCTATGCTTGCTAATTTTGGAGGGCTTCATTCACTATTTCCTTGATAGGATCAAATGTCTCAATGTTTTCCACCATTTGAGGTCATTTAGAGTGAATAGGTAGATAGTTTAGAATCTCTATTATTTTTCACCCAAGCTTCTTGTATCCTGACCTCATCCTCAAGATCATACACTCTTAAGACAAATTACTCTGATACCACTAATCCAAAACTCATAATCTTTCATTGAAAGATAATTCAAGAAATAAGAACAACATAATTATAATAATACTATCTCTAAGAAGAGATGTTTTATTGCTCAAAATTGTAGATACAACATATGTCTATCTCTAGGAAGAGATGTCTCATTTTGATTTTAGGTTATATATTTATTTGTACACATTTTTAAGGTGGGAGGAGGATTTAGAAGGTCACCAATCTCAAGGGAGATAAAGTTGTTTAACTTACATGATTTACAACAATACAAAATTTGAGGAATTACTATTTTTAGAAACTTTACTATTTTTATACTACACTATTATAATTAAAACTTGGGGCACTTCCATTTGGTTTTTAGGGGTCAAAAATAATTGAGTGAAGCTTATGAAATCTCACTATGTTCCTCTCATTCTTAGCTTTCCAATGGTTAAAATAGGGAGTCAAACAGAGCTATGGTATAAATGTTATGCTTCTTAGAAGTTTTTCTACCAATTAGGGTAAAACCATTGCCTAAATTATCACCTAAAATATTGCTCATATCATTCCTCCCTCTTTAATAAGTAATGGTCCACATTCCATCAAGATTTGTCATCAAGTGTGGAATTTATATTTGGATTTGATTCTTAATGCATACCTGTAATGGACTGTGCTTTGTGGAGTTGTGCTTTATGGAGATGTGAAGGACCCAATTGTTTACCATTTATATCTAAACATTAGTCTATGGATGGATGGCCATAAAATTCTTCATGTTGGTATCTATTTACTTGTGTTGTTATGTTGGTTATGTAGTTAAGGCTATAACATCAGCCCTTTCAGATTCCTGTGGTTTGACCACCATGAGAATGAATTTCTTGACACTAATCAGGGAGATATATGTAGAAGGTGGTACATCTAGTACCCTATAGTGCCGCATTTCAAGAGTAAGGGTGATCCTTTTAGTTCTTGATTCATAGATGCCATGTTGATCATACATGAATGGCTAACCAAAGAGTACATCACAAACTTATAGATTGACCACATCACATAAAACCTCATATTGGAAAGGCCTTATTGCATATGAGAGAAGACATTGGTGGGTGACATAGAGGTTTCTTCCTGGACTCAACCATCTAATATTATATGGCTTTGGGTGAGGCTTCATAGAAAAATTTAGGTTTTTCATAACATTAGCAAAGATTAAATTCTTTTGACTCCCACTATAAAGAATGAAATGTAGAGGCTTACCTTTCACCCATAACTTAGAGTGAAACAACCTTTCCTTATCATCTAGCCTCTCCTTGTGGGTCTATGATGAAGTAATTATGGCATTAGTATCAACATCTATAATCTCTAGTTCATCATCTAAGATTTTAGGGTGTGTATAAGGTAGAGTAGTAGATTTTGATGATTGTGACTCAAAAGTTAGGGACTTGATGGCATGACATTCTTCTTTGGAGTGCATTTGATATTTTTTGTAATCATACCATTTCCCAATCTTCCATTCCTTTTTCTTTTAATTTTGGCCTCATATTTGACCTTCTTTGTCACTTTTCCATTTTGAAGGCTAACTCTTCATATTCATTCTACCATGATTCTACTCAATCTTTATTTTGAACTTGTATTCCTTATCGAGGGTTTTTAAATTGAAGAGTTCCATCTCCCCTCATATATACCATTGTATTCCACCATGATATTTGAGAACCTTGTGTTTCTCACTTTCCTAGATGCCCAATCTCATAGATAGAGAATGAAAAATGTTAGTGTAATCTTGGACAGATTGTTCCTTATCTTGCCAAAGTTGTTGCCACTCTATATATAGATCATCATATGCTCCAATGGGGTAGTATTCTTCCTTTACAACTTCTATGAAATCATCCTAGGTAGGTTCCACCTCAAGGTTAATATCATCCATATTGAATCTCTTCTTGTACACTTCCCACCAATTTTTAATAGGCAATGATGCTTTCAAAAGAGCAAAAGTGATCTTCTCTTTATCAGTGAATTTATCTACTAAAAAATATGAAGATAATTGATCCAACCAATTTTCTACTACATCATCATTGATTTTTCCATCAAATTTAGGAATATCAAAATTCACCTAAACCTTGAAATATGTTGGGGCACTAAAATGATGTGGGGGTGCAGATGAGGAGCCAAAATTTCCCATCAAGATTTTTTGGATAATTTGGGTGAATTATTGTAGAATTTGTGCTAACTACTATTGGAAGGCTTCATTCATCATTTCCTTAAAAGGATCAGATGTCTCAGTGTTGTCTACCATTTGAGGTCATTTGGAGTGAATAGGTGGATATTTTGGAAGCTCTATTGTTTTCCACCCAAGATTTTTGTAGCTTAACCTCATCTTCAAGATCATACACTCTCAAGACAAACTATTCTGATTCCACTGATCCAAAATTTAGAAGATTTGGTTGAAAGATATTTCAATAAATGAGAACAACATAATTATAATAATGTTATCTCTGAAAAGAGATGTTTTATTGCTCAAAATTGTAGATACAACATATGTCTATCTCTAGGAAGAGATGTCTAATTTACATTTTGGGTTAAATATTCATTTATACACATTTTTAAGGTAGGAGGAGGATGTGTAAGGTCACCAATCTCAAGGGAGATTAAGTGGTTCAACTTATATGATTTCCAACAATATAAAATTTGAGGAATTACTATTTTTAAAAACTTATTATTTTTAGACTGCACTACTAAAATTGAAATTTAGGGGATTTCATTTTGGTTTTTAGGGTAAAAACACATTGAGCAAATATTGTGCCATATCATAATGTTCCCCTCATTCTTAATTTTCCAACTATTCAAATGGGGAGTCAAACGGAGCTATGGTGTAAAAGTTATGGAACCCAAAAGTTCTACCACCAACTGGGGTAGAATCAACACCTAAATTGTCACCTAAAATATTGATCAGATCATTCCTCCCTCCTTGAGAATAAATGTTCACCATTTCATCAAGATTTTTCATCAAGTGTGGATGTTGTATTTGGATTTGATTCTTGATGCATACTTGTAATGGCATGTACATTATGGAGTTGTACTTTATGGAGCTATGTAGGGCCTAATTATTCACCATTTTAGTCTGACTATCAGTCTATGGATGGAAGGCTATGAACTTATTTATCTTGGTATCTATTTTCTTCTCTTATTGTGTTGTTTTTGTATTCAAGGCTGAAACATCATCCCTTTTAGATTCATGTGGCTTGACCACCATGAGAATGAATATGTTGGTACTAATAAAGGAGATAGATGTAGAAGGTGGTACCTATAGTACCTTGTAGCACCATGTTCCAAGAGTTTGAGTGATCCTTTGAGTTCTTGATTCATAGATGCCATGTCAATCATACATGAATGGCTGACCAAAGAGTACATCAAAAACATCCAAATTGACCACATCACATAAGACCTCATCTTGGAAAGGTTTTATTGCATATGAGAGAAGACATTGGTAGGTGACATAGAGGTCTCTCCATGAAATCAACCATCAAATACTATATGGCTTTGGGTGAGGCTTCATAAATAAATTTAGGCTTTTCAAAATATTAGTAGAGATTAAATTATTTTGACTCCCACTATTAAGAATGAAATGCAGAGGCTTACCTTTCACCCATAACCTAGAATGAAACAACCTTTCCTTATCATCTAGCCTCTGCTCATGGGTCTATGATGAAGCAATGATGTCATTTGACTCAATATCTATAATCTCTTCTTCATATTCTTTGACTGCAGGGTGTGTATGAAGTAGAGTAGTAAATGTTGAGGACTATGACTCAAAAAGCAAGAACTCAATGGCTTGACATTCTTCTTTAGAGTGAATTCTAGATTTATGCTAATCACACCATTTCCCAATCTTTACTTCCTTTTTCCTCCAATATTAGGCTCATGTTTGATCTTCTTTATCACTTTTCCATTTTGAAGGTTAACTCTTCATATTTATTCTTCCATTCTTTTTCTCAATCTTCACTGTGAACTTGTATGCCTCATCAAGGGTTTCCAAATTGAAGAGTTCCATCTCCCCTCATATATACCATTGTAGTCCACCATGATATTTGAGAACCTTGTGTTTCTCACTTTCCTTGATGCCTAATCTCATAGATAGAGAATGAAAAATGTTAGTGTAATGTTGAACAGATTGTTCCTTACCTTGGTGAAGTTGTTGCCACTCTATATACATATCATCATATACTATAATGGGGTAGTATTATTCCTTTAAAGCTTATATGAAATCATCCTAGGTAGGTTCCACCTCAAATCTAATATCATCCTTACTAAATCTCTTCTTGTACACTTCCCACCAATTTTTGACAGGTAATGATACTTTCAAAAGAGCAAACATGATCTTTTCTTTATTAGTGAATTTATTTATCAAAAAATATGAAGACAATTGATCCAACCAATTTTCTACTACATCACCATTAATTTTTACTTCAAATTTAGGGATATCAAAATTCACCTAAACCTTGAAGGGTGTTGGGGCACTAAAGTGATGTGGGGGTGCAGATGAGGAGCCAAAATTTCCCATCAAGATTTGTTAGAGAATTTGGGAGAATTATTATAGCATATGTGCTTGCTATTGTTGAGGGATTCATTCACCATTTCCTTGAAAGGATTAGATATCTCATTTTTGTTTTCCATTTGAGGTCATTTGGAGTGAATATGTGGATAGCTTGGAATCTCTATTATTTTCCACCCAAGTTTCTTTTAGCTTAGCCTTGTCCTTGGGATCATACACTCTCAAGACAAACTGATTTGATACCATTGATCCAAAAATTAGAAGCTTTAGTTGAAAGATAATTCAAGAAATAATAACAAGATAATTATAGTAATGCTATCTTTGAGAGGAGATGTTTTATTTCTAAAAATTGTAGATACAACATATGTCTATCTCTAGAAAGAGATGTCTAATTTCCATTTCAAGTTATATTTTAATTTATACAAATTTTTAAGGTAGGAAGATTATGTGGAAGGTCACCAATCTTGAGGGAGATTAAGTGGTTCAACTTCCATGATTTACAAAAATACATAATTCAAGGAGTTAATATTTTTTTTAAACTTACTATTTTTAGACTGCACTACTAAAATTTAAATTTGGGGCACTTTCATTTGGTTTTTGGGTGTCAAAACCCATTGATCAAATCTCATGCCATATCACCATGTTCCCCTCATTCTTAGTTTTCCAATATTTCAAATGGGGAGTCAAATTGAGCTTTGGTGCAAAATTTATGGCTCTCCAAATTTCTACCACCAGTTGGGGTAGAACCGTCACTTGAATTGTCACCTAAAATATTGATTGGATCAACCAGTGAACATCCATAGGTAATACTTAAAAAATATTTAAAATGTGACAACCATAGTTAAGAGATCCCCTAAAAACCTTAATGAATCAAGATCCCAAATCTGATCTATCCGAACAAAAACCACACTTGGGTAGCTCTTAAAGAGTTTAGACCATAGACTACCCTAGATCACTAAATCATATCCCAACTAGATTACGAGGGTTTCATTTAACAATGTAATACTAACAATAGCATCAAAAAATGACATCCTATTTATGACTCTACCCCATCTCATCTTGAAATCTAGGTTCTTGAAAACATTTCCCAAATAAAGACAAATGGTATGGTTCTTCATAGCCTACTCACAAGAACTCTAACTTTCAAATAAGATAGATCTCCTTGTCCAAATAAATGTTATCCCTCTTCCTATGAGGAATTTGATCTATAAAAATTTATTCAACAAGGAGGCATGGGGTCTTAATAAATCTTAGAAAAGGTTTCTTTTTCATATTGTCACTTTTTTAACCTTGTTCCATTTTTTCATTTTGATTAATTTCTTGCTCTAATTTTAATTTTTGAATCTCTTCTTTCTCTATTTTTCTATTTGTAACTTTTCTTGTTCTTAATTTAGTATTTTTTCTAAATGCATTTTTTTGGGAGATGCACTCATAGTTTGAGTGGGTTTTTTTATTGGTGTATATATTATTGGATCACCACTATAAATTATCTTTTGTATTTTCTTCTTTAAATGCCATCAAATGTCTCTATTATTCTCATGCATTCTATGATATGCATAATATTATTTTTATCTCTTTACAGGATGGATAAGAGATAATGTGATTATCTTATTTCAAATAATTTCTCTAAGAATATCACTTAAATTTTTATTAGCCCTTTATTCACTTTTTGAATCACTAGTTGTAGATGTGTTATGTTTTGGATTCCAATCTTGATAAGAATTACTTTTAGGCATAATATTTGTAAATAAAATGAAATACATGATTTAAACTATCATACTATTGATTCTTTGTGTATGTTCTAATATTTTCAAGTGATATGATATTTAAGTTAAGATATTGATTTTTATTTTGAAATTATTCTATTAACTTTCTCATAGTAATAATTTAATCCTAAAGGGCTTCTCAAGTATAATATATATGTAATTCTGATTGAAAATGCATAAAAACACCATCGAGAGGATGTGATATAGGTGAATAAGGTTGATGAAGGTTTTCTGTAATAACCATAAATGCACTTTGTTCATTATAATAATAAATTAAGAGATATTGAGATCATTCATTAAGTGTTTGATCCTTTTTTAATAATATTTGTTTGATTACATGTGTCTTAATGATGTTCATTATTATTGGATGAAAACATTAACACAAACTAGGAAATTTGAAGTATAAAATGTTCATTTATCATAGCCATAAATTATTTATAAACTAATAAAAATGAAATTTTAGGATTCTATATAAAAGGATTTTATTTTTTATAGGGATTATTAAATTTCATTGAAATCCAAGGTTAAAATAAGGTGATTTCAGGGCTAGATATCATATCCAAGGTCAAAAATAAAGTTTTTTCAATGTCAGTAATTATATCCAATGTCAAAATTAAATTATTTGTGTCATATTTAAATATAATGTTAAAATAAAATTTGTTTGGTTTTGGATATTTATGATTTTATCTAAATCATAGGACAATTGTTTTGAAAGCAATGCTTGAATAAAAAGTGTCTTCAATGATGGTGTGCAACTAGCTTGGGTTTACTAATACGAGAATTTGAATTAATTAGTTTATTAACCTTAATTCAAAATAATTTAATGTAATATAATAGAATGTTGTAAATTAAATTTATATAAGTATAATAAAATCAAAATCTTGAATATGATAGAGTGCAATTGAAATAAATAAGATAAACTATCAATTCAATGAAAAACATATTTTTTTATGTCTAAGATTGACTGTATGAAGTTGATAGACACCTAGAAAAAATGTAACCAACCTTGAAAGTACATAAATATTGGGATAGAAAATTGTCTAGGATAGAGTCATCCAACTTGGGATAGGGTCAACTACCACTTTATTCTTAACTTGGTGAATATTGTCCATAGGAAATTCAATCCATGATCATTTATGAAAAATTGAATTAGGTCTATATGTCAAGATTTGACATTAAAATTTGTGATAAATACCTTAAAATATAAAAATGGGGAGTGTAATGGGATAAACTAAACCCAATCACCCATGTGATGAATAAATGTTTCCTACATATCCAATACTCTAAAGAAGGAATTCAAACCCATGAAGTTTTTCCACTTAAAATGGTTAGTATGATTATGATATTATAGCTATACTAACATACATAGATATGGATTAAATACTTTATCATTATTTACTTTGGATTGAATAAAATAGGATTTTCACCTACTCAAGGACTTTTTCAAGTGATTAGAATAAGAATTGGTAAGAAGAGGTAAACTTTACTCAATGTGCACTTGTGTAAGTATGCCTATGTCTTGAAATTGTTAGGTGATTATCAAGTGGTAGAATAAGTGACTCGAGTGTGCCAAAATCCAAAATGTGATATCTGATGATAATAATCCTAAAAACATGGATCAAGAAGTATGGATGGTTTAAATTTTAATAATGACTATTAAAAGATGAGGGATAAAAACATCCCATAGGGGACAAATTGTTTTGACACTATTGGCCACTAATTTATGTTTGTCTCCTTTAAAGAAATGTGTGGCTTTTGGGTTTAAATATATTCTAATATATTATTAGAGGGAATTTTATCTATTATAAAATTTACATATGTGATACATAGAAAATTAGAAAAGAAATAGGTCTACATAGGTGTTTAGTATAGAGTGAGGTCAGAAAATAGGTTTAAATTAAGTGTTCAATTCAATTAATATGAAATAAGGATAAAATTGACATTATCAAGTATTGATGACCAAATTTTAGTGAATAAAAATTCCATTGAGGTAAATTTGGTCCAAAACTGAATTATCAATTATCCATGACCAAATTTGTGTATCTACACAACTCAACCCATATAGAGCCATTTTCAAAATATTTTTTCCTCAATGTTTTTGAAAAATTATTATTAGAGGTTTTATTTAACTTAGTTAACTATTTGATTATAGGAAATGATAACTCTAATTAGATTTATCTTCAATAAATGGATTAATTTCATACATGGTTTAATGAACTGGGAGGGAAAATATGAAGAATGGTATTTGGATATCTACTATCTAAATAACTACCATAATGACTTGTGGTTGTTTCATTTAATATTAGGGCCACATAAATTCATTAAGTATGAAATGTATGTATAATCATATTATTAATAATAAATTAGAATTCCCATTAATGGGTCCTTTGTGTCTACCTTCAAAAGATATAAGAAAATAAAAATTTAATCTAGCTTCCACCATATTTGGTATGGTTCAAACTTAACTTTGATGGTTCTTCTTAAGTCAACCCTAGAGCCTTAGCTATTGGGTGTATGATAAGGGATTGTATTGGGTCACTTATTAGTGTAAATTCCATAATTTTTTTTGATGGATTCAATAATGAAATAGAATATCAAGATTTGGTGGTTGGGATTGATAAAGAAATTATATGTGAAATTGAAAGATTGATGATTGAAGGGGACTCTAAGATTATAATTTATACCTTGCACAAGAAAGGTAATAAGTATTAAAAGTTAGATAATATTATTGGAAAGGCTTGGTCATGTTTGGGTTATGTTAAGGATTTGGATAGTCATCATTTCTTTTAGGAAGCCAACATAGCATTTTATTTTCTTCATAACATTAGTATTGATTAATTGGAAGCTATAAGGATGAGTAACCAAAGGGATGCTTGGGAAGATTGTTATGGATTCTTATCCATTGATTTGGAAATTTAATTAATTTCCATCCATTCTTGTGTGAAGGTTGATTTCATAATTATAATTCTTGATGAATCAATGGTAGATAATGGGAATGATTGATTGGTTTTTATTTTAATATCATGTCATATATTCTAGGTTATTTGTGGTGTCTACATCTTGTCTTCTCAGTTGGGTTGTATTTCCAATATCTATGCCTAATTAAAGATACTATATTCTAGGTTATTATAAGAGTGGTATGGAAAGGGAAATGGTTTAATATTTTGGCCTACTTATGGTTTTTATCATGGGTTAATTTTAATAAATGGTTTTTTGTGGTGAGGTCTCACAAGACCGTTTGAATAAGATTTTGTGGGTTACTTTTGAGGGGGTTTTTCAATCAATTCAAATTATTATTGATGAGGATTAACTTTGATACATTATTATAATTAAATTAAATTATGATTTGGATTCTATATTTTTTATTAATATTTTGGTGTTGATGGAAGATAAACAACAACTAGTGTAAATGAGGGTGTGTTTTGTTTCTCCTACACATAGGGTGGGTTTGGTTCATCATGACAAGATCTTAGCATTTATTAAATTTCATATTATCTTACACACTTGTGAAACACCATATTAGGTCAAAATTTAAACAAAAAAACATTAATCCATTTATATTTAACACTATGTGTAACCAAAGGTTTCCTTTATTTATGAATCCAATCATAAGGAAATTTTCTTGTGGCTAGATAATTGGCTAGATCAACAAACCATGGTGTGTGTGTTAAAATTGTGAATAGCTTCTCATGTAGAAAATTATCCTCTATTATCTCATCTTATATTGAATCATTAAAACTTGGTAAAAAGTTAAAAACTACATTAACCTTTCCTATCTTATCAATGATTATGATATCAAGTTCCTACAATAATAGTAACCATCTAATGATCCTATCTCCTACCACTTATTTTCTCATTAAATATCTTACAGCTGAAAAATCTATGTAAACAAACATTTTTATCTAGTTATGTCTTTGAGAAATGATTATCCTTCCTAAATCACACCTATTAGGGGATAAAAAAAGTTTGAATAATTTTTTGTTGACTATTTTGTGCCCAAATAATAATTCTTTGTTGGAAAGGTGTATGATCATAGTTTTCATCTTGAGAGTACTTAGGGTTATTTTGGTAACCTTACAAATATGGTTTGGAAAATTATGGCTCCATATTGGGCATCTATAGAGCTAGATATAGAATATATGGATCCATATTGGTCATCTTTGGAGACAAATCGAGGATCTCTAGAACTAGATTAGGCATCTCCAGAGCCAGACTGACTTCATCAATGTAACTTGTTAACTCCTCTTCTAACTCATTCACAAGTTTTTAGACTAATATAATGGATACATAATAAATAATATTATTGCTTTAATTATTTAACCTACACATGAATGATTTATGGTATCTATAGATGGTTTTATAGGTGGAGATAAAGAAATTTTCTTTGTTTTTAATCCGTTGGAGATGGTCATATCTCTAGATATGTAATCTATGAGTTTTAAAACTATGTCCAACCATGGTCTCCTTAGGATCAATGGATAACCTAGTTTTATACTCTTTAGATTAAGTATGATTAAATACATAGGGTATTCCCAATAATCTAATGTTATTGAGATATCCTCTATAATTATCTCTAGTTTCGTAATGGATTGATCACTAATCTATAAGACTTTAGTAGTTTGTTTCACTCTAGTTTGGGAGAGTCCTTTCAATGTGTCTAATGTCATAAAATTAATATCAAAATTTAAATCTTTAGTCTAATAACACATTATGTGTTTCCTTCTTTCCTATAGATACAATGCCATTAGATTCTTAGGGTTTCCATATTTTGGTAGAAGTAGTTTTCTTTTTAAGATGTCACCAAGTTCTATATCTACTTATATGGTTTTGGGATATTTGTTTATTACCCCTTGGGTTTTAATGCACAAACATTTGATGATATTATTGAGTATCATAATGTCACTTATTTATTTCAATAATTATATCTAAATAAGTAGCTTTCGTAGTTCATGGACTAAGTCGCATTTACTTTTATTTGTTGTTTCCTTAAGTCTTTAAAAAGGAATTGGTGGAGTAGTTATATTAGTTTATTGAGGTTTTTATTTTTATTTAATGTTTTATTTATATTTTATTAGTTCATTAATAGGTATTAAAATTAGTTTTCAATCATAATATCAGTAATGGTGATTGGAGGGCTCATCAATGTCTTGCATGATTATAATTGAACATTACTATAGTCTATGGCATTGACCCCCATAGTTCCTTTTTATTTAGTTACATATATAGGGTATACCTTTATATTCTTAGGATTTTATACTAGATGTGTAGTTAATTGAGGTTGAAATACTTTTTCAATTTATGGAGGTTGAGTAGGTGTAAGAGGAATCAACACTTGTGAGGTGAAAACCTCTTTTGTTGATTGAATGTTTATAGTTACCCATTATTGATTCATATGTGGAATCCATGGTTGTTATTTTTTATATGATACCCATGTATATGGTAATTTCCAATATTTTGTAGGATAGGTTGGTGTTACACATGTATTTGGAGGTGTTTTTCTATCCCATGGCATCATACATGGATTACAAGGAGCTTTGGGAACAAAGTGATTTTCATATTGACTATAAGAGAAATTGTTCTATTATGTTTGTATAGAATTGATATTTTTTTTGGTTGGGTATCTTTTTTTAATTGATTATTTAGTAATATTATGTGGATAAAATTCTATGTATCATGGTCATTTATATCAAAAATTCAACAGATATATATCCTATCAAGAGGTAAATCTCAGAGTGCATGATTCAACCTACATTTTGGTCTATACATAGTTAGAGGTTAAGCAACATCATTAAATTTTGTTTGTAATACATATAGTGTGGTTTTTAATTGTAGTAATATTTTTTTTCATAGTTTAGTAATATTTCATGAGTTTTCCTACATAATTACTTCCTTTTCCTAATTTTAGCTTCTTAACACTAGCTCTTGTTCTTGAGTAATGCATGCATAGTTCAACAATATCATTGAGACCTAGTTTATTTATATCTCCTTTTCCCATTAAGTAAATTGATTCTATGCCATAATCATCCAATAAATTTAATAAAACCATTTTACCTAATTCTCATTTTAACTCATATCCACATCTTCTATGTTCAAAGAGGAAATGGTCAAGATAGTCTTCCATATTTTCATTTTTTGTTTTATGCATAAGAATTCCTCTTTTTTATCCCTTAATCTATAATAGTTTTTATATTTTTAAAATAATCCATTTTACATATCATACAATGTGTTAATATAATTTTAAACCCATAAACCATCTCATGGTTGAATCCTTCAGTGTAGAAGGGAATGATTTTAGTTTGTAATTATCAGTTTTGTAATCATAGGTTTGACATAAGAATTTAAACTCATGTATAAATAGGATAGGTATTCTATGGAAAATATCCTATAGATAGGAAATATGGATGGGGATATGTTTTTAATTGTATAATTTTCATCTTGATCTTGGACAATAGGATAGGTAAAGTTCTCCCTAGTGGTTGAGCTCTACCTCCTGTAACCCTATTCGGTGGATTGTTACCTATATTGTCTCCCATGTTTCATAATAGATGTTGTAGAGAGTTGTTATAAGAGGTTTTGAATCATCAAAAGTGTATGGAAGGAAAATTTATTGGGATTCAAAACATTGGTTTAAAATATTATTTATCCTTAATTTATTCATTTGAAAGGATACATTACCTCTAGATAATGTTCATAAAGTTCAAGTAATGTTAATAATGGTTCCTCCTCCTCGGTATAAAATAAGTTTCCTAGAAGGTATTATAGTACACTTTATTGTTTTGACCTACTATTTACTATGATCTTTTTATTGTTCTTAGGAATATATCTTTCCTTTGAATCTCTTGGTTTATTCATAAATTTCTTGATTTATGGGAATTAATTATTATTCAACTATCAACTTATGATTTTATACCTTATTGACACCTAGAAAACCTAGAAAATGTGACAAAAATGCTGAGGGTATTTGTATCCTCTTCATTTTATCAACTGAGTCAAGTTGATGTCATATCAAACCACGATCAATGTCTAATGGTAGTCAATAGTAAGGTATGCAAGATAGTGACTAACAATTGTCTGTTTGGGGGGAGTTGTGCTTCATTTAATGCTATGTTTAAAATCTACTTGATTGAATTGATATCTAATCTATTAATTTTAAGTAAACACATTTTTCCAAATTATAATGCTTGAAATGCTAACACACTTTACTAAAATGTAAAATGAATCAAAATAAACACATTTATTAGCAATAGAAATTACTCTTAAAGGAAAAACATAATTAGTCTAATTTACAAAAACTATAATTGCTTTGAAATATAATATTATGAAAATTAAAACACATATGACTTAAACACACACACACACACACACACACACACACACACAAAATACCTTACATCAAGTAATGAAAGACAAAAACACATAATAACATAAACATATAAATACCACAAATGATCTTGTTTCCTTGGTTGAGTGGGGCCTTATTATCCCTTAGAATAGGATTATATCACTCTAACTTGAAAAAATATCATAAAATAAATTATTCATTAATTCTATAAATTCTTAAAATGTTGTAAAAAATTAATTCTATGCTTCAAACATTTACTTTCTACGTATTCTTGTTATATTATCTACTATCATATTAGTAGGAAGATGTTTATATGTGACAAAATTTTTAAAATAAATGATTAAAATATACTAACCTCCTAATAATACCATAACTAAATAGGATATTTTTTATTGAAAACAAAGAAATAGAAACATTATCTTCATGTTTTAACAGACAAACAAATGGAAGAGGGGTCGAATTGGTTGTCATTTACCACCTTTGGTTGTTTCTATTTATAACTTATTATTGAGATTGAAACCATATTTATTATAGAAAGAAACATTATTGTAGTACTTACTATTAATTTTATAAAAGATACTATATATAATTATGGTTATAAATATACATACTAATTTTTTAAAGTTTATCCATGACTTCTATAAATGTTCTAAAAATTGATTAGGATGCTTCTTATCAAGTATATATACTTTTTACCATGATGCAAAGTCTTCAAAAAATCTTTTTTTCAACCTTGGAAGATATCAATATGAGTATAATAATATCCATAAAATTTTTGGACATCTCCATATCTAGATTGGTGATCTTTAGAGCCAAACTGATGGACTCTAAAGACAACCTAGTGATCTCTAGAGCTAGACTAGACATCATCAAAGTTGGTCTAAGCTGATCTTTGAAAGTCTTTTTGATTTTCCAAAACATTTTATTTTCATCAAGTACATCTATATGACTTTTATACACAAAACTTGTGTCTTTTCATCTAGTACATTATTTTCCTCTCAATATCAAGTATATAGATAGAATTTGATAGTATGAAGCCACCTTGTTAGTTTTTTGGATTAGGGTGAATACACTTTGTTGGTTTTATTATTTCCTATTTTACTTTCATTGTTTTTAGTCAAAAATATTTTTTTGTTACACCATGTTCAAAACAACTCACATTCATACACCAACTTTTTGCCTAAAGAGGTGTTATGTTGTCCATTTAACACCACACTTTTCCTTAGTCAGTTTTAAAACCTTTCATGTGTGTGTGTGTGTGTTGTTTGTTTGAAAGGGGCATAATTATGTTGCTTATTTCATTACAAGCCTTTGACTAAGAATTTTTGAATCAAAACCATTTTTCAAATATTTTGAGTGAGATAGCGTTGTTATGTTGTTCGCATTATTTCAAATACCTTTGCCTTGTGTTCAATCAATTTCAAAACTATGTGTGCCTTTTTGGTCTATGCTTAATACCATCATTTTGTTAGTTTTGGTCTACCTTGTCATTCATTTAATGAAACTAAGACTTATAAACCAAGATATAAATTAGTCTTATTAAGTTCAAATTCAAACATTGATTAGTTTATGCCTATGCCTCATTTAATTTTAGCTTAGACATTTACCTCTCACTTTTGGATTGTGCAACTTGGATTAATTCCTTGCTTGATTTGGTGATATTTGTGCCTATATTTGGGAAGTGGTATATCTTATATTTTCCTCTCATCTCTTTTGTTTCTTATAACTAAGTTCAAAACTCTCTCTCTCCAAATATAACCTTAAACATAACTAGTTTACATTTGAGTCTTGTCTATCAATTGAGCTTGAATGTTTTATTCTTTGTACTTATTTTTTATTATTTGGGATTGATTTTACCAATTAATTTTATGAATTTTCCTAATTTACAATGTATTTTACCAATTATTAAGTACGTGTTTTAATTTTAATGCCTAGTTTGAGTCCAAGTGTATTAATTTGGTTAGATTATCTTAGCTTGCCTCTTAGACCTAGTGTGTTTTCAAAATCTAGTTTTTATGTCATGTTTCCAAAAGACCTAAAATTTTAACCTTTGTATTAGACCTAATTATTTCAATCATATATTTGTGCATTGATCCTAAATACCTAGCCTTATTTTCTATTTTTAGAAATAAATTAGAGTTGTTTGAAAAATGTTTTCCCAAAATTGGTATTTAGATTTATCCATTCACTTGACCATTTGTGTGAGACATTTGACATTAGACATTTTATATTGAGTTTATCACTAGTCAAATTTTGGAGATTGGATCCATAAATAAGACTTATTTTTATACCAATGTTGTTTTTAAACCTAGACCTAGACAAAGACAATTTTCATAGATCAAGGCTTCCCTCTTTGGGATAGTTACCAAACCCATCCATGCTAATTATCATATTTGTGATCACTCTTCTTGGGCCCAATTAACATATGATGTTCACACTATTATTGATAATTTTCCATGATCCACTACTTATACCATTAATCCTCCTTCAGTCTACGTAAGCCACCAAGTTTCATAGGGATTGCATTAGAAACCAAACTCCATGGTGCCCAAAGATCACTATTATAAGCCATCCTCATTTGGCTTGTGTTATAAACAATGATGATTAGTTAAATTTTTTCATGCTTAATTTATTTTTTGCATACTTAGTTGCATTTTTGCATGCTTAGTTTCATTTATTCATGTTTAGTTACATTATTTCATGCTCACTTGAATTTTTGAATGCTCAATTGCATTTTTGCATTCTCAATTATATTATTGCACTTTTAGTTACATTATTTGTCACATTGAAATTTCTCTCTAGCTAAATAACCTACTAAATCTATGGACTATTCTTATTGATTAGCTAATATTTGATCAATATTGATGTCATATGTTAGCTATGGGATAGTTTGTGTTGATTAAAATACATAATTATCTTGTTAAGAGTTAGTAGTAATTTTACATTTACTTAATTTTGATCATGTTTGATTAGTTATAAAAAATTATGATATGGATATAATGGTGTTTTAGGCTAACTAGCTTCATTGGCATGAGGTGGATATAGGATATATTCTTCCCTTAGATGGTGGTGGAGGGAGAATATCATTGAAGAGGATGGTTAGATGGAGACATTGGGGGATGAAAGAGAATGAATTAAAAACCCTTGCACACACCACTTAACATATCATGTTTAGTAATTAATTATTTCATATGGATAGTGTATCATGATGTATGTACTTTTCCTTTAGATGATTATTAACATGGTTTTTGGTATAATATAAATTTATATTGATTATGATAATGTTTATTATTTGAGTTATTTAGATAATTTTATGATATTACCTAGCTCATCTTTTTTGGCTTAATGAGTGAATTTATTTATGTTTACTTATATCATTACCTAGTTGTATTTGTGCTTTGTTGGAAATGGAAAACCCTAAGGTTAGAATTTTTAATTCAAGTGATGTGTAGGAATAAGGTGAGTTAAATTTTGAAGATGATATGATGAAGGATGTACTATCTCACCCTTGTGAATCTGATTAGGGACCACCTATCACGTCTTTAGGTAAAGATACTAAATAGTTAGGTGGGAAGAAATTGATATTGTGGGAAGACATGGTGATTAGAGAGAAACCAAAAATCAATATATTTGAAGATTATACTTTGGTACCCACATATGAAAGTGATGATTTATTTATAGATGTTCCTAACATAGTCATTGATAAAGTTGACTCACAATAAAACTCTCTTTTGCCTAAATTTAGTGGTTACAAACCAAATATCGACTCTTTTAGGGAATAGAAAACTTTTAAATGGTAACCCAAGGGCCAGGTAGAAATCATTTACATGCCTAAAAACATAATTTTTATGAGCTTTAATAATTTAGAGGACTATCTCAAAATCATAATAGGTGGCCCATGGTTTATGGTAAAATCTAATATCTACCTCTATAAGTGGAAAGTAGGGTTTAATTTAAATAGTGTGGTCATGGAAAATATCCCTACTTGGGTTAATTTTATAGAATTAAATTTAAATTTATGGGTTATAGAGGTTATTATATGGATCATTAAATATATTTTCCAATCTATTTCCATTGATCCTATTACTAGGTCTAGATGTAGAATTCTTTCAATGAGGTTATGTGTTTTCATCCTAATAGATAAATCCCTTGATCTATTATATTAAGATAATATCTAAATATAGGGTTTAAAACAAATAATTTTTATTTGAAAGTGAATCAAATATTTTTAAATCTTTTAATGTTTTGAATCATTCTTAAAAATATTGTCCAATCTCCAAGATCCCTTCTCAACCACCCACTCTTCATTAGTTGAAGAAACCTCCTCCTTTGAATCCCTCCCCTTTTTATCCTCCCTCCTCTATATCCCATCCTACTCTTTTTCACCTTAACTTTGGAGGAAAAATGTTAGCATTTTCTTCAATCAAGGATATGAACCCCTCATCTACTTCTAGACCATCCTGAATTTACCCTAAAGAGAGTCCTTCTTTGTTGATCCATGTTGGATCTATATCCTCGTGTAAGTCTGATGTGGTTATATTTTTACAATCATAATTGGTCAAGGATTATTCAACTACTATCTCTTTGGTATAAAAATTAGTAAAGGTGGCCTTAGCTTCTCTTATTTTAATGCTATCAAATATTGGACCTCATTTTAAGGGTCTAAAAGTTCTAAAATATCCTCTTAGCTTAGAAACTTTACTTCCATAAGGAGACCTAGTTATTCAAGAGTGCTCACCTGTAAAGTCTTTGTTAAGTCTAATAGGAAAGGAAGTATTATATCAGTTTATTTCTCTAGATCAAGGCTAATGCTCCTCAGTAGGTAAAAGTAGGAATAGTGGGGAAAATAAGGAAAAAGAAGATGATAAATAAATGAAGCTACAATCTAAAAAGGGTATAAAAAAATTATAAGTAGGAGAAGATTAGAAATCAAGTGGAATATTGAATAACATGAATAAAAAAAGACAAGAAATATAAAAGCAAGTTGTAAAGGGAACTCAGATTACCCTTAGAGAACTCCCAAGCACCAATAATTGAGGATCATATCATGAAACATAAGGGGTTTAAATAATCCTAAAAAATAAAGATTAGTCATAAATATTATCTATAATCACAAACATAATATTTTTATTTTTCAAGAAACTAAGATGTCAGAGGATAAAATTTTAAAAAATAATGATATTACTGGGATAAAACAAAAAGTCTTAGCAGTAGTTCTAGAGGAGCTTCAAGTGGTCTGTATGTTTTTTACAATTCCATATCTCTAGAGGGATTGAATATTTTAAAATATTCTTTCATATAACCATTCACTTTAATGAAATCCATAATAAAATGGAGTAGATTATTTTAAATGTCTATTTTTCTAATTTTAGAAATGATATAAAAGCTTTGAGTTGAATTGTTTGAGATTAGGAACAATATTAAAGATATGAACTAGATCATGGTAGTTGATTTCAATTCCCCTCTTTCTCTTATGAAAAATTGGGGAATCTACTCACTTAATGATAATATGACTAATTTTAGAGACTTCATATCTGAGCCAGTTCTTATCGATGTCGACTTAAAATGCAACCCTTACACTTGGTCAAATATGAGACTTGGAGAAAACCTAATTCAAGTCTGACTAGATAGGTTCTTAGTTTCCATGAACTAATATATTCAATTTAGTAACCCTTTGTCCTCTCTTCCTATGATTGGCTTTGATCATAATCCTTTGATTTTTATAAGAGAAAAGATAACCAAACCTAAGTGTATTCCATTTAGATTCCAAAATGTGTGGCTATCACACCATACTTATTCTCTAAAGGAGTGGTGGTATATTATAGTTTAGGGATTCAAAATTGTTCATCATAGATATGAAACTTAAACACATTAAGAATAAGCTTAAGATATGGAATAAGGAATTGTTCAAAAATATTTTTTCCCAAAAAAATACAATTGAGGAAGATTTAAGAAAAATTGAGGAGATCAATGTTTTTGGTTCCAAACCCATTTATTAAGATAAATAAAGGGATCTCTTGATCTCATCTCATAATTTATAATTGAAGGAAGAAATCTATCAATGTCAAAAATCAAGGAAAACCTAGCTTAAGGAAGGAGATAAAAATACTAAGTATTTCCATCACTCAGCTTCCAAGGACCACCATTACACTAAAATTTTAGAATCAAGGGAGATGATGGGTTTCTTTATAAAGAGGAAAAATAAATTAATTTATATATTGTTAAATTTTATAGGAATCTCTTGGAATTCATCCCTTATTGGGATGTTTAGTTATAGGATTAGGTTCTAGATCTTATTTTGAGGGTCTTATCCCAAGAGGATAATGCTTTAATTTTGTCTCCACATTATAATGATGATACTAAATCCATTATTTTTTATTTTTAATGAGATAAATCCCTAGGTCTAGATGGTTTTACCCCTTTTTTCTTCTAATTTTTTTGTCATATTATTCAGCATGAAATTTGTTTAGTGGTTTTAATTTTTTTTAAATCAGGGATTATGCTTTATGAATTTAATAACACTTTCCTATTTTTGATTCTCAAGAAACATGATTCAAATCAACCAAAGTATGTTAGACCTATTAGTATATTATTTTTCCTTTTATAAGATTTGTACCAATGGTTTAGCCCTGAAAATTCAAATGCTTCTTGATAAGATGATATCAAAACAAGGGGCATTTGTGTTTGGTAGATATACATAAGATGGCATTATCATTGCTCATGAAATAATTCATTTTTTCACCAATTCTTTTAAACAGTGAAATTTTCTAAAGCTTCACATGAAAAAATCCTATGATAGGGTCTCATGGTTCTTTTTAAACAAATTTTTACATAAATTTGGGTACAACTAGGTGGTCTAAAATCTAATTTCATCCTATATTTCTTCCCCCAGTTACTCCATTACCATAAATGGGGTACCTAAAGGTTTTCTTAATAACTAGTAGAGGTAATCTCTAATGGGATCCTTTATCACCCTATCTTTTTATCTTAATGGCTAAAACATTGTGTAGAATTATTGAAACTACCATATCATCCATAATTATTAAGGATATTAAGGTGTCCCCTAATACTAGACTAGTAACCCATCAATAATTTGTTGATGATACCCTAATTATAGGATAAGATTCAATGTCTAAAGATAAATGTCTTAATAAAATTCACAATATTTGTGAGGAAATTTTGGGGAAAAGTGTTAAATTTTCAAAAGTTCTTTATTTATTATTAATACTCTAGCTAGCCTACACGTGAAGATTTACAAGATTCTCAGGTGCTTAATAAAAAATATTCTCTTCTTCATATTTGGGTATCCCTCTCTTTAAATTGAAATTCAAATCCAAATTCTATATTCCACTAATTGATAAGGTCTATAAGAAGATAGGTTGCAAAGGGAATCTATTATCTCAAGCTAGTAAAATTTAATTAATTAAAAGTTCCCTACAAAGTATCCTTATCTATTTTATTTCCTTGTTTTCAATTATGGGTAAAGTGGTGGACAAATTAGAGAAAATACATAAGTATTTTCTTTGGAGGGGGAAAAATATATCTTTAGGTTCCCCCTTATTTATTGGGAAAATTAATGCTTGACCAAAGGGAGAGGGGGGGTTGGGTCTCAGGAGGGTGAAATCAATGAAACAAGCCTTGCTAGCCAAAGAAGGTTGGAGGGTGTTGAAGGAAGATATAAAATGGAAAAGAATAATTAAATCCAAATATATAAATTCTATGGAGGAGTCCTTTCTTTCAGAAGAAGGGCCTTATAATGGGCCCACATTTTGGAAAGCCATTTGCAAAGAAAAGAATCTCCTTAAAAGATGGTTAAAATGGTGAATAAGAAGAATCAATAGAGTTGATTTTTTTGATGATCCTTGGATTAATAAAGAATTTTTGGGTTCCTCTCAAGTTTCTTCTAGGATTAAAGTTCACTTTAAGGAGGTAATGGCCCATAAAGTGAAAGATTACTTGCAGGAAGAAGATGGGAGCAAAAAGTAGAAGATCCTGCATAAATGAGTGAATTAGAAAGAATGTATCTTTCTCCAACACCTAAATAGCATTCTCTAGATAAATCAAATTAGTATATTCCCCAAATATGATGAACTTATCTAGAAGGTAGATTATATATGAGTGTTCTTAGTTAAATCTAGATACCAATCATTCTAGGAACAAGAATGATTAGAGGAAGATTAGAAAATTTTATGGGTTAAGAAGTTGATGCCTAAAATTAATGGTTTTTATTGGTTAGATAATTAAAATAAAATTATCACCATGAATAACGTAATGAAAAGGGGTACTAAAAATTGAAACATGTGTGTTTTATGTAAAAAGGAAGCTATGCCAACTGATCATCTCTTCCTCTTCTACCCTTTTGATTCTTCTATCTTACATTCATTCTTTATTTCCTCTAATTAATCTGGGGTCTTTCCAAAATATATTCAAGATTTCATTTATTAATGGAATTCCCCTTTGGGATGATTCCCCCTTGGTTTTTTAGTGGGATATATCTCTTCCCTATATTTTTGGGGAATCTGGAAGACAATAAATTCAACTATTTTTGATAATTAAAACCCTAATCCTGAGTCCACCTTTAAGAGGATAATGGTGTCTATTCAGGATAATTGGTCATCATTTGTTTCTTCATTCCATCATTCTCCCCCCACTCACTTTTCATGGGTTATTAAATCTTTGAACTTAATGATACCTACTCAAGTTCATAATCAAAATGTTGATAGATCTTTGATTAAAAGGGAAAGAAGAGTTCCTTAACATTTTTTATAGTACTGAAAAGAAAAAACTAAAGAATTATAGTTAGAAGGGTTTCCTCTATGTTTATTTGCCTATAAAATGGCCAAAAGTATGTTTGTAGGTCATGAAATACATAACCCTAGAGGGTAATCAAACAATTATTTTATCCCATCAATTTATATTTCTCAACCATTTCAAAGGGCACCCTATAAGAATTTATTTTTTCTATTGAAGTCTCTATAGGTATCCGTAAACAATTTCAAGAAAAATTCTTCTGCTAACTTTATTCACTAGGGTATTATACTTTTAATTATTTAAATTTGGGAGCCCCTTTGGAGTAAAGTTATTTTGGATGCAATTCATATTTAAAGTGACCAAGAAGATTCTATAAGGAATAGTGAGGATTTTTTTAGAAATGATGAGGGGAAGAAGCCTATAGGGTTAGGGGGAGATAATGTCTCTAGAGATTTATCCCCTAGGGTAGTCAAAAATGAAGTCCTATTAAAGTTGACCCCATTACTAGTGTGGGTCTGTATAATTTAACTGTTGAAGTTGAGATATCTTTGCAAAAGATTCATATAAAAGTTATAGTCTAAAGGATTTTGAGTTCTTAGATATTGGATGAAGTGGACAAGCTAAACTTGTTGTTATATTTAAAGGAATTTTTTTACGGAAGAGTGGTAATCAAAGAGATGGAAATGAGAATTTGGGGGCATTTATCTCAACCTAACCCTTTAAAAAGAGCAATAATGATCAGAACGGGGAGGGAGAGATGGAAAGGAAAAGGACTAGATAGGTAAAGGATGAAGTAAGAGATATGAGAATTAAAATAAATAAGGATATAATGTATTCCCTATATGGCCCTTGAAATAGGACTAGGGGAAATAAAAATAATAAATAAAATTATGGTACTAATAAGCTGGTTCTTTATTCAAAGTCAGAGCACTCACGTTCTTAATATCTTTGGGTTTATTTTTTGTTGTCTTTTTGATAGGATTTTGGCAGAAGTTAGTGAATTATATCTATTTTTTGTTGGTTGGTTGAGCCTTGTGCATATATTTGGTTCTTGGTTCTATTTGTTGTGTTTTTCCATCTTTTGGTTTTTATTTGCAATGGGTATGGGCCCCTTATCACATTTGTTCACTTGATCTAATAAAAAATTATATCACTTCCTTATGATGTTGTGATAGTTTCCATAATCATTACTTGAGCTATAATATTTAGATAAAAATATATAAAGATTATTATTATGATATTACATTATAAGGTTAAAAGATAAAATCATTATTTTTAAAAGATATCATATTTGTTTAACTATTTGATTAAAGGATTTATATTCATAATATATTAATGTAATTATTTAAAGATTTTTAAAATAATTATAATTGTTATGAATGTTTGTGGATATATTAAACATAAAATCTAATCTTGTTATACTTAGTTGCATTTCTAAAGTTATATTATTTTATGTGTTTAGTTGTTTCATGGGGAAATACTTTAGACAATGACTAATTGATAGTATTGCATGGAATATAACATAAGGAATATGTGGATTATGTAATTATGATGGTTGATGAGGGTTTTGTTTAAATCATTAACATGCAAATTTGATAAAGGAATATAATATGGTTAATTAGGGATTTTGTAGAGAAGCATCTAGAATGATTAGGTTGCTAATAATTCATTGACTTCAATTAAGCAATGTTTGGGAGAAAATTATGGGGTTTTGTTGTGTTCACATGGAGGAGGAATATAAGTTAGTTAAGCTATCTGGGCATGAATAAATTGAATTAGTTTTATTTTTCATTAATTATGGAGTAGTGGAAGAAGATATGTGATGGAAAATAAATAGAAGAGGTTAATGGGGTGAGATGTGAATGATAGTAAACATGGCATAGGAGACAGTTCATGGCATTTTGAGAGGAGAAGACAAAAGTGGAAAATAGGTGAACATGTGCAAAGAAGGAATTTTTCTCAACTTTATTTGACAATCAAACATTATAAGGTTGGTTATGTAATTCAAATACATATGTATGATACTTTTTGTGAATGGGATTTCAAATTGCTTTGGGTTACTGGTTTTTCATTTGTTTATAAGTTTTAGAAACCTACAGAGGGTTTATATAGAGCCCTATTGAGGGCTCAATATCCATAAAATCTTATATCTAACCTAGGATAACTTGGGAAGGTTAGGGGTAAAATAGTAGGTCTTGGACATTATATTAAGAATCTTTATACACTTTTTCTTATCCTTAGAAATTTGAATATCACTATTCAAAATGGATGTTTTTTGTTTTGGGTATATAAACAATTCGGTTGAGCTTTTGTCTTAAACTAGGTTGTATATATATTAAATTGGGTGTTTGAAACATAAACTCAAGAATGTTTGTCTATTTGATCCATCGAATGTTAAACCAAGTGGAATTCTTAGGTTAAGATTGTGGGTTTCCCAAGATAATGAATATATACACAAATATATATACATGAGTTTATATTCAATTAAATCCAATTTTATATAAATATGTATACTCGATATGTGTGTGTGTGTGTTTATGTATATATAAAAAATATATATGTATATATAAATATAGATATATATATATATATATATATTTATATATACACACTTTCTTGATAAATTGTCAAACTTAAATGTGACTATATACATACATACATACATACATATATGTATGTATGTACATATATAGCTATTACATGACTATGTATATTATATTTAGAAGATGATTTTGTTTTTTAACTAGGATTAAATCATATTTGGAATTTATATCTCAGTTATGAAATCCTAATTTATTCATAATAGATGTTATGTTGATTTGGGATCTTCTTCATAGTCATTTTGAGAAACACGAAGTATGGGTAGATGAAAAATAAGATTGTAGGATTAAATTTATCTCTATGAAAAAATATGTATAATTGGGTCTATTAAGTAATTAAAGGAAAAGTTTAGTTATTTATTATGAACAATGCTCATACTCAAAATTGACTGTGTATTATTGTTATTAGGATGAACTATGTTTTATTGTGTAGTTCATAAGGAGATTGATTATATGGGTTTAATTTCATAAATGCCATTATTTGAATTGGCCAAGATTGAAATATGATATATCATACCCAAGTAGGTTATTTAGCTTTGTGTTGTATTAGTTTTAGTCAGCCAAATATGAAGTATTACCATTGATACTTGAGTAGGTATTTAACTATGTGTTAAATATTGCTTTGATAATACCTGAATACGATAAAGGTGACTGTGTTTCATTATATTTACACTTATGATTATTATTCAATTATCAAATTTTAATGATTAGTTTTATTTAAAATGACTATAATGTGTTGATGAACAAATGAGAACTGAGTTTGATTTATAGAATTATATGTGTTTATTTACCAGGCAATTCCTCAATTTATTGAAAAAGGTTAGGAGACCATTGTATGAAATATGACTATAAAATTTGTTTATATAGTATACTATAAGGTGAATGATAGTGGATTACAACTTAATAGTATATTTTATAAATAATTTATGTATAATGTATTTGTATGCATACATTAATATAAAAATATATATTACACATACAATTATGCTATAATTGTTAATACTATAACAATGAATATTTATATTTGGTTAGTATAAAAGCATTATAATGATTAAATATAAAGCATTAAATGTATTTATGAATTTTAAATATATAAAATAATTTTATTTTATGGAATGGCTATTATTATATGTTTAATATGAATAATTTATTAACCTGAGTTATAATATTATTTTGTGGAGAAATAATATTATAAGTTATTTAGTGGATGAAGTAACTAGCAATCTAAATATTCATTACCTAGATGGTGTGTTATATTATGGACTATTTTGTTATTTATTTTATTAATTGTAATAAACTAGATGCTTGGATTCCATTAACTTCATTTGATGGACTAAATGAATATTTGTGGTATTTATGTACTTAGCATAATTTTGATTAGCTAAAGTGAAATATGATGAATGAATCTATTATTTTTTATATTATTATTTCTTTTACTAAATATCACATTCATTACCTTAATTAAGTAGTGCATGAATTCCATTGGCTTAATTAGCACCATCAATGCAAGATAAGGTTTAATCTGATCAAGTGGTGTGTATGAATTTGACTGATCCTAGAGATCATTTGTTATTGAAAACTTTGGCCAAAGTAATTTTCAATAAACATTTTCATTTCATATGTTGATATAGTTTTCATATTCATGGGATATCATATTAGAATGAATTTATCTATGGTATACATTATGTATTAGATATATTAGACACATAGGTTCTAATTTATTACTCTATATTCTCACACCATCATTATCTACCCATCCATGAAGGGAGGGCCATTCCCTTATTTGGAAGATAGTGCAGAGGATCTATTGTCCATATTTGGCATGGAAAAGTGCTCGGATGATGTTCTTTTTCCTATATGGAGTAAAATACTTTAGACTACACTTGATATTACATATTGATACTTGGGTCGTGAAGACTCTTGAGTCATCGATACTCTGATAAGAGGATCTTTGTATCATTTTTTATCATTTGAGATATTTGTATGTATTAATGAAAACTATAATATTTTAGCATTATACTTATTAAAAAGAAGTTGTAATATTGTATCAGTTGTGGCTAAATTTGTACTATTTCATTTATATTTAGATGCAGTATTAATGAATATTTAGTATTGTTCATGATTTGTATATCTATTCATGGTGATCCATAGATAAATGGATTAGTTATAATCTTTATGGTTAACTAAATTAATATGGGTAGTTAAATATCTCTAGATAGGATTTCTCATGGTGAAATCTATATGTTGAATATGTGTATTTAATTTTTTTTTTTAAATTCCAATATTTTGGTAAAATATAGTGGGGTTGTTACATTATTTACGTAGTTGCATTATTCCATTCCTAATTGCATTATTACATTCTAAGTTGCATTATTGCATTTCCAGTTGCATTATTGCATTCATAGTTGCATTATTGCATTCCTAGTTGCATTATTGCATTCTTAATTACATGATTGCATTCACAGTTGCATTATTGCATTTCTAGTTGCATTATTATATTCTTAGTTACATTATTAGTTTAGTTTTTTCATTTTCAATTGTTTTATAATTAATAGTTGGTTTTTTGCATTGACTATTACATTATTGACTTTCAAGTTGCCTTTTTGCATTGTTAGTTGCATTTTTACATTAATAGTTGCATTTTTGCAATGATAGTTATATTAATGACTTTTCAATTGTGTTTTTGCCTTGAAAAATACATTATTGACCTTGTAATATATAGTTTTACACTGTGTAGTTGAATTTTTCACTAATAATTTATTTTATAGTTAAATGTATTTTTGTAATTATGGTTTTTTAAGAAAGTGGCAATTTTGCTATATGTATCTACGATATTGAACTGTGTGAAAAAATGCTAATATATTTTATCCATTGTGTTATTAACCTTATAATAGTTAGTCTTCAGTTAAGGCAATAGTTTCATTTTTTCATGCTTATTTGTTAACATAGGCCAAAAGAGGAGGGCCTACAATAGTGATCTTTGAGTGATGCTTCAGTAACCAAACTCCAGAACTATTTCCATCATCAAGTGATAACTCCATAGAGACTGTCTTGTCAAAAGGGGACTATTTAAAAATAGGACAATGGTCAGGATAATGATTTTCCTAAAGTTTGTTATAATCATTAAGACATGACTCAACAAAGATTGGCTTGTCAGAGTGAGACTCATCAATAATAGGGAAAGTATCAAAAGGTGATTCATCATAGGTTGAATCATCATAAATAAGTGTTTTAATAGAAACATCATGGATTGGTTGGTTGTCTTGGATTTGATTTTAAATGGGTTATAAAATATCAGTTTTGAACACATCATGGTCTTTGAATGATGGCTCTTAGAGAGGTAAGGAATAACATAGTTATGGATCAAAGACCATCTCATATTTTACAAAGTGGGAGAAGGTAGGAAATATAGGGAAAATGACATGTGTCTAGATAATGAGATCTTTGTAAATAGGATCATCTAAAATGGGATAAATAAAGGTTGGTTGTTGATCTAAGATGGGGATTATGACCTATATATTCTTGATTGTACAACTTTGTCAAAACAATGAGATACCAAATTTGGAAGGGCCTAGAATGGTAATGGAATGGAATTAAAAATATTTATTTCTAACATAAGCCAAAAGATGAGGGTATATAATGGTAATGGATGGACATTATGAAGCTAGGTTACTGACACAAGATAAAGGATGATGGTCTAGAATGGTAATGGATAGACATTATGAGTCTTGGTTTCTAAGGCAAGATAAATGATGAGGTTTTGGTATGGTAATATAAGGTCATTATGGAGTTTGATTTCTATCACAAGACAAAGGACAAGGTCCTAGTATGGTAATCCTTAGACATTGTAGAGTTTGGTTGATTTTGTATATCAAAGGAGGACTAATCGTATAGGTAGGGGAACAGGTACCATTATCATTAAGATAGAGTAAATCATACATTAATTGGCCCCAATAAGGTTGATCATGACATATGATAATTAACATGGCTATGTTTGTAATTAGCCCAAAGAGGGTAGTCTTGATTTATGAAAATGGTCTTTGTCTAGGTCTAGGTTTGAAAGTAGCATTGGTCTAGGAATAGGTATTGTCTATGTATCCATTATAATAATTTTGACCATTGATAAACTTAGTCTAAAAGGTATAATGTCAAACATCTCACACAAATGTTCAACTGGATGGATAAATCCAAATGCCAATTTTGGGAAAATGTGTGTCAAACAATTATAATCTAGGTCTAAAAATAGAAAAGGTATCTAGGTATTTGGGAAAAAGGAAAAATATAGGATAAAAATAATTAGATTTAAGACCAAAGGTAAAATTCTAGGTCTTTTGAAAAAATGACACAAAACCTAGAGTTTAAAAACACCCTAGGTTTCAGAGGCAAGGTGAGATAATCTAACTAAACTAAAACACTTTCATTCAAACTAGGCATTCAAATTCAAACACATAATTGATCATTGGTAAAATGAATTAGATTTTATGAAAATGTATAAAAATAATTGGGCAAAACAATTCTAAGTAGGTAAAAATGAGGATGAGTAAAACATTCAATACCAAGTGATAGGCAAGACTCAAATGCAAACTAGCCATGTTTAAGATTGTACTTAGAGAGAGCATTTTGACATTATTTCTAAGAAACAAAAGAGACACAAGGCACAGAAAAGATAGACCACTTCCAAAATCTAAGCACAAAAGAGTTTTTAAATTGAGCAATGAATTAGTCTAAGTTGGACAACCCAAAAGTGAGAGATAAGTGTTTAAGACAAAATTAAGCGAAGCAAAGACATAAACCAATCAATGTTCGAATTTGAACTTCACAAGACTAATTTTGAACTTGTTTTATAAGACTTGGTTTCCTATATGTACAATAAGCTAGACCAAAATAAACATCATTAAAATAATAGGCATGGACTAAAAAGGCACATGTGGTTTTGAAATTATGATTAGATACAAGGTACTAAGTCTTTGAAATAATGTGAACATCATAATGATTCCATCTTACTCTAAAGGTATGACAACTATTTTTTTTCAAAAACTCTAAAACACAATAATTGGAATGAAATGGGTAGAGTAATGACACCCCTTTCAAACAAGTGACACACACATAGACAAGTTTTCAAAATGACTAAGGCAAATTGTGGTATCAAATAGATGACATAACTCTTATTTAGTCAAAATAGTGATGTGAAAACATGAATTATTTTGGACGTGGTTTAAACAAACAAATAGTTTTTGACTCAAGACAATGTAAGTAAAAAGTCAAAATAACAAAAACACCTAAGTGAATCATCTTAATCCTAAAAACTGATAAGGTGGCTTCATACTATCAAATGTTGTCTATATACTTGTTCTTGAGATAAAATAATGTTGTTAATCTAAAAATTTAGATGCATATGAAATGTAGGGTTTTTGGGCCCCCTCTTCTCTTAATAGTTCATACATGACATGGAACTTGTATTTACTCACCCTGCATTAACAATATATCCATTGTAATTAGGACTATTTAAAAACTATCAAGTTTTGTATGTTCTAACTAGTCTCATATGTTTGATTAACACTAGGATGAAACATGACATTTGGGTCCATTTTAATAGTTTGTTATGAAAATGTCTTGACTTTTTCAAAACCACTACATCCATCAATTACTCAGTGTAGTGTGATGTCTAAGTTAAACCTAAAGTTTGAGGTAGTATTTTACTAATAAATCTTATTTCACTACTCAAACAATCATCTCAAAAGGTCAAACTCAATTAATATACCCCTAGCATGGATTGGATTTGAAGTGATGCTAGGAGATGAATTACGAGGTCAAAAATTCCCTAGGGACTCATGTGGAGGCTATGAACTCCTACCCAAAAGTCAATATGCAAGAAATAAAAATTGTATAAGGACTTAAGGGTCATTTTGGGGATCACCAAAATAACTCAAATTTTGGGGAGTGATTTATCAACTTTCCTTCCATGATTTGAACAAAATTACAAAATCAATAAGTGAAATTTTTTTATCACCCAAGGGATGGGGTGAGAGCATAGACACTACACTTAGTTTGTGAAATAAACATATGACAAATAATAATTAAAAATAAAATTCTCTTAAGAACACTTATATAAAGTTTGAGTTCATTTTTAGAGCACCAAGAAAAATATGATGTGAAGTTTAACCCCTTGGTTTTTTTGAGTTGTAAAATTTGAAACATGAAAACAAATTAAGTAAACAATTTTTAAACACCAAATGTAAATGTGATTTGAATCTTAAAGTGTTATAAATGTCTTTCTTTTGTATTTGGATCCTACAAAAAATGTTAGGGAGTCCTTGTTATTAGAAGATAAAATAAACTGAGAAAATGATAATTTAAATTTAGATATCGATTTTCTTATGTTTTTCACATCGTGTAAGACCAGAGATACACAAATCAAAATTTCCACTTTCTTACAAAATCATAATTGGTTAGTCAAAACTGCATTTACTTGTAAAATAAACTAATAGTGTGAAAATACAACTAAATTTTAAGTAAGAAATGTAATTGGAAATTTAATAACACAAATTTCAATGCAAAAACATAACCATTAATGTGAAAATAGAATTGACCAAAAATGCAACTAGGAATGCAATAATACAACTAGTAATGTAATAATGTAACTAGGAATGCAAAAACACAACTAAGCATGAAAATATATAATAGAGAATTAAAAAAATACAATAGAGCATGAAAAAATGCAATTGATCATGCAAAAGTTCAATTCAACATGAAAAAATGTAACTAAGCATGCAAAAATACAACTAGGGGTTGAAATAATGCAGCTAGGTTTAAAAAATGTGTTTCACAGAGTCAATACTAGGAAAAACACACTTAGTTAAGTCACCTAAAAAAAACACTTGGTTAAGGAAATAATGAATAAAATAAAGTAATAACACACATATTAGTGTCAATATAACTTTACCTAGTTTAATGTTGCAACTACAATATTAAAACTCGGTGTAATATCAATTTTTCTAGGTACAAAAATGCCAATCCATAGAGCAATACCACAACTTTCTATGTCTCAGCCATGATATTCATTTTTGTTTACTTTTTTGGTCATCAAGTTAATATTTTTACATGAAAAATGTTATCTATAGGTCATAAAATTCAATGGGAAGAACTTTGTGGGGTACACATTCCACTGGGTGTGCCATAAATGTGAACAAGGAGTTCAAAGATGGGAGATTAGTATAGCTTATGTCAAGAAAATAAAATCAAAATAAATACAGTAAACACTAACACCTCTAGCCTATATACTAGGGAGAGCATATTTAATAAGCACATAATGAATATCAATGAAGATCCATTGCTCCACCTCTCCTTGGCACCTTGGTAATGTTGGTTGGCTTAGATTTGATTGGCTTATGAAATTGTCATGGAAACACTATAACAAGGCTTTTTATAGGTACTATGGAATAATATCATTGCACTATAATTTTTTTTATTGTATTAGAAAATGGGTTATTGATTCGACCTCAATGTGAATCGAGTGATTCCTCATAGTCCCATTAGGACCTCAAGTCACTATAGTTCCACCTTATAGTAGAGGAATCCAACTAGATAGCAATAAGTTTAGAAAAAAATATACAAATGGCATAGTATAAAAATATGAATTCCAAGGTGATATGGTATTACATGGTAATTTTGTTCCTCCTAACTTGCCCATAGGTGGTTATAAATATGAAACACTGACATAGGTAAATTATAATAATTTGCCCAGAGGTAGTTATAATTAGTATCATCAAAAATGAGGTAGAACATGACAATAATAAAGAATGTAATTTCCAAACAACTATCATACTAGTCAAAGATACTACCTCTATCTATAATGTTAAATAAAATGTTGAGACTTTATCTAAATCTTCACATTGAAGGTGACCAAATAACCAGTGTAATAGAACCAAGGCCAAAAAGGGTGGGTGGGTAGGGTAAAAGCAACTTTGGTCGATAGGGAAGGTATGGTAGAATGGTATATAGTATGGTAATAGGGTTACCCCCAAGTGATAAGGTAAAGAAAATAGTGGGGTTTTAAAGAATGAAAATGGAAAGGCAAGTCATATGGAAAGGTGAGGGAAATGACAAGGTATGAAATAATGATAAGGCTAATGTCAAATGGAAAAAGGTGAATTAAATGGCTCTATTGTTCTTTTTGATGTGGAGAAACACATACTAATTAGCATATGATACAACTAGATTAGTCATTAATTTAAGTTTTTAGCCCACACCTATTATGAATAGTTGTTTTGTTAAGAACCTACTACTGATTTGGACTTTGATAATGCTAGTGTGATCTTTTTTGGTCATTAATTCTATTTCTTCCAAACTTCGAGAAAAGATGTCCTCATAGCCTTTGTAAAGGAAAGTGTGGCCAAGGATGGTAAATAAGAATTAATATTGGTTGATAGGTATAATTTGGCAATGTAATATAGGTCTATAATAAATAAATGGATCATAATGGAGTTTATAATGGCTAGGTAACAAATAAAGATTAGGATTTTTAGGCACACCCTATGTTGTTGGTTCTAGATTTGACAAAATTTTGATTATGGCAAGACTAGAGACTTCTGAATATGTTCTTGATAGGACCACTAGATTTTTATATTATTTGAGCATGAGAGTAGCTAAAATCTAATTATGTTATATATTGGAATTTGTATTGATGTTATATTTAATAACATATTAATCAAATAGTGAATAATTATTATGCTCAGATATTGGCACATCAAAGAGGTTTTCACCAATAAAGTTGTTTTGATTTTCCCATAGCACCTCTAAGAAGGTTTCAATAAGGAATGTTGAATGTTGAGTTTGATTATCTTCTATCACCTTAAAAATTGTTTCACTATAAGATGCTAATTTTGGACTTTGATTCCCCTAGTGCCAATAAAAAGGTTTCACTATGATATTGTTCTTCTTCTGCATGAATATGGTCTTGGTCCCCCAGATACTATACAACTTAATATCTCCATGGATGTAGTTTAAAAATTTATAATTCTATTTTTCTCAATAGACACTTGTGGGAGGAATAATTTTTTAGCATGGTTATTGATGTTAGGTTTCTATTAATGTTAAAGGAGCATGAGATACTAGTGCATTAATGATAAAGAGGTTATGTTTGATAGATTGGAGAATATATGGCACATTTACAGTTCTTTAAGGACAAATAAGAAGTTATGAATCATCCATATATGTCTTGGTGAAGTTATGTGTGTCACTTGATCATTTGTAAATAGAAACATGCATCTTCTAGATTAAGAGAAGCTAGACCGTCACTGTATGTCATAAACACATGAATAAACCAACAAGTTTGTGTATTTAATTTAGGAACTTATAAATTTAACCAAGGTCAAAGGATTTCACGGAGATGTATATAGTTTCAAGAAGGTACCCTAGGGATTTAGACTCTTGAAGTGTTTTTTTATCTCAAGTTATAAAACTTCAAAGTAATTCTTGAAAACTGTGATAAGCTAGAGACCATAAAGTTTAACTATGTTAAAGTCTGAGATCATTAATCACTTGATCTAACAATGAGAATTAACCATCCATATCTTAAACTAATGGTGCATATTTAGTCAATATGTCAAAGAGTCTAAGATTGAATGCACTAGTGACAAGTGTCACAATCTTATTGAGTTGACAGAAGATCAATAGTTTGTGGGTGTTCATATAGATAGAGATCAATGGTACGGGTCGAGTCAAAGAGTCAAATGTGTAAAAGGCATGAAAAACTACCAAGTGGAAAAGTTATGGGAGCTCTGATTTAATATCAATGGTGAGCATTACAAGGTAAATATAGATATACTTTTAAAGAGATTGATGGTGTGTATTTGTCTAAAGTTACCATGGATCATGAGATGAGGTTAAAGTGATTGATGTTTAGTGTTTGAAGAATTTGAATATTCAAATTAATTATAGAAAACTATTCTATTATTTTTGAGCTATATCTTTTGATCTAGGATGAATTTATTGATGTATTAAAAATAAAAATTGTATAGGACTTCAAGGCAAATCTAGAGAATCTAGTTAGAAGGTCTAACTTTTTTTATAGTGAAACTTATGGAGGTTTAAACTTGACTATTTGTTTGTTCATGGTGTTAATGTGTACAAAATATTATTTAAACAAATTGTGCTTTAGCATAAGAGTGTTTTGGTAAGATTAATCACCTAAATATGTCATAAGGTTTGTATGGAGTGGACCTAGATATTTTAAATTGATCGTATGTTCTTAACTTTCTTAATGAAGTTCTTAATATGTGAATAGTTATCCATGATACCTATAAGAGATACTAAGGCTTAATTGAAATGTGTAGCTTCTTAAGTGTGACCCATAGATTATATGGCCAACTTATAAGGATGGTATTAAGCTTTATGCTAGCATGATATATGTATTAAGGGTTAAGTCAAGTATTATGGCCAACCTATAAGTTGATATGCATGAAGACTATAAATAGTGGAGACCAAAGCAATGGTTTCAAGACTTTAAGGTGAAAGAATTGACAGAGTAGAATATAGAGACAAAGGAGAGAACCTTTTAAAGAGAATTTATAGATCATTATGGACCATTAGAGAGTGAAAAATATTAGTTATGAATATTTGATCAAGTTGGTAGAGGTGATTGATAATTTTAATTGATCTAATGAACCTAGTAAGAGGTAAATTGATTAATCCCTAGAGGATGTTTGGGAGAGATTAAAGGGTGAAGAGTGTAGTCAAGAGGAGTTTATCATTAGGAGTATTTGACATCAGATAATAGGTGGATATTAGATCAAAGGTAGTTGATTTGGTGCTTGATTTCCTATGGGGTTTTAGCCTCCTTTGTAGCTAGATCTAGCTAAAGGTCAAGTGGGTGATTGACTAATTTAAAGGATGGTTGTTCCTTGATTAGTTGGTGCTGGTCTAAATGTTGAATCTTGTTTTATAGGCCTATACTCCATCTTGTTGGGTTCAATAGGTTTTATCCCCCAAGATGGTTTCCCACACATATGATGTGTCCATGTGATGTATGCTCTAATGTATGCTTTGGTTTTATGTGTTTTCATATTTATGTTGCTCAATAAAGTTGATGTATGTTGATTATTTAAGAGTTGGGAATTAAATTAGATTATCTTGTATCACTGATTCACCCCTCCTCTTAGTGATTATACCTCTAACAATTATTATTATAGTAGGACCTTATTTGTAAGTTTAACCACTTGAAGGTGATCTAAGTTAAAATATGGCTAAACAATTGAAGATATAAAATCAAGAGTTGAAGGATCAAGTGGAGGTTACTAATTCATGTCTAAAATTAAGTGAAAAAAAGTGCAATCATCTCAAAGCACTTTTTGATAAGTAAAGAGGTAAAATAAGAGAGTATGATCAAGAATAATCTTAGAATAAGATCATGGCCTCAAAATTTAAGGATATTATGAATGAGTGCATCAACCTCAATAAGGAGCTAGAATACTTGAAAGTAAGATCAAGAATAAAAGATGATAAAGAGAAGATCATCATTATTGATAATCAATTAAGGGCTATAAAGACATATCTAAGTTCAAAAGAGTAAAAATGTAGACATCTCAAAACTCAGTTAGAAGAGACAAATGCCAAGTTGAGTTAAAAAGAGGGTGAGCTTGATGAGTTGAAGTCCAATTTTGATTCTATAAAGATATTGTAAAATTAAGATCTCAGGTCATAAGAAGGTGCATAAACATACTAGTATTCTCAAAAAAGTTCAATGCTTGGTATGAAAACCTAAGGAAGTGAAAATCAAGAAAAAAAATTAGTTTCTTTGAAAGATCAAGATGGATTACCTATTAAAGTAAAAGAGGAATTAGATAAGAAGAAGGTTTAGAAATGCCAAGAGAATGTGTCATCTATTCAGATAGAAAAGGAGAATCAAAAGTTAATTCAATTTGGGATCAAATAAAAGACCAAGGTATTGGTTGAGGCTATTTATGAGGTGTGTATGGATAAAAGTAAACATCTTGCTACTATTTAGCAAGTTCCATGTAAAGAACATTAGTTGTCATACCTAATGATGAGGTTCTTTCCTCATATGGAGGGGTATGTCATGAATACTTATTGTCTCCATGTATTATCAATTCTTTCTTAAAATAAAAGGAGAATATTTTAGTGGGTGAGAAATTTTCTTATCTTAAGCCTAATAAGAAGAATAACTATTAGTATTAGATGACCAAGGAGGAGAAGGAATATGAGGAATTGTGATTTAGGATAGTGTGGGTTAGGGTGTCTCTATATAGGCTTCAAGGAGACACTTGACAATAAGAGAAAGCATGTTGGATTCAAATTGAGATTTGGTTGATGTTGTAGGACAAGAAATTTATTTTGAAAATATGCTTGGATAAGGGAGAGTAATGATTTTTATGAATCTACTACAAACTATTGTGATGAAATGTTTCAATATATATATTCAAGGATAGTGATCCTAAAGTCAAAGTTTTGGCCAAATCTTTGAAGGATGGTCTAGTTGGTCAAAGTGGTGAAGAATTAAGCTATGTATGAAAATTTTTCAAGTAGGGAATGTAGGTTTCTAGGTGTCTAATCAAGGTTGATGAGTTATCAAAATGTTCTATTTGAAAATAAATGTTTGTTGATCTTGTTCTAGTATTCTCAAGGTGTGTTTAGGGTTTTTGGTTCTGAAGTGTTCTAAAGTTGAGAGGTAGAATGATTTGAGAATAAATGAGTTCTTGTAAACTTATTTATTTATTCTTATTTGAAGAATCATAAATAAGATGGGTTATGACAAAAGGTTTGTTGTTATAAATACCATACTCATGGACTTCTATTACTATGTTTTCCATAAAGGGTTTTGGAGATATTCTAATCCATGTAGGCTTGTTGACTATTATAGTTACTTAGAGAGATCATATATGTTATTATAAGAGTGATTTAACATGTTGTATATGAACTGAGGGTGTTCATAAAGTTTTGATAATAATCAATGTCCTATATCATCACAAGGATCTTGTATTCTTGAAGAGGAGTCTATAAAAGTATCCATGAAAGTATGTTGTTGATATCATTAAAAAGGTTTTTGAGTTCTATAAATGATATTTTCCTTTAGTGCATCAAGATGTTAGTGATTTGAATGTGGAATTTTTCATTAGTTCCCTTGAAATTTATTCTGAGAAGATGCCATGTTTACTTGTTGTCAAGATGACCTCATAAGATCTTGAAAGAACATGTTTATATGTTGATTTTGCTTTAAAGTGGTTCAATAGTTTGAGGATGAGTCGTCATAAGTAAGGTTATAAGTTTGTATGTTAAATATTAAAGACTAGTGTTGGCTAAGTTACTTATTTCTTTGAGGATAATATTGGAGAAAGGAGTTAGGGGGAGCTAACTAACTTTAATGTCTTGGAGAGATGTGCATGATGTAAGGGGGAGCATATGTGAAGATGCATTAGTCTTGATAAGAAATATGAAGATGTCTACTACAATTGTGAATTCAATAAGATTGACATGATGACTTAATCAAACAAAGTCATGTATTTTGACAAGGTATTAAATCTTCATGCATAAGCAAAGAGAGCTTGTGAGTTCTGCAGGTAGACAAGTCCAAGGATAATAAAGTCCCAAGTTTAGATTGGTGTATGTCAAAGAATAGATGACATAAGAATTAGCTTGATGTTAAGGGGATATTTCTAAGCTCAATGAGTAGTTTGTTAGGTCCAAGGATCAGAGAAGTCCGTGTTTAGATTGGTGCATGTCAAAATGGGAGAAATTATTTCATATGATTGAAAGTATGTAAGTATCCTAAGCATATTAATAGTATTTGAATGCATACATAACGTTGAGGACTGATTGTTGGCATGTTGAGGAATAGACACTTTGCCATTAATGTCAAAGGGGAAAAAAGATCAGAATGAAAGAGTTTAATTCAAATAAGTAAGAATTCATTTTGAGGGTATTTTGACATCAATTACAAAGTGGGATATTTTTTAGCATGGTCATTGATGTTAGGTTGTCATTGATGTGAAAAAGAACATGAGATAATATATCATTAATGAAAATGCTATGTTTGATATCTTGGAGAATATATGGCACATTTTTAGGTTTATAAGGATAAAGAAGTTGTGAGGTACCCATAGATGTATTAGTGAAGTTTTGGTATGTCACTTGATCATTTGGAAAGAGAAACATGCATCCTCTAGCTTAAGAGAAGCTAGACCATCATTGAACATCAAGATGAGTGAACCAAAAAGTTTGTGCATTTAATTTAGGTACTCAAAAAGTCAACTAAGGTAAAAGGATTTCATGCAGATGTCTATAGTGCTAATAAGGTACCCTAAAGATTTGACTCTTGAATTTTTATCTATCTCAAGTTATAAACCTTCAAAGTTGATCTTGTAGACTATGATGGGCTAGAGACCATCAAGTTTAACTATATTGAATTTGACATCACTAGTCAATTGATCTAATGGTGAGCATTCATTATCTAGATCTTGATCCAATGGTGTGTATTTAATCAATATTTCAAAGAGTCTAAAAATTCATGTGATGGTGAAAAGTGTTATAATCTCATTGAGTTGATAGAAAATAAATGGTTCATGGGTGTTCATATGGACAGAGATTGAAAATACAGGTTGAGTCAAATATTCAAATGTGTAGAAAGCATGCAGATCTCCCAAGTGGCACAATCATGTGAGCTCTAATCTAAGATCAATGGTAAGAATTGCAAGGTAAAGATAGAGATACTCTTTAGGAGATCAATGGTGTTTATTTGTCAAAAGTTTCCATGGAGCATGAGATGAGGATACAGTACTCAATGTTTAGTGTTTGAATAGTGACCATTGGAATTTGAATATTTAAATTAATGAGGGAAAACTAGTATGTTATTTTTTATCTATATATTTTGATCCAAGATGAATTTATTGATGTATTAAAAACAAAGTTCTATAGGACTTCAAGGGACATCCATAAAATATAGTTAAAAGGTTTCAATGTTTATATAATCAAATTTATGAATCTTCAAAGTTAACTATTTGTTCATTCATGATTATACTTTGTATAAAATATTGTTTGAGCAAATAGTGCTTTAGCAAAAGAGTGTTTTGGTAGGAGTAATCACATGAAGATGTAATAAATGTTATATGGAGTAGACCCAATTATTTTAAATTGATTGTATGTTCTTAATTTGTTTAATAAAGTTCTTAATGGGTGAATAGGTCTCCATGAGACGTATAAGGGCTACTAAGGCCTAATTAAAAGGTGTAGCTATTGAATTGTGACCCATGGATGCTATAGCCAACCTGTAAGGATGGTATTGAGATTTATTTTAGCATGATATATGTATTAAAGGTTAAGTCAAGTGTTATGGCTGACCTATAAGTTGATATGCATGAAGACTCTATAAATAGTGGAGACCAAGGCAATGGTTTTGAGACTTGAAGGTGAAAGAATTAAGAGAGTAAAATATAGAGATGAAAGAGAAAACCTTTGAAATATAAGGTACAAGTAATTGAGGACCATTAAAGATTGAATAAGATTAGTTATGTATATCTAATAAAGTTAGTGGACGTGAATGATAAGGTCAATTGATGTAATGAACCTAGTAAGAGGTAGATTAAATGAGTAAGCCCTAGAGGATATTTGAGAGAGATTGAGGGTGAAGAGTAAAGGAAAGAGGAGTCCATCATCATGTATATTTAACATAAAATCATAAGTTAAGATCAAATCAGAGGTAGATGAGTTGGTGCTTGGTTGCCTAGGGGGTTATAGCCTCTTTGCTACTTAGAGCTAGCTAAAGATCAAGTGGGTGCATGACTAAATTAAGGGATGGGTATTCCTTGATTAGTTGGTGATGGTATAAATGTTGGATCTTGTTTTATAGGATGTGTTCATGTGATTTATACTCTTATGTATGCTTTGGTTGTATGTGTTTTCATATTTATGTTGCTTGATCAAGTTGATGTATGTTGATTTTTTAAGAGTTGGGAATTAAATTCAATTATCTTGCATAACTGATTTAGCCCCCCTAATAGTGATTGTACCTCTAATTAGAATTCTAATATAATGGATATGTTAGGTAGTGGTGATTGCATGTTAAATGGTAATGAAATGGGAAGAGGAAACAAAATCCTCATAGAAGATACTAGTATAACTTGTGTTGAAGCTAAATTAATCATCGTCAAAAATTATCAAAGGATTAAAAATGTATTCAAATTAATATACAAGGCATGTGTAACCAATGTTTTAACAACCAAAAATGTATGTTGATTTTGAAGATGTTTTTGACTCAAAGGATTCTAAATCCAATGTTGAGACTAACATTCATTTTTTTCTACTACTAAATATGATATCAGTTCAATAATAGAACCTATTTTTAGTGTAGATTCTTCATCTATTGTGAATGTTGTTACAATGATGTCTAGTTGAATGTTTGGTATTGGACAAGTAATGACCTATGATGGCATAATGGGCTCTTAAAATATATATTTATCTAATAAGAGTTCAACATAGACTAACTCATCTAGGTGAAGCCCCTCAAAAAGAGGGAACAAATTGAGGGGTGACTCTACAAAGACTAGCTTGTCAAGGTGAGACTACACAATGAGGGGGAAAAGGTCAAGAGACATCTCTATAGAGATTACATTGTCAAAGGGGGATCTTTAAAAATAAGACAATTATTGAGATAATTATTTTCCCAAAGGAGGTTATAATCATTAATATATGACTCAAAAATACTAGATTGTTAGAGTGAGACTCCTTGACAATAGGGAGAGGATCAAAATGTGATTCATCATAGGTTGACTCATCATAAATAAGTGTTTCAACATAAACATCATGGATTTTCTAGTTGTCTTGGATTTAGTTTATAATTAGTTACAAAATGTCATATATGGACACATCTTATTTTTTTAAAGATGGCTCTTAGAGAGGTAATGAATGGCTTTATTGTGGCTCAATGAATGGCATGGATTTTATAAAGTCAGGGAAGGTCAACACTAGATGAAGAATGATCGATGGCTAGATAATGAACTCTTTGTGAATAAGATCATATACGATGGGCTCAATAAAGGTTGGTTGCTAATATAGAATGGTAGTTGTGCTTTGTCTAGTCATAATTCTACAACCTTGATGGGATAATGAGCTACCAAATTTGGAAGGGCCTGGAATGGTAATGAAAGGACACTACAAGTCTTGGTTACTAATGTATGCTAAAGGTCAAGGGATTGAAATGATAATGAATGGGTATTATGGATTTTGGTTTCTAATGAAATTTGGAGGAGGGATTGAAATAGTGATCTTTAGAAACTATAGAGCTTGGTTGTTGATGCAAGCTAAAAGATGAGGGCCTAGAATGGTAATCCTTGGGTGCTATAAAGCTTGCTATATTTTATAGACCAAAGGAAGATTAATGTTATAAGTATGGGATTAGGTAAAATTATAATTAAAATGGTTTACATCATATGTTAATTATACCTAAAAAGGGTTATCACAACATATGATAATCAAAATGGATGGGTTTGGAAATTAGTCCAAAGAGGGTAGTCTTGATCTAAGAAAATGATCTTGGTCTAGGTCTAGGTTTGAAAGTGACATTGGTCTAGGAATAGGTCTTGTATATGGAGCCTTTATCCAAAAATTTACCAATGATAAACTTGATCTAAAAGTTCTAATTTTTAATGTCTCACATAAACGGTCAAGTGAATGGATAAATCCAAATGCCAATTTTGGGAAAAGGTGTTTCAAACAACTCTAATCTAGGTATAAAAATATAGAACGAGGCTAGGTCTTTAGGAACAATTCATAAAGATAGGCTCAGAATAATTAGGTCTAAGACACAAGGTAAAATTCTAGGTCTTTTGAAAACATGACACAAGAGCTAGACTTTGAAAAGACACTATGTCTAAGAGGCAAGGTAAGATAATCTAACCAAATAGAAACATTTTGACTCAAACTGGGAACTCAGATTAGAAGACATAATTTATCATTGGTAAAAGACATTGGACATTAGTAAAATTCATAAAATTTATTGGGAAAATCAATTCTAAGTTAGTAAAAATAAGGATAAGGAGTAAGATATTCAAGACCAAGTGATAGGCAAGACTCAAATGTAAACAAGTTATTCTTAATATTGTACTTGGAGAGAGAGTTTAAAGCTTAGTGATAAGAAACAAAAGAGATATGAGGCATATGGAAGATAGACCACTTCCCAAATCTAGGCACAAATATTTCCAAAGCAAGGAATTAGTCCAAGTTGCATAATCAAAAAGTGATAGGTAAATGTTTGAGCCAAAATTAAATGAGGCACATGCATAAACAAATAAATGTCTAAAATTTAACTTAATAAGACCAATTTCAAGTTTCATTTAGAATTTTTAGTTTCCTTAAATAAATGATAATATATGCCAAAATAAGTGACATAATGGTACTAAGCATAGACCAAAAAGGCACATGTGGTTTTGAAATTGATTGGATATATGGAAAATGTATTTAAAATAATGTGAACAGTGTAACAATGCTATCTTGCTCAAAATATATGACAAATGGTTCTATTTTGAAAACTCTAAGGTAAAGGCTTGGAATGAAATGGGTAGTGTAACAACAACCCTTTCAAACAAGTGACACACACACACACACACACACACACACACACACACACACACACACACACACACACACACACACATGAATGGTTTGTAAAATGACTAAGGCAAAGTGTGTTGTTAAATAGACAAAATAACACCTCTTTAAGCAAAAAATGTGTGTATGAACATGAAATGTTTTTAATTTAGTGTGACAAAAAAATAATTTTGACTCAAAACAATGTAAGTAAAACTGAGAAAAAAAAACACCAAAGTATATTCACTTGAATCCTAAAAACTGACAAGGTGGCTTCATACTACCAAATTTTGTCTATATACTTTCTGTTGAGAGGAAATAATGTTTGTTAATCCAAAAATTTATATGCATATGAAAAGTACGGTTTTTAATCCCCCTCTTCTTTCAAGATTTCATATGGCAACATGGAATTTTTGTCTACTCATCCTGTACTAACAATATATCCATGGTAAGTGGGGTTTATCTAAAAACTAAAGTTTTGTACATTTTTAACAGTTCCATATGTTTGATTAACACTAGAGTGCAACATGTCATTTGGATCTGCATTAACCATTTTATTGTGAAAAAGTCTTGTCCTTTTTACAACCACTACATCCATCAATTTCTCATTGTAGTGTGAAGTTCAAGTTAAACCTATGTTCCAAGGTAGTATCTTACTAATGGAGCTTGTTTAATTACTCAAACAATCATCCCAAAAATTTAACCTTAATTTATATACCCATACCATAGAGTGGGGTTGAATCAATGTTGGTATATGAATTCCCAAGTCAACACTTCCGTATATAACTTGTGGGAAGGCTATAAACTCCTTCCCACAAGCCAAAATGAAATAAATAAAAATTGTAGGACTTTAGGGTCATTTTGGGGAACACCCAAATCATTTGAATTTTAGGGAGTGCCTTAGAGACTTTCATTTCACACTTTGGACAAAGTGACAAAAGCAATAATTGAAGCATTTTTTATCACCAAAGTTACCTAAAGGGGATGGTGGGAGAACATACACATTACTCTTAATTTATGAAACAAATACACAAAAAACATTAATTAAAAATCAAAATATATTAAGAGAACTTATATAAATTTTGAGTTCATTTTTATAGCACCAATAAAAGTATGATTTGAAGTTTATCCTCTTGGACTTTTTTTGACTTTTGAACTTTGAAAAATGAAAACAAATCAAGTAAAAAAATTTTAAACACTAAATTTAAATGTGATTTTAATTTTAAAGTGTTTATAATTTATTTCCTTGGTATTTGGGTCTTTCAAAGAGTGTTAAGGGGTCTTTGTGCTTAGAAACTAAAATCAAGCGAGCAAATGACAATTGAAATTTAGCTCTCAATTTTTTGTATGTTTTTCACACATTGCAATATCATAGATACATAGAGAAAAAAAAAATTTACTAAAAACCCATAATTGATTAGTCAAAACCAAATTTTCCTACAAAACTACAAAAACATAGTGCAAACCACATATTATAGGGTCAATAACGCAATTGTTAAGACAAAAATGCAATAAAAAAGTTAATAATGCAATTATCAATGTAAAAATACAATTGTTAATGTAAAAATTCAATTGATAATGTAAAAACACAATTGTAAAGTCAATAAGACAATTTTCAATGCAAAAATGCAACTAACAATGAAAAAAACAACTAGGAATGCACTAATGCAACTAGGAATACAATAATGAAATTGGGAATGCAATGATTCAACTAAGTCAATAATATAATTGGGAATGTAATAATGTAATAGGGGATGCAATAATGCAACCAATAATGAAATATTGTAACTGTGAAGTGAATAATGCAATTATGAATGTAATAATGTAACTAATTCAATAATGCAAATAGGAATATAATTATGCAACCAAATTAATAATGCAATTGGGAATGCAAAAATGCAACTAAGTATGAAAAAACACAACTAAGCATGAAAAAATGTAATTTAGCATATAAAACAAAATTTAAAATTCAAAAACATAACTAAACATGCAAAAATGCAACTAAACATGCAAAAATTCAACTAAGAATGAAAAAATGCAACTAAGCAGGTAAAAACACAATTAGAGGTTGTAATAATGTAATTGGGGTTAAAAAAATGCATTACATGGGTTTAATATAATAATTAACCTAAAAAACACATTTGTTTAAGGTAATAACATATATATTAAGGCAATAACACATATATTAGTTTGAATACCACCTTTACTTAGTGTAATATTACAACTACAATATCACAACTTCACTATGCAATATTCCTTTTACAAGGTCAAAAAAAGAAACTAAAGAGAGTAATATTACAACTTCTCATGTCTCAGATATGAGATTCAATTTTTCTCTTTTTGGTCATCAAGTTAAGATCTTGACATGAAAAGTGTTATCAAGAGGTCCTAAAATGCCATGGGAAGAACTTTTTGGGGTGGAGGGTCCACTAGGTGTACCATCAATGTGAACAAGGAATTGATAAATAGGATATTAGTATAGTGTTAGTCAATAAAATCAAATCAAAACAAACACACTAAACACTAACACCTTTCTATTTGACACTAGGGAGAGAATATGTAACAAGAACACAATGAAAACATAACTAGAAAACAAAATAAATATTTGTAGTTCCAAAACTACTTGTTGATTTGGCTTGCTTAGCTATGTGCTCAAGAAATATTTGTCATTGAATCTTTATTGATCCACCTCTTTTTGTCACCTTGGTAATGTTGGTTGGCTTATCTTGTTTTGGCTTATGAATTTGGCATGGTAACACTACAATGAAACTTTCTAGAGGTAATTTGGCATATTAACATTGCAATAGAAAATATTTTTATTGTATTTGAGTAGACATTTCTCTTTGTTCACCTTGGTAAATCCCCCCACTCTTTGTGATAAAATCAACCCATTTAACCTTATGTTTGTATCAATTCTAATAAAGATAAGCATCTCTGCATTGGTAGTTAAATACTAAATCTTTCACATTGATCAATCCTTATTTTTATATTCTATTCCTCATTCTATTTAATCCCACTTATGGGTGGACTACATTGGCTTGAGTTCTATTTGGACTATGTAGGTAGTGTTAGGATACATGACATATCTCAAGCTAGCTTAGCCACAATTATTCTTCCAATCATCTATTTCATCACTTTGTGAATCCTCATATTCCTAGTTGTTTGTGGCTTTTTTAGTCATTAGACCATCACATATATGTTTGTACCCACTCATCTTTAGTCTGCATGATAGGTTATATCCTTGATTTATGATTTATAATATGACCTACTGGGGCACAACCAATTTTCCATGATAAAATTAACCCTATTAGGGTAAAATAAAAAATCATTATTTAATCCATTTCATCTTAATGATTTTAATTGCTTGTGGGCAAATCATTTTTTAGACTCATCTACCCTACTGAGGCACATTCTTATGCCAATGATTATAACCATATTTGGTAAAATCATTATATTTGATATTGATTATAACCAATTTTGATAAAATAATTATCCTGGGAAAATAATTATCCCACCCTTCTGGGGCATGTTTTCATTATGCTAATGATTATAACCACATTTGGGTAAATCATTCTTTTTCACCTCATCATGTTGATGATTATAGCCACATTTTGGAAAAATCATCCTTTTTATCTACCCAAATATATCATATCATTATTCCATTAATTATAACCACCTTTGACAAATCACTCTTTTCCACCCCCTTTACTTTAATTTTTATCATTTCTTTATTTTTGAAGGAATGTTTGCTGACATTATTTTTCACCCCCCCTCCCCCTCAAGGGGGATCCAAGTCTCATACATCACCATATATGGAATTAATAATTAAGTACCTTTTAATTCTTTGAGAATACATTAATATGACTATATCTTTCAATTCATTCCTAAACAAGGAAATTGTAGACACCCCATTTTGACCACAACTAGCTTCCATCTAAACTTCAGACTAATTTCTACCAAATAGTAAAAATTAATCCTAAGAATCACTAAAGTCACAAATTAATCTACACATCATTAATTACCTCTCATAATAAATATTAAGCATATCTATTTTGGGTATTATCATGTATGTAATAGCAATCTCTCATAGATTCTTCTTTATTCACCTTGTGACCTAATAATTGGTAGTTTATCCTTTGGACACATTAAGCAAGACACTTGAACAATTCCTAAAAGAGATCAAATGCTAAGAAAAATGAATAGAATAATTAAACTAGATTAAATTTTTAGATAAATAATATATTTATAAGTAATGAATATCTAAAAATGGAAATTCAAAAAATCAAGCTTCTTCATCATTGCTTTTGTGAGTTGTCAAGATCTCACAAAATATATAATAAATATCTAAATTTGTGAGCCATGCCTATTAATTAAAGATCATAATTACATGTACCCTCCTTAACTTAACTATGGTTAGTTTCAATTTAATAGGGTTTTTAAGCATGGTCATTGATGTTAGGTTATCATTGATGTCCAAGAGATCATGAGGTATTAGTGCATGAATGACAAAGAAGTTGTGTATGATAGATTAGAGAGTATATGGCATATGTGCAGATCAGTAAGGATAAATAATAGGTTATAATGCATCCATAGATGTCTTGATAAATTTTTGGTGTGTCATTTTATCATTTCGAAAGATAAAAATATATCTTATAGATTAAGATAATCCATATCATCACTACACATCATGCAAATATTAATGAACCAACACATTTATACATTTAGTGTATGTACTCAAAAAGTCAAAAGTGGTCAAAGGTTTTCATGGAGATGTTGTCTATAGTGCCAAGAAAGTACCTTCAATATTTATATTATTGAAGTGTTTTCTAACTCAAGTTATTAACCTTTGAAGTTTCTATTACAAACTGTGATGTGCCAGAGACTGTCAAGTTTAACTACATTGAAGTCTGGGGTCAAATAGTCAAGATAGATCTAATGGTGAGCTTTCATCATCCATATTATGATCCAATAATGTGCATGAATTGAATATGTAAAATTTTAGTAATATTTTATGTGCTAGTGACATGTGTCCCAATCATGATGATTTGATAGCAGATAATTGGAACATGGGACTTCCAAGTGGAGAAAGAGTAGGGATTGATGAAAATGTGCTCAAAAGGCATGTAGGGGTACCAAGAGTCTTAATCATTGAAGTTTGTGTCAATGATAAAAAGTGAGAATTAAATATTTAAATTTAGGATGATCACAAGGAGATAAATGGAGTGAATTTGAGATGTTTCCAATGAACACAAGATGAAGACATGTGTCTATAATGTTTGTATTACACAGTGACCATTTTCATTTGAATTAGCAAAGGGAAAAACTAATATAAAATATTTTTCTAATATATTTTGATATAGGAAATTTTTTAAATTGATTTAAAAGGAAAAGTTATAAATGAATTCAAGATGCATCTAGAAACATTGATTATAATATTTGAATGTTCATACAGTTGCAAATGTTGTGCTCCAAAGTTGACTAAAGGTTTGATGATGTATTACAAGTGACTTAATAAGGATAATTGAAGATTTCCTAATGGTATTTCAAATTTTTAAGATGAAATAACTATTGTATATTGTTATATACTCAATTAGGACCATATTTATTAATTTTTTAGGTTTTACCAATCCATATTCAATATGAAAAAAGGCTTAAAAGTTGATTGTGTTTATTGAATGCACTAACAGATTAAGTGACCATGTTGTAGAAGTGAGTTGAAGGTGTTATAAGCATAAATTAAGAATAAAATGAGTATGTATATGTTATATAAATATATAATGATTATTATAAACTATTTTATGTCATTATATGCCCCTGATTAGATATAGAGATTCAAAATAGTATAATTGTATTTTTACAATGTGAGACTATGTTTTCTATGTATTAAGACTAGAAGAGAAAGGAGACCTAATTGGTAGGTTCAAGTATTAACTTGGTGTTCCATGAAGCATATAGAAATTAGGGAGTGAAAAATGATATATTGGATATATCTTTTATGTGTTTTAAGCATTGGTAAAGGATTAATGTGGTCCAAGTAGTCTCACATGTAAAGTGTGAGTATGAAGGTCTAATTGTTTTAGGTCTCACCAAGACCTAATGGTGTTTTGGGGATAATGAGGTATTGGCCAACATAAGGAGTGTTTAGTTCCTAAATTTAACATTTATGAGGATAAATTTAAAATTTATAACAAGTATGGTAAGCATATTTTCCAACCAATATGGGTTATACTAAGAGAGTCATATAAATACAAGGCATTGTTGGCCTATTTGTGTTAGTTGTGCATGGGTGGATTCAAGTGAGGGAGAGAAACTTTGAAAGATAAGGTCTAGTTAATAATGGAATAATATATAGTGAATAGGTTCATTCATGATTGTATAATCAATTTTATGTAGGATAACACATAGGTCATTGGACCTAATTAGCCTATAAAAAGTAGTTTGAGCAAGTAGTCATAGAGGCATCTTGAGAGATTGGAGGTGAAGAGTAAAAAAAAGGTGGTCATAATACGTTTAAGAGTATAAAAAATTGTTTAAGATGATCTATTCAAGGTGTTTTAGTGGGTTTTTAGTTTCCTAAGAGTCATCCTTGCAATATAAAGCTCGCTAAAGGTCTAGTTGTTATGGGTGCTTAGCTAAACAGGGGTAGTAGTTCCTTGTGGGAATGGTGTATCAATAAACTAAGGTATGGGTGTTCCTTGATCAGTTGGTGCTGGTATAAATGATGGATATTTTTATTATAGGATTTTAGTACATCTTGAAGGGTTTAGTAGGTTTTATCCCCTAAGACAGTTTCCCACACATATCATGTGTTTTGTGTTTGATATTGTTTTATCTTCCATGTTTATTATTATGAATGATGTGTATGATTCATGATTTTATGTGTTTAATAGTTAATGGTTTAAAGGGTTTAGAATTGGATTGAATATATAACATCACTGATTCACCCCCTATCAGTAATTGTAAATCTTTAATTGGTATCAAAAGAGGAACTTCTATGCAAGTTTAACCACTTGAAGGTGATCCAAGGTATAAAGATGGCTAAGTAGTTGAGGAAAAAAATATTGAATTGAGATCAATGATCAAAAGTCTTGAAGAATAGATTAGTCATATTGAGATTGGGAAGAGTAATTCTAATTTTAAGGATGATAAAAATGAGATGAGACTTGAGAAGTTTAATGAACAGATCATGAAACATAGAAAAATAATAAATTATATTCAAACCAAGTTTGAGAGATTAAGTGAATCAGTAAAAGAAGACAAGATGAACATGTAGGATCTTATGTATCAATTAAGGGTTATAAATATAAATCCAAGTTCAAAACATGAATAATGTAGACATCTCAAGACTTAGTTAGAAGAGATAAATGCTAAGTTGAGTTCAAATCAAGTTGAGAGTGATGATTTGTATTCCAATCTTGATTCTATATATATTACTAAGGATCAATCATGTAGATTGAAGGATGACCTGACTAAATAAGTTAAGAGGGAAAATGAGACCACCCAAGATCTTATAATCTAGTTTGAGGCTACAAGTTCAAGTTTTATAGCTAAAGAGGATGAGAGTGTTCAATTTAAGACCAAGCTAGATTCATTGAAGGATGAGCATGGGTAATTTATTGTGAAGGTAAAAATGATTGAGAAAGAGAAAGAGAGGTTATCTCAAGACAAGAAGGTAAAAAGACTAATTAGGAAATAAAACACTATAAGGTATGAAATTTCATTTTATGATCATTGTTTTTCTTGTAATTTTTTTGGTCATAAGGTAAGAAACTGTAGAAGGAAGAGCAGTTGGTTAGCTAGAGGTATGGATAATGTAGTATTTTATAATTGTCATGACATGGGACGTATTTATATATTCTAACCTAAAATTCGTGGGAAAAGACTAACCTAGGTATGGATACCTAAGACAATCAAGCTTGAGCATAATGAACCTAAGAGACATGATGTTATTTGTTTCAGTTATCATCAAGTTGGTCATATTGAAAGATATTACAAAATCAATCTCTCAATGAATAAGAAGGTGCATAGACATTGTATAGTTATTAAAAATGTCAATCCTTGGTATGAAAACCTATAGAAGTGAACACCAAGAAAGATATTTAGTTGAGTTAAAAGATCAAGTTAGATTACCTGTTAAAGCAAAAGAGGAATCATATATGAAGAAGGTTTAGGAATTCTAAGACAATGTGTCATCTATCTAGATAGAAAAGGATTATAAAAATTTAGTTAAATTCAAGCTCAAAGAAAATGCCATTGAGGCTAATTCTTAGGTATGTATGGATCCAAGAGAACATCTTGTTTTTGTTGAGAAATTTTCATGCAAATAACATCTGTTGTCAATGCCCATTGATGAGGCTATTTCTTTAGTTGAAAAGGTATGTCATGAATCTTCGTTGTCTCCATATGTTGTCAATCTGATCTTAGAAGAAAAGGAGAATATTTTAGTGGATGATAATGTTTCTTCTCTTAATCATAAGAAGAATAAGAATAACTATCAATATTAGATGACCAAGGAGGAGAAGGAATATTAGGAGTTATGGGTAACTCCTAGTTTCACATTATTCTAGGAAATTGTGGGTTAGGGTGTCTCTATCTAGGCTATAAAGAGACACTTTATATAAAAATGAAGCATGGTGGATGTTAGTTTAGCTTTGGTTGATGTTATAGGATAAGAATATCATTTGAATATGTGTTTGGCTAAGGAGTAGCTAACTTAGTTAGCTTGAGTGGCTTGAAGAAGATGTGCATGATGTGAGGGGGAACATATGTGAAGATGATTAAGTCATGATAGAAGTGTGAAGATGTCTTATATAGTTATGAATTCAATAAGATTGCTATGATAAATTTATCAAACCAAGTCATGTGTTTTGACAAGATATTGAATCTGTTGACCCAATTTTGCTCCTCAGGCAAAATTTTGGTCACCTCCTACACCTGCTTTGTAGGCCAGTCATTTCAGGTTGCAAGATCCACCTTCAGGTTTCGACAGCGCCATTGCAGAGCATTGGTCACGAAAGGTAGCGAAAGGCAGTCTTCAAACGTCTAGGAGAGAAAGAGGAAAAAAGCTGGAGTGTTCGACACTTAGGCAAAAAGAGGGCAAGAAAAAATGCAGAGGGCGGCAAAATCGCTGCCCACTACAAGGGCGAGTAAAATGAGCCCACCTACAAAAATTATGTAGAGGGCAGCAAATTCGCCGCCCAAAACACAAGAGGCCGTGGGCATCAGCCGATGTCGGCAATATTACCGTTGTCGGCACCCTACATGAGCCAACGTCGGCAAAACCGCCGACATCGGCAGAACAGTGGCAGGCACGAAAGTCAGAAAAAGCCCACCCTAAGGCAGTGAAACGAAAAAGCCCGCCCTAAGGCGGCGAAATGAAAAAGCCTGCCCTAAGGCGGTGAAATGGGAAAGCCCGCCCTATGGCAATGAATTTGAAAACCCCGCCCTAAGGCGGTGAAATGGAAAACCCCACCCCATGGTGAGGAAGGAGAAATTGCCACTCGGAGTATAATACTGCTGACATCGGCAGCTTTCACAAACTGACATTGGCAATATGGCTGCCGTCGGTAGCTTATCGGCCGACGTCGGCAATAGTTATATACAAAGTCCATGTAAAGGGCGGCAAAATTGCCGCCCACTACAAGGGCGACAAAATTCACTTACAGTGTACAAGGAAAAGCTCGCCCAGTCGCCAGAGGAGACCAGCACGCAAAATGAGGCAAACTTGTGATGTCGTCAATAGTGTTTTTCACGCTTTCCAATGAAACTCTTCTTGGCTCTTCTGCTATAAATACACAGACTTAGCCATTTCTCAGAGATCTCTCTCACACTTTTGTAAAGAGCATTGCTCTCCAAATTTTCCACCTGAATCAATAAAAGATATTTTTTTACCTCTATTTGGATGGATCTTTCAATGTATGCATTGAATGTTAATCTGTGTTCAGTCATTGTCTCTTGATGCTCTCACAGGTTCAACACTAGCAAACCTGTGATCTACAAAGTACCACTGTCTGCTGCTGCCAGGAGTAGAGTTCTATTTTGGAGGTATAGAACAGGTGAGATCACTTACAGTGTGTGTTTCTCAACACCTTGGTGAGTCCCTTTTCTTGTGCTTTCCATAAGAACCTCCCTGTCATCCCAGAGACCTGGTCTTTTTGCCAGATCTGAGTGTATGTATGTTTTGTTTGGTCCTGAGTGTGGATGTGAGAGGGTCACTCTATTTTCTAGTGTATCACCTCTTTTAGAGTAGGCCGTTTGCTTTCTTACACTTCTTTCCCTTTTCATCCCCCCCAGTATACCTATATACCTATATTTTGCATTACCTGAAACAAACAAGATACATCAGAGGGAACTAGCCCATATCTAGAGACTCCCCTCTCCTGCTTCACCGTCCCATAGATGAGAGAGGGGTTTCCATGTTGCGGGGAGAGGGCAGGAATCTGCTTTCCTGCCGCTGGGTGCACTTTCCAGCATCAACAGTTTTGGCACGCCCAGTGGGACCCCAAGTTTTCTAAATGCAGTAAGGTTTCAGGACTGATGCTGGTCTTGTTACAACACATCAAGTTTCTTCAGCATCTGGCGACTCTGAGTTAAATCTACTGGTTAAGCAGCCTGGTGCCATCAAAAATCATCCACTTCTTGTATGTATACTTCTTTTACACAAAATCATGGATTTTGCTCTCCTTCATACAATATCGATCAGACTTCAGATATTTATGCAATCCCCTCAAGTAGCTCTCCTAGTTGCCCTGCAACTATAAGGGAGATGGCGTTAGATTTTGAGAGGCAGACAAAGGAAATCGATAAGCTGGAAGAGCAGTGCAAGTATCAGCAAGCTCTGGTGTATAAAGAGGAGTGCTTGTTTAGACAAGCACAAGCCTTGCAGTCCATGAAGGAGGAGGTAAGAAAATGGAGAAATCTATCTATTCAAAGCAACCAGCCTTGCGTACCCCCTCCTACCTTGAAGAAAACCCCCTCTTTTGCACCAAATCCATTTTACCAAATTGCACTTGCTCACTCCAGTTCATCAAATACTACTCCTCTCAATCCTGTGCGCCTGGCCTTCCAACACCAGAGGATATCAGAAAAACCTCCTTTGGAGATCGATCTTTTCAACTCCTTAGAGCAGAAATCTTCCATTGAGAAAAATACTGCCAACTAGCATGTCCCTCTTCTAGAAGCTCCTTCAATGGACCAACAGTGTTTTCCTTGCATTCCTCAGCCTCCCCAAGTTTTTCAGCATGATGTGTAAATTCCAAGTTGGAGGAAGGAATGCCAAGGACCAGCTCAGAGCTTTGAAGAGGATCATGCTAGCCACCTCCAAGAAAGACTCTTCCAGAAAAACCTAGCCAGACAAATTGAAGACTTAGAGGCCAGGATGAAGTTACTCCTTGAAGGGGGGTTAATTTTTTCAGATCTTGCAGAAGAGCCTCAGGGCCTTGTGGAAAACAAAGTTGCTCTCTGTTCACAGGAGCAAAATCTAAATTCAGAGATCCTAAATTGGGGGAAGACAGTGGAATCATGGGGCAGCAAAGAGGAAGATGAAAAGCAAGTTTTTTCTCAAAACCTTGAAGAAGCTGAAGCTGTGCCTGCCTATGATGACGCTGGCAGCCTCCAGGAAAATATTTTTCAAGAAAATCTGAGTAGAAGAATTGCAGAGTTGGAGTCTAAAGAGAATTTCCTCAGCCAATGTGTGGTGGACGGTTCAGACCAAACATCACATTCCATGCCTGAACACACCCCACTCACACATTTCCAAGAGAGTTATCAGGGCACCCCTGATATTGATGAAGTGTTGACCAAGTGGAAGGAGGAGAATCATTTGATTCTAGCTCAAGGGCTGTCCCCTCTCCCACATGTTTTCTTCACTTCACCCCTCCTTGAGGAAGACCCTATTTTTCAAGAGGCAAGGGAGGAACAAAAGATCCAATTCACAGTCCCTCAGGAGGTTGTCATGAGCGACAACAAAGAGGAAATCATCATTGATGCTCCTTGTGAAGACCTTGTCAGCAATAGAGAAGATACAGGGCTTGTGTATATGCAGATGTTTCAACAATTTGAAGAGGAACAAATGCATAGTAAGTGCTCTTCTCCTCTGTTTGATGAACTTCCTTGCTGTATTGATGAGGATGACCACATTAAAGAACCTGAAAAGGAGGAAGATCAAGAAGATATTTCTGAAAATCTAGAGAGCCTGATCAGCAAAGAGGAAAAAGAGAAGTCTATCTTCTTTGAGGGATGCCTTGAAGGAATAAACATTAAACAGAGAAGTGATGTTCTATGGGATGAAAAATCATTTTGTGAACCCCTTTTAGACATCACCACAGTCAACTTTCTTCAAGAAAGCCAAGGAAAAGTAGAGGATGAGTCTGGCAGAGTTGTCAGCGAAGCAGAAGGAGACAAGTCAGACCATGATACATTGCAGAAGAATTGTGTAGATCAGAAGGCTTTCGGTGATAAATCGATAGCCATTGATTTCTTGGTGGAGAGCACCGATTTGAAGGACCAGCATCCAACAGGCCTCCCAGAACAATCAGAGTATGTATATATTGAAGGCATGTTCGATTTTGATCTCCTCGGTCTCCAGCCAACTCAGGTGACAGACAAGAAGAGCAAGTCACCAAATCTCATTTTCTTTCAGCTACTTGCCTGTCACAATAAGTCTCTTCACCAGGAAGGGGACTCAAGAAATTTTCCTTTCGATCCAGGAGGGATGTGAACATTCCTAGTTAGCTATGCATAATAGTTTGCTTTCAGTTGTTTTCCTGTTTTCCCTAAGTGCAGTTTGCACAGTTAGTTGTTTTTAGTCTTGTGTGGTTCCCTTTGTAGTGGGGGTAAATTTTGTATATTTTGATTCTAGGATATTTTGAGCTGTTGTAAACCATCTTCAAAGTGACCATCCGACTCCGCACCTAATGGATATGCAAGGCAACTGGGTTCTAAGCATAGCAGGCACGCTTCCCCCGTGAGTCGCCAATTTGTTGACCCAATTTTGCTCCTCAGGCAAAATTCTGGTCACCTCCTACACCTGCTTTGTAGGCCAGTCATTTCGGGTTGCAAGATCCACCTTCAGGTTTTGACAGTGCCATTGCAGAGCATTGTTCACGAAAGGTAGCAAAAGGCAGTCTTCAAACGTCTAGGAGAGAAAGAGGAAAAAAGCTGGAGTGTTCGACACTTAGGCAAAAAGAGGGCAAGAAAAAATGCAAAGGGCGGCAAAATCGCCGCCCACTACAAGGGCGGGTAAAATGAGCCCACCTACAAAAATTATGCAGAGGGCGGCAAATTCGCCGCCCAAAACACAAGAGGCCGTGGGCATCAGCCGACGTTGGCAATATTGCCGTTGTCGGCACCCTACATGAGCCGACGTCGGCAGAACCACCGACGTCGACAGAACAGCGGCAGGCACGAAAGTCAAAAAAAGCCCACCCTAAGGTGGAAAAATGAAAAAGCCCGCCCTAAGGCGGCGAAACAAAAAAGCCCGCCCTAAGGTGGCGAAATGGGAAAGCCCACCCTATGGTGTTGAATTTGAAAACCCCGCCCTAAGGCGGTGAAATGGAAAACCCCGCCCCATGGTGAGGAAGGAGAAATTGCCACCTGGAGTATAATAGTGTCGACGTCGGCAGCTTTCACGAACTGACGTCGGCAATACGGCCGCCGTCGGTAGCTTATCGGCCGACGTCGGCAATAGTTCTATACAAAGTCCATGCAAAGGGCGGCAAAATCGCCGCCCACTACAAGGGCGGCAAAATTCACTTGCAGTGCACAAGGAAAAGCCCACCCAGCCGCCAGAGGAGACCAGCAGGCAAAATGAGGCAAACTTGTGATGTCGTCAATAGTGTTTTTCATGCTTTCCAATGAAACTCTTCTTGGCTCTTCTGCTATAAATACACAGACTTAGCCATTTCTCAGAGATCTCTCTCACACTTTTGTAAAGAGCATTGCTCTCCAAATTTTCCACCTGAATCAATAAAAGACAGTTTTTTACCTCTATTTGGATGGATCTTTCAGTGTATGCATTGAATGTTAATCTGTGTCCAGTCATTGTCTCTTGATGCTCTCACAGGTTTAACACCAGCAAACTTGTGATCTATAAAGTACCACTGTCTGCTGCTGCCAGGAGTAGAGTTCTGTTTTGGAGGTATAGAACAGGTGAGATCACTTACAGTGTGTGTTTCTCAGCACCTTGGTGAGTCCCTTTTCTTGTGCTTTCCATAAGAACCTCCCTGTCATCCCAGAGACCTAGTCTTTTTGCCAGATCTGAGTGTATGTATGTTTTGTTTGGTCCTGAGTGTGGATGTGAGAGGGTCACTCTATTTTCTGGTGTATCACCTCTTTTAGAGTAGGCCATTTGCTTTCTTGCACTTCTTTCCCTTTTCATCCCCCCCAGTATACCTATATACCTATATTTTGCATTACCTGAAACAAACAAGATACATCAGAGGGAACTAGCCCATATCTAGAGACTCCCCTCTCCTGCTTTGCCATCCCACAGGTGAGAGAGGGGTTTCCATGTTGCGGGGAGAGGGCAGGAATCTGCTTTCCTGCCGCTGGGTGCACTTTCCAGCGTCAACAGAATCTTCATGCATGAGCAAAGAAATCTTGTGATTTCTGTAGGTAGACGGGTCCAAGGATCATAGGAGCCCAAGTTTAGATTGGTATATGTCAAATAATATATGAAATGAGATGGATATTGATGTTAGGGGTATATTTATAAGATATATGATCATTTTGTCATGTCAATGATCAAGTTGGCATATTGAGGAAGAGAACCTTTATCATTAATGTCAAAGGGGGAGAAAGATCAAAATGAATGAGTTCAATTCAAATGAGTAAGAAGTCATTCTAAGGGTGTTTTAAAATAAATGAAAAAGGGGGAGGTTATTTAAAATGGTCATATATTTTATGTTGTCATTTATGTCAAAGAGAACATGAGGTAATAGTGCATGAATAGAAAAGAAGTTTTGTTTGATAGCTTGGAGAGTATATAGCATATGTGTAGATTAGTAAGGATAATGAAGAGGTTGTGAGGCATCCATATATGTCTTTGTGAAGTTATAATGTGTCATTTTATCATTTTTAAAGATAAACCTACATATTATAGCTTATGAGAATCTAGACCATCACTGGACATCATGCAGATATGAATGAACCAACAAGTTTGTGCATTTAGTGCAAGTACTTAGAAATTCAATAATGGTCAAAGGTTTTTATGGAAATATTGTATATAGTTACAATAAGGTACCTTGAATATTTAGACTCATGAAGTGTTGTTTATATCAAATTATAAGCCTTAAAAGTTTCTCTTTCAAACTATGATGTGCCAGAGACTATCAAGTTTAACTATGTTGAAGTCTGGGGTTAAATAGTCAAGATAAATCTAACGGTGAGTGTTCATCATCCAGATTATGATCTAATGATGCACATGAAGTAAATATGTTAAAGGTTCCTAATATTTCATGTGATAGTTACATGTGTCTCAATAAATATTATTTGATAGAAGATCAATGGCACATAATACTACTAAGTGGCGCAAGAGTGGGGACTAACAACAATGTGCTTATAAGGCACGTGAGAGTGCTAAGTGTCTTGTTCATGGAAGTATATGTCAATTACAAATGGTGAGTGTTAAATATTTAAATTAATGAGGCTCACAATGATATATATGGGGTGTGTTTTATCAAATTTTTAGGGGAAATGAGATAAATATGTGTCTATAATGTTTGCATTACATAGTGACTGTTGGCATTTGAATTAACAAAGGGAAAAAGTAGTTTCTAATATTTTGCTAATATATTTTGATATAGGATTAATTTTAAGGTGATTTAAAATTAAAATTTTACAATTAATTCAAGATGCATCCATAAAAGTTGATTACAATATTTTAATGTTTATATAGTTGTACATGTTGTGCTCTAAGGTTGACTAAAGTTATGACCATGTTTTGCAAGTGACCTGAGAAGGATAATTGAAGAATTATTAATGGTATTTCAATGTTTCAATATAAAATAAATATTTTAGAGTGTTTTATTCTAAATTATTGCCATATTTATGGATTTTGGATGTTCAACCAATCCATATTCATTATGAACAATGTCTTAGAAGTTGACTATGTTTATTGAATGCACTGGTAGATTGAGTGACCATGTTAAAAAAGTGGGTTAAAGGTGTTATGATAGTAATTGAAGAATAAAATGAGTATTTATATGTTATATAAATCTCTAATTATTATGAAAAATTAGTTTATTTCATTATATTACCTTGATTAGATATGGAGAGTCAAAATAGTATAACTATATTTTGATTGTGTGTGACCAACCAGAGTGGTCATTTTGAAAGAGTTATTTTTAGTGATTAGAGATTGTGTTTAAGTGTATAAAGAACATAGATTTTTTTAAAATGTCTTGAATTTTTCACCCATGTGATATATCATATGTCTATGTGAAATATTTGAGTTGATACTTATGAAGTTTGAGACTATGTTTTCTGTGTAAAAGACCTGAAGAGCAAGGAGACCTAATTGGTAGGTTCATGTACTGAGTTGGTGTTCCAGATGGCATGGACCCATGACGGAGTGAGAAAGGGTATATTAGAGATATTTTTTATTTTTTTTAAGAATTGGTAAATTATGAAGGTGGTCCAACTAGTCTCACATGTAATGTGTGAGTATGATGGCCTAATTGTCTTAGGTCTCACCAAGACCTAGTAGTGGTTTGGGGATAATGATGTAATGGATTACCTAAGGAGTGTGTGTTTATTAAATTTAAAATTTATTAAGACCTATTTAAATTTTATAACAAGTATGGTAAGAATATTGACTAATCAAGATGGGTTATACCAAGACAGTGGTATAAATATAAGGCATTATTGGCTTATTTGTGTTAGTTATGCATGTGTAGATTCAAGTGAAGGAGATACAATTTGAAAGAGAAGGTATAGGGAATTGAGTAGCAATAAAGAGTGAAGATATAATCAAGTTTATGTAGGACGACACATAGGTCATTGGACCTAATAAGCCTAGAAGAGGGTGTTTGAGTGAGTTAGTCATAGAGGTAACTTAAGAGAGATTAGAGGTGAAGAGTGTAAAAAAAGGTGGTCATCATCAGTTAAAAATATTAAATAGCTTTTTAAGATGATATTTTCATGGTAGCTAAGTGGGTTCTTAGTTTCCTAGGTGGTTGGTTTCTCCTTACAAGATAAAGTTTGCTAAAGGTCTAGTTATTATGGGTACTTAGCTAGACAAGGGCAGTAACTCCTTGTGGGATTAGTGTCTCACTAAAATAAGTGATGGGTTCTCCTTGATTAGTTGGTTTTGGTATAAATGTTGGATCTTGTTATTAAATTAGTGTAGTCTATCTTGTAGGGTATAGTGGGTTTTATCCTATAAGAGGGTTTCCCACATATGTCATGTGTTTTGTGCTTGATCTTGTTTTATATTCCACGTTCATTTTTATGAATGATGTTTATGATTCATGATTATATGTTTTGAATGGTTAAGGATTTAAAAGGTTTTAAATTGGATTGAATATCTATCATCACTGATTCACACCCCTTAGTTATTGTACCTATAATAAGCATTAGTTTGAACTTAACCATGTTTAATATTAACCTAACTCAACTTGGGTGAGAGCTAACTTTGGAGGCTATAAATATAAGGCCTTACATATTGATATTTAATATATTTTTGTTTAAAGTTATTATTCTCAGTTACAATACAAATCTTTTCTAGTGCAATGTTATTATGACAAAATGCCACTAAAAAGCTTCATTTTAGTGTTACCAAGCAAAGCTAAGACAACCAATATTTCCAAGGTGCCAAGGAGAGGTGAATCAATGGAGCTTACATGACAAATATTTCTTGAGCACATAGTTGATCAAGCTAAATTACCAAGTGATTTTAGAGCTACAAGGAAGCTAAAAATAATATTTATTGTGTTTTATAGTTGTGTTTTCATTGTGTGCTTGTTACATATTCTCTTCCTAGTGTCTAGGTTAGAGGTGTTAGTGTTTATGTCTATTTTTATTTGATTTTATTGATTAAAACTATACTAAATTCCCATCTATGGATTCCTTGTTCATAATTCTTGTATATATATCTCACTATACACTAGCATTAGATATGAGCATAAGAATCAACATTATTGTCCTAGATTGATGCAACCGTATAAAGGTCAAAAATAGTCAAAACATAAAATGAATGAAATCTAAATCTCCAACATTTCTCTGTGCCAACTCCTAACCATTCCCATGATCTGTACCAAAATAGTAAAGAAGATACTCTCAATTTCCCATGTTGATTTATACTTGTATTTATTAATATGATAGGTTAGGAAAATCTATATTATTTACTATTTTTTTAAATAAATCTAAATATTATCATTCCTTTCAAATAACTTTAATTTATAGGGAATTATCTTTTAAAACTTATAAATCACATAAAACACTTGGTGAACCAAACCTCTATGTATTAAACCAAAACCCTAGTTTATATATTTGAGTTTCTACCTTCTTTCAAAATTATATATTTTATTTCTAGATCTGATTTGTGTTTATGTAAGATTAGTTTAGGAATGTTAAATATTCTTATTTATTTCACTTTCTTAGTTTTGGTTTGCAAATAGAAAATTAAAGGCTCAACTCTTTATGGATTCACTACTTTATGGCCATTTAAATAACCCTCAACCAAAATAGCCTCATCCTTTTGATAGTTGGTTTAATGCATCTAATGATCAATGTATTTCATATGAGTATCTTATGGAACAAAAAAAATGGTCTCAAACTCTTGCCTTTCTTTATAACTATGAAAATGAAAGAAAAATGATGTAAATACAAATCTAAATGACCAAGTTAGTGACAACAATATTATTTATTATGGATATGAATATAATGACACTCATCTTGGCTACATTTATACTCATTATCCTACTTCTTTTATTTACAATGATGAGGAGTATCAGGAACTAACAAACATACAAAATGATACTATTCCTACTATTGAAAATATAATTATTATATTTCTACCTTCTTTGGTTATATTAACAACTAAATGCGATATTCAACCTTATAATGTTGAGTAAGTCAAGAAGGTTTAATGTTCTTCCAATATATCAAATAAAGAAAATATTGATGAAATAAAGTGTGTTCCTTCACCTCCAAATAATATTAGTGTTGAAAATCCCATGTCTTATTTGCATGATTCAATACTTGTCCAATTTGTTAACTCCTCCCCCAATTAGTTTGGGTGATGACACATCAGTTTTTGTTATAGGGAGAGGGTCAGTTGAAATGGAAGGAGAAACATTCAAAAATGTTCTAAGTGTTCCTTCTCTTTCAACCAATCTCCTATCAGTGTACCAAATCACTCACATTGGTTGGGGTATGAGAGTTGAGTTTTCACCAGATTCAGTTGCTATCAAGGAGTTACATAGTGATATTACAGTGGAAGTGGGTAGGGCAGATCACCAAGCCAAGTTATACACCTTCTCACATTTTGCATTAGATTCTTCTCCAATAGCATTGCTGACTCATTCAAATGGAGTTAGCAAATTGTGGCATGAGTGTTTTGGCCACCTTAACTACCGCTACCTTGAGCAACTTTGTAAACATGACATGGTCATTGGCTTGTCTCGTGTCCAATTCTCAAAAGGACTTTATGAGGGGTGCTCCCTTGGGAAGCATCTCGAAGCAAAATTTTACAAAGGCAAAGCTTGGAGGGCTTCACAACCTTTAGAGTTAGTCCACAGTGATGTATTAGGACCCTTTTCCAAACCATCTTTCATAAGGGCCAAGTACATCCTCACTTTCACTGATGATTTCTCTAGGTACACTTGGATATATTTTCTCAAACAAAAGTCTGAAGTGTTTGAAAATTTTCTAGACTTCAAGGCTCTTGTTGAGAAATAGAGTGAGAAATCCATCAAGGTTCTTTGAACTGATAATGGAGGGGAGTATGTCAGCATTAGGTTTGAATAGTTTTTCACCACATATGGGATTGATTTGCAGTGCACAGCCACCTATAGTCCTTCACAAAATGATGTTGCAAAATGCAAGAATAGGTTCTTGAAAGAGATGGGTAGCTATATGATTCACTCTAAATCCTTAGCACTACAGTACTAGGCCAAAGCCATCAATTGTGCTTGCTACATTCAAAACAGGGTTCCTCACAAAGCTTTGAAAGGAATAACACCCTTTGAAGCTTGGCATAATACGAAACCTGATGTTGAGCACCTTAGAGTTTTTAGATCCCCAGCCATGGCTGGCATTCCAAAGAAGAAACACAAAGCTATGGAATGTCAGTCTAAGCCTTACATCTTTGTAGGATATCCAGATGGTGTTAAGGGATATCACCTTCTAGATCTAGTCACTCATGAGTTGTTCGTCAAGAGAAGTGTCCATTTTTAGGAGAGTCCTAAAGACTCAACACTTGACACTTCTTCTCCCTCATCGGATCTACTTCTTCATGATGATTCCTCATCAGATTCAGATCAACCATAATAGGTTCTTGAGCTAGAGACATCTTCTTCTTCTTCTTCTTCAAGTTTAGACAATGAGGACAGTGATGCAGAGTCATCCACCTCTAGTCAGTTAGAGGATGAGTTAGCACCTGACTCACCCATTTTTGGGCCATTTTGGGCTAGATAGACACTTGAGAGTGTTGGCACCTGGGTAGGAGATCCCACAGAATGACAAACATACTAGGGGGGATTTTCAGAGAGATCCACATGCCTTCTTTGCTTTAGTTTCAGATCCATAGACTTTTTGAGAGGCATTGGGGGTACTTGAGTGGGATAATGCTATAGAGGAAGAGTATTCTTCCTTAATAGAAAATCACACTTGGGATTTGACTTCACTTCCTAAGGGAAGAAAGATGGTTCGATGTAGGTGGATATATAAGACAAAGTTTGTAGTAGATGGGTTAGTTGATAAGTACAAGGCATGATTGGTCACCAAGGGTTTCTCACAGGTGGCAGACATTAACTACTTAGAGACCTTTACACCCATTGTAAAGATGACTTCTATTTGACTCACCTTGGCTTTTGCCATAACACATGGTTGGGATGTGCATCAGATGGATGTGAAGAGTGCCTTTCTTCACAGAGACCTAGAGGAGGAGATCTATATAGAGTAGTCGCTAGGATTTGTTTAAGATTTTTCCTTAGTATGCAGATTTAGGAAATGTATCTATGGCCTCAAAGAGGCCCCTAAGGCTTGGTATGCCAAGATGGATTCCTTCCTTCTCACAGTGGGTTTCACTAGGTGCCATTTTGATCCCAATGTCTACTTCTTATGGCAAGATGATTCACTCTTGATTTTGGTTCTATATGTTGAAGACCTTTTGATTACTGGGAGTTCTTCATTGGCTATTGCATTGGTGAAGGCATCTCTTTAGGATAGATTTGACATGACAGACTTGGGTTTGTTGCACTACTTCCTTGGCATCAAGATCTCATAGTCAGATTTAGGGATTTCTCTTACATAGCCTAAGTATGCTCTTGACTTATTAGCTCAGTTTCACATGGCTGATTGCAAGCCATCTCCAACTCCCTTTCTATTAGGATTCAAGCTTGAGGCTGATTGTTCTTCACCATTGGTTGATGCCTCTCGATATCGACAACTTATTGGTAGTCTCATCTACTTGACTCACACCAGGCTTGACATATCATATATAGTGGGACTTGTCTCCAGATTCATGTAGGAACCTTATGAGCTACATTATAAAGTAGCTAAGAGGATCTTGCATTACATATAGGGTTCACATAGATACGGGATTCAGTACAAATTTGGCATAGAGGTTGACTTGGTTGGATATATATATTCAAACTGGGCTAGCGATTCATATACTCATAAGTCCACTTCTAGTTATAGTTTCTCTCTTGGTTCAAGTCCTATCAATTGATCTAGCAAGAAGAAAAATGCTATTGCTATATCATCCATAGAAGAAGAGTATAGGGGAGCTTTTAATGTAGCTATTGAGGCTATTTTGCTTTAGGGGATTCTTTTTAAGTTTATCATTCCTATCAGGTAGCCCACCATCATTTATTGTGACAACCAAAGTACCATTCAAACTTTTAGGAATCTAGTTCAAAACCAGTAGACCAAGCACATAGAGATTCACATGCATTTCATTTGGGAGCTTATTCATAGTCAAGTCATTGACTTGATATTTTGCCAGTCTTTGGAGTAAGTTGCAGACATCTTCACCAAACCTTTCACCAAGAGCAAGTTCATTCATCTACGAGCTCTTTTTGGGGTGTCGTCCACATCTACAGTAGCATCATTTTTAGGGGGGACCTTCTACCCTATTCATTTATTTTGCTCTCTTTTGGGGGGAGTTTTTCTTCCTATGGGTTTTCTCCTTTTCTCTATCTTATGGGAGATTGCATTTGTACATGGGTACCTCATTAGGCCTAGTTGTCAGGACCCATTTTCTATTTCCACACTACCCACCTAAGCTGCACTTATGGGAGGGTATTAGTGTAGGTTTTTATTTTTCCCTATTTATTAATTAGGGAAATTGTATTTCTTGTGCATACATGGATTTTTCCTACATTTGTGGGATAGGCTAGCTTATGTGGAGGTGTGTGTCATAGATGTGTCATAGGTGTCATAAGAATGTCATAAGTAACTCCCTTGATGGGAGTTACTTCTCTATTCTTAGCACCTTGTCACCACCTTTCATGGAGGAGTTACAGTCTATTCTTGGGGTGCCTTGTCCACCTTTTGTGGAGGAGTTACTTACGTACTCTCCTATTTGTAGTCCTCACTTTGGCTATCTCATGTTAATCGAATTTTGGTTTTCTCTATTTTGTCTTTTGCAATTTATCTTATTGTGTTAATATCAAATTACTTTAGCATCTATGTGGTGTGCACTTGCTTCAACTTGTGTGATCACGTCTCCATTGCACTCACATTATCCAGATTCTAGAAACAACTATGATAGATACATATAGTTTATCCATTCTCATAGATTATAAAGATCACTATGAGGTGCATTAGGACCTATAAAAATGCATCTAAAGCTCTACATGTGTCATTCATGAATAGAATGATAGAAGAATATTGACTATTTTTTGTTATAAACCCTACAACTTTGGTTTTTTGGCCTATGATATTCATGTTTATTTCTTTGAAAATTTTAAATTATTTTTATATGGTTATAGAGACCCTATAAACTCTATTTTAATATTTAAATAAGGTTTTTATCATACTTATAAGATCTTGATTAGCCATGGAAGCCTTCTAGCACTCTGTAGGCCTATATGTGTGTTTAATAATATTAAAACCTTTAATTTAGATCATAAGACTTGTTGATGAGTGTTTTAATCTTGAGATCCTATTATTTATTCTTAATCAACCTTGGAAGGTTAAAACTATACTCAAACACTTGGTACTAGGATTGTAGACCTTACAAATAATGTATCGCTTGGATGGATGAAACTTGCTCTAGATCTCTATGGGAAACTTGAAAAATTGGATGCAAGATCATGTTAAGAGTTTTTTTATAGTTTATACACATTATTGAATAAATTTTCATGTTAGTATCATCATGAAAACCTTTATATCTTGGTTTTAAAGACCTGTAATCTTCTAAGGATCTTGAAAGTCTTCTATAGATTCTTGAAACATTCTGAAAATAGATATAAACCATTCATAATATACTCTAAAATATTGAAACCATACTTAGATCATGGTGAAAACCCTGAATACAATGGTTTTGATCTAGAAACCTTCTCTAACAAACCTACAACATTTTTAAAATGTGATGTTCTTATTTTGAAATGTTTTTTTCTATGTTGGAAGCTTGGAAGACCTCATAAGGAGGCAAGATAGGAGGTAAACAAGGTTAAAGGTACCTTTTGAACAAGGTGTATAGATTTCAAGGTATTGTGAAGGATTTTCAAACCTTTTAATTTATTTTTATCTCCTTTTAGATTATTTCATCCCTTTTCATGAGTTAATGAAATTATTAAAAGACCTTTTTGGATATATTTTCACATTTAAAATCACTTAAATAGGCCTCTAAAAGGCTAATATGACATTATGATTTAAGAATTATAAATAACCATTATGAAACATGCACAATTATAATAAACCATTAATAATTCATCAAATACCTACTCTTGTTCTAATAATTACCCCCATTAAGACATTAATCACTCATACTTAGTTAATATTAACCCAATGGTCCTATTATTATCATGTGAGGTCATGAGAGATCTAGGTGACACAAGAAATCAACATGTTAAAAAGAGAGTCAAAACTAACATGACAAAGTATTCATGACTATATTTAGGTTACTTCACTTAATCCCAAACTCCCCACCCCCCTAATTTAGTTTAGAAAATAAAATACCATAGTTAAGGAAAGGTGGAACTTAGTTTTTGAGACGTGATTTACCTTTGATCTAGTACTGTAATCATACAGGACACCATATTTTTTGGTGAACCTTGAAAAACAAAACAAATATGTACTTATTTCTTTCAAAAACTAAAAGTTTAAAAGTTTAAATTTGAAAATCACTTTAATCTTCAAATTTTAAAATGGCTAATTTTTAAATAAAATCAAGGAAGGAATATACCATGTATGTGTGAAAGCAATGTTTATTGAACATGTTGAAATTTACACATATAATGCTAGAGGGCACTAAACCTATACATTATGAAATATGAACTTAAACTAACTCAACCACTAAAAATGGATTATAGATTCAATTGCAACTATTTTCTTGAATGAATGGTCAAAATAGAATGGAATGCATCCATGCTCTTGTGAGGTCTATAACTTAGCAAATAATATTTATAATTTTTAAAAATTGCATTGTGTGTGTGTATTTTGGATTATCCACTATATTTAAATATTTAGTAATAAAAACCCAAATATTCAAACAACATCAAAAGAAGGGATAAAGGAACAAGCAGATACTTACAATGATATTTTTTACCATCATTTTATCCCTTAGAGATCCTTTCCATGATTTCCAGACTGATTTGAGTGCAAAATGAATCAATTATTGGATTGCTTGATTGAACTTGATAATGGATTCAACAACTTCTTATTTTGTTTATGGCTTTGACAAGGATATGAAGGCTCTTGAATGATGGTTGCAAGTATAATGGATGCTTATGGCTTCTCAAAGATTCTCAAAGTGCTCTAAGTTTCCAAGTTAGTTGGTCATGGGGGTATGTCTTATATATATAAACCATGGGAGGAAAAATCAATGGCTCATATTTAATCTAGAGATATTGACATCAATGGTTGAGGAGTTTCTAAGGAATTACAAATTCCCTGGAAACCTTTAGAATAGAGGATTCTAGAGGAAAAAGACTAAATTGGAGGAAATTTTAGAAGGGGTGTAAGAAAGGCTAAGTTAGTATGGTGGTAGATGGGTAGGTGAATAAAAATGAATTTAAAATTTTCAAGTTGGTTAGTAGGTATATTATCAGTTAAATAGGTTATTTAGTGGGCTAATGAGGGTGATTAATTGATTTTGAAGGTGTAGTAAGGTTTATGGGATGTAGGGAACATGTGTAGGAATTATTATATTAGTTAATTTACTATAAATATGATTATGGGTTAAATTATAAAAATTATTAGGGTGAGTAGATTTAAGTTCATATAATATATTATGTGTGTATCTTTCCTTGATTGATAAATTTAAAATTTGTAATTGTATATAGATGTTAACTATGAAATTTGTTTGAATATTGTGCATGAATCTATATCATGTACTAAAAATTGTATAAATTTTTAGTACATGATATAGATTCATGCAAAATATTCAAATGTAGTAAATTTTAGTACATTGATGTTTTAATGTGATTTCATATGCAAGGTATATGACCCCATAATTTATGCCAACATTATAATTTTAAACCATTTTAAAACCCTTATAATTATATTCTATACTAAAAATAAATTTTTATTTTGAAAAGGCTTATCTCATGTATGAATATTCAACTGAAATTCACCCCTTTTGAGGTGAGGGACTTGATCATTGAATTCACTCATCTCAAAATAAAATTTAAATACATGTGATGTAAGCATTGAATAATATATCACAAGTGAAAATAATTTTAGCATATTAAATTTTGAATGATTTTAATTATGTAACATATGAGGAAAGACCTATAGAAAAGTATTAAATAATATCATAGTAATAGAATGTAAAGTTAATATCTTATGTATTATTTAGTGAATCATACAGATAATGGCACTCATCAAAATTAATAAGCATGATGAACATACAAGTACAAAATAGTAATTTAAAATAGTAAGTATAAGGGCTGCATACATGGGACATATTAAAATGTCACAAATTTAAATATTACATATACAATAGACATGGATAATGTCACAAGTAAGGTACTATTTAAATGTCACATAAATCAATAAGGTGAAGGTCCAAAATCAAATAGAAATGTTCAAATTTATCACATACCAAAAAATATCTCATAGATATGTCCAAAAAAGTTTGAATACAAAATCAAAGAGACATACACAATAAACAAGCAAGATATAACTATTATGTAAAATTAATAGCATAATGAAACATAGAACTATAAATGTATCCTAAATGATGAATATTTAGTGTGATCATATCCTACCAAATAGCATATTCATATGCATAATTTAAGATATAGATGTTAGAAATACATTTTTAAATATTATAGAGCTCAATAGTATAGGAGTGATGGAACGATAACACCTATAACAAATATAAACTATGGATAAAATATTCCTAGTTCAGTGAGGCTACTAAGTAAAGGTAATTCTAACATCTCTTTTTTATGTCTTGCATAACACAAATGAATATTAGTGAAATGCATGCATGATAGAAAATAAGTATGTCATCTACTAATCATGAGATAAATAACCTTTTTTCAAAAATGTAATTTAGATGTATAATCATGTTCAAATCCTAATTTTGAATTTTATAGAATTTTTGGAATTTTATTTACATTTGATACATGCTTTATAAAATTATAATTCATATATAGTGGGGTATTCTTACTCATACATGGCCATAGAATCAATTATAGTGAATATTACACACTAACACATCATAGACTATTCAAATATTTATCCTCTCTTCTAGTTTTAATACCTTGTTTATCACTGTTTCTATTTTTTTAGTTGAATAATTTGAAAAAATAGATATTTTATTTTTTCAAAATTTTCAACTAAAAAAATAGAAACAATGATAAACAAGGTATTGAAACTATAAGAGAGGATAAATATTTGATTAATCTATGATGTGTCAGTGTGTAATATTCAATATAATTAATTTTAAGGCCATGTATGAGTAAGAAGCCTCCAATATATATGAATTGCAATTTTGGAAAGCATTTAGGAATACAAATTATATGCATAATATTTATTTGACATTCTCATTTCATCAAATGTACACTTTTTGAACTATATAGCCTATATAAAAAACATAACCTAGGAAAAGAAAAAATTTACATGAATAAATAAGGGCTTAAATAATAATATTGATTAAAATGTCTAAACCTTTGAAATATTAAATCTTTATGTGCCTAAATTATGAATTTTTGTTGAAAATCAGCATAAGATAGGATAAACCAACTAAGATGATAGTGTCAGTCATTCATGTCCATAAATTGTCGATTTTTTCCTTTAAAAAAAATGATGTTTTGTTAATGTAGATTGTGAAAATGAGATAGATGGAAAAATAGGGAAATTTTGATCATTATTTTTAACTGTTCATATATGTAAAGTGAAAAATAAGATCCAAGAGCCAACAAGTAATCAAGATTCAAGGTTTTATAATAGTTTATCAAATCAATTTCATGAAGTAATAAATAAAAATAGCATTAAGTAATAATCCAAAATCTAAAAACAATAATATTATGTTACTAAAAACCTAAAATCTCATCAAGGGGATGATTTTGGAGGTCCTATATGAAGTGTGTTAGAACCATTAATTATATTTCCATACACATCATTCATAATATACATTTCATACCAATCATCTTATACATAATCATCATCATAATTATAATAATCCTCTTGATCTTAAACTTTTGGTATGTCACTCTTGTCTCTTTGTGTATTTGTATATGTAAGACCAACTGCTCCATAATATGATATTGATATTTCTAATCTATTTAGATTTTTAATATTTTATATATCATGTGTCTTTTTTGTGATTATTTCAAATTTATTTTCTTGAAATATATTATCCTTTGTGTGATCAAAATCTATATATTGATCATCTCTTAAAAATTTAACCTTTGCACTTTCATTGTAAAAAATGACACAATAATGATCAAGGTAGGGTCAATGTGAAATAAATATAACATGGTTTTGACCTAATTTTTATTTTTATCTAAATGGATCCAATGAAATATTTAGGCGCTATAATTTTACCCAATTTTCATCTATCATACCGAAGATATTGGAGAAGTGTCATGCTACATATATTGGCTTTACAAAAAGATGCAATCTCAAAACTAGTACATTTATTTAATAATGGGGTTAAGAAGAAAAGTCTCTATATATTGTGTTTTTTTTAAATTAAGGCACGTGAAACCTCTCTTGTAACATTAAATTATATAAGTACATATTTATTTTTAACTTATATTTTTTAAACCCTATCTTAAGAATAGTTTTTTCTTATCTTGAATTTTATTTCACAACTTTTCTTTCAATAATTTCTCTTTATGTAACTTAACTTGTTGTAGCTTTTGTAACATTTATTTTTCCTCGAAATTTTTTTCTTTTAATAACCATATCTTTTTCCATTTATTCTCTTTGTAACCTTTGATTTTAAAATTTTCCTTTTGTAATTATTATTTTTTATCCTTTTTTGTTCATCTTATTCCTTTTAAAATATTTATTTCTCTATTTCTTCCTTTTGGATTTTTTATTTCTCTATTTTTTCCATTCATAATTTTTTTTATCTGTATCATCCTTTTGATCCATGCTTATTTTTTGTTCCTTTTTCAGTCATTCTAATTTTTCCACCTATTCTACATGCACTTCTTCTTGAGGAGATGCAATAATAATTTGAATAGATATCTTGATTAATTTATTTATTTTTATAGAATCACCACTATCAATTATATTTTATATTGTGTCTTTTAAATATAAATAAATATCTATATGACTCCATTCCATTACATTCCATGTTATGCATAATAGTATTTTAATCTACTTATAGGAGGCATATAAGGTAATGTGATAAACTTGTTTAGAATAATTTCTTTTAAAATATCTCTTGAAATTTTATTATCTTGTTTTAAAAATTTTAAATCTTAAATCAATAATAGTATAGGTATGTTGTTGTTGAGGCACAAGATATATAATTGAATATGTATATATGGTTAACACTATAATACTCTAGATTATTTATAGATGTACTATTATTTTTCCATGATGTGATATTTTAAATAAAAAACTGATTTTTCATTTGAAATTATCTTGTTGACCTGCTCATAGTGATGATTTGATATTTAAGGAATCAAAAGTACAAACCCTAAATATTTATGATTTAGTGTACATACAAACATAAAGAAGATTATGTGTGGTAGGTGTAAGGGGTTAATGAGGGACACGTAATACTTGATATTGTACAATAAGAATCATAACATCTTGAATATATGATTTATCTTGTTACCATGTCATAATTGACTTTAGAAAAAAAAAGCATTAATTTTTTATGTATAAATGTGGATAATTTTTTTATCATAGTCATAAAAATATTGATATCATCTATAGAAAATAAATTCTAAAAAATAACTACAAATAGAATACTAAAAATAGAAGGAAAAGTTTTGTGTGTAGAGATTAGTAAATTCTTATGAAATCCAAGGTTAAAATAAGATGCTTTCACTATTATATATCATATCTAAGATAAAAATAAAATATTTTTAGTGTTAGAAATCATATTTGAGGTCAAAATAAAGTTATTTTAGTGCCATATTTAGATCCAAAGTTGAAATAAGAATATTTTAGTGTCAAATATTAATGAATTTATCTAAACCCTGGGATAATTTTTGTTTAAACCTTAGATGGGAAACTTAGTGTTTGAAAATTTTCAAATAATAGATGGATTCACTATTAAATATGTGTGCCTTAATTGGGTTCACCAATATGTTTTGTCTAAATTTAGATTAAATTTTAAATTAACTCTAATTAAGATAAAATAAATAGAATAAATTAAAATGTTATAAATGAAATTTAGATAAGAATAATTAAGGTAAAAGATTGAATTGGACAAAGTACAAATGATTTAAAGAAGGCTAATTATGAATTAAAAATACAAACTTAGTTATTTTTATCTGATTGTTGACTATGATGACTGATAGATGACTGAATCATGAAATTAGAAATTATTATTTTAAGTGCTTATAATTTGGAACTAAAGTTATTGAAGGAAAAAAGTGGAAGACTAAGGATCTGATCAAAACCAAATATCATCCCATGAGTTCAATCATGTATTTTTAAAAAAGATATGAATATATAGCATGATCACTTTTGTCCACCTAAGTTGTGTCTATATGCAAAGATTTGACTTATAAAAGTGCATGGAAGATCTAAAAATATATTATCCAATTATGAAACCCTAATAGGTATAACAATGATTGAAAAAATATAAATATAAAAAAGTGGAGTATGATTTTTTTGAGCTAAACCCAATCAACCCCATGATGGTTGAACATTGACTATGTATCCAACACTCCAAAGAGGGAAATCAAGCCCCCATATTTCTCCCACTTAGAATTTTTATTGAAAATGTGTTCCATTGACTACATGAATCAATATATGTATGGTTTGAAAACTTTATCATGCTTTGTGTTGTCATGGATAGATCAGGATTTTAACTTAGTTGAAGACTTCTTAAAATGTTTAGAATCATAATTAGGAAGAATAAGGAACTTTTTCTTAATGTTAAATAGTGTAAATAAGCCTATGTATTGAAATTAAGTTTCATAGATGTAATAAAAGCTATAAATAGATTACATTTAATGTTAAATAAATGACTTATTCATGATACTTATATTTGTGGGATCAAAAAATGAATATGTCTACTATCATATGCATTGTATTTTGAATTAATTATATGTTTCATTAATTATACTTATGTTAATTTTAATTTCTAAATTGTTACATGGATTTATTTGTTGTAAATTATCTACACTAAATGTTACAAATGTATGTGAGTGATAAATTTACCACATTAAATGTTGCATGGATATTTTTTATATTTCTCTTACACTTATAGTTTATATAATTTGTCGACATTAAACATTACCTAGATAATTATGATACTTTCATCACATATAATGTTACATGTATATTTATGATATTTTACTTGCACTTATAGGTAAATATAATAAAAAAAAATATGATATATGTATTTTGATTAGAGGGTAAAAATGGTTTTCAAAAATGGGATAAACCCCTTATATAAAAGATAAATAGGTAAATAATGAAACAATAAAGTAAAAATAGATAGAAATAATAGTACAAGATAAAAAATAAAGATGACAAACAATTGTTAGTAGATAGAAAAATCTATAGGCACCAAAAGAGACTAAACATCCAATCCAAATCCAATTTATGGGAAGGATAGGTCATTAATGGAAACTGATGCTTCCCATTTTTTTAATTATTTTTGAAATTGATTCTCAATGAAGTCAGAGTTCATACTTTGTGTATCCTATTATACTCAACATACCCCCATTCATTTTTTATAATAGCAACCCGCCATGCCTTGTATAAGTCAAATACTTTTTTGAGGTCTTCATTATAAGAACTATTATTTATTGTAATTAAATTTCCCTAGATTGGAAATATAAGATAGTGATTTTTTATTTGCATTTTATATTAAATTATTAATCTCTTTCAGAAGTTTTGCATCTGCACAAGGTTTTTTTGGAACATATGTATTTTGGTCTTCAAAATTTGGTATTCAACCAAAGCATTCAATAATTTTGTCTATAGGTTTGGATATTCAAAAATATTACATCTCAACCTTCATTATTTCATCTTTAGATCAAGTCTTTGAAGGCTTTCTTTAATGAAATTATTTAGGTTTTTTATATGTTCCAATTTGGTCATTTGATAGCTAAAGGATTATGTATTTCGTATTCAATTTTTTTTCACATTTTCTATCAGTAGTTCCTTATTCTTCATAAAGTTGGTCTTAAGATTTTATGTTCATAATTTTCATTTAGGAGTTTACCCTTTGGGAAATTATGTCATAATTTATGATTCAAAATTGGTGGTAAATAATTAGATATTTAATATTTTTATCACTAGAAAAATTGTTCAGTCTTTCTTATTGGTACTTGTGTCCATAATTTTAGTGCAAATGATTTGTCATCAAGAATTTTATTTAGATAAAGAGCATGAAATGTTATCATTTGGTATTGCCTATGGGATGAGTTGGACATTAATATTTTTGTTTTGGTTTTGTGTTTGGAATCCACAATTTGTAAGAATTGGTCAGTTTAGTACCAACACAAAACACAATCCTCAACTACCTAAATCCTACTTGGCATAAATAATAAGGAAAAATAAAAAAACTAATGACACTTATCAAAATATAGTGATGTTTCATACCTACCAAATAAAGTGTTAAAATTTGAATTACACAAGTAAAGATAATTCATATATGTTAAAAATTAATGGTGCATGAATTAGAATTGTATGATATATTTATATCAACAACTTGAGAACATTGAGGTACTCATTCATAGAAAAAAAACTTTGAATTGAATTACTACCTTACAAATGATCCCTAGTGAACTACGAGTGAATTGAAAAATTGAATCCATTAAAGTTGAGATATAAAATTCTAAAAAGTAGTACTAGTCAATAAACCATGAATTTTTCATGTAGAACATTTAGATGAGTGTTTTAACCATCACATTTCTCAATCAAGGACTCAACTAAATACACATATATATTTTTTGACTCAACCATTTTCAAATATCTATACACTAAGTATTTAGATCTTGGGATGCCATTGATGTAATATACATCCACACTCAAGAGGAAACCCTAAAACTAACACATAATAAGTTAGTATTATACCTAATTCTTCTAAAATGATAGGGAATACACTTTGTGGTGGCCAAGATCAAAGTGATGCCATGTATATACTTGTTACGAGATATTTTCTTCATCGATAAGATAATAAGAGACAAATAATTGCACCACCAAAATATAAGACCATCATGGCTTACATCTTAAGAGATTCATTTTAAAGGTATTTATCTTAACCAATTGCAAATTCCACTTATGATTTACATAGGGTGGTAGGGTGGAAATAAAATAATTATGTTAACAAAACACTCACCAAGTGGTTTCTCCCTAGGGAGGTGATCATCCCAAAGGATAAGGAACCTATACCTATCACTAAGTTTTGGATGGGGTTCACATTGGGATAGCCATATTAAGTAGACTATATGGCTTCCCAATCATTGATTTTATTCACCTGGAATGGGTTCAATTATTATATATGATGATGAATTCAAACTTGACTTTCTCTTTGGGAGAGATGATTATAATGAAGCTAAAAGAATAGGATTTACAAAAGGATAAGTAGCCTTCTTATGGACACTTATATATGGTTTCATATCTCTTAGATATTATGATGGGAACTTATGTATGAACTATAGATCATTTTGGAATCTATCTCAATATTTCATTAAGAATCACATTTGTGATTATTATTCATTTATGTACATATGCATGTTTTCTAAGAACATTACTCACATTATGGAGGATGTGTATCCACATATATGAAAGGAAATTCATGAAACCCCAATGACTAGGATATATAAGTCAATTTTAGAATCATTGGCACATATGGTGACTATTGGCTATACCTAAATTACATAGTAATCATGGTCACTAAAAAAAATTTTGACCCCCTACATCTCCCTAAGTACATACCAGATAAGCTGGCATAAAAAGAGATAGTATTAAAACTATGGTGGAGTGTGGATGAGGATTTAAAAAAGGATGAGAATAGAAAATTCTATGTCTCTCATCTAATGATAGGCCAAATATGTCACATAATTCAAAGACACTTTCAAGAAGTGGGCAAAATGAGAACTTACTATTCATTTCCCACATTTCCTCATATGGATTGGGATCGCCATGGTAGGATTCAAAAGCATATCAAGGGTCTCAATATTCCATACCAACATGAGCACTATGATCATGAATTCTTTTTATTTAATGCCAAAGATTAAGCTTAGGTCTTTTAAAGGGAAAAATAAAAAGGATTAAGAGAAGAACATCTTAGGATTATAGGGAGATCCCTCTATCTCTGTTATAGATACATGATTAAGGATCCTACCTCCATGTGGGTGGGATGATTAAGATTTATTTATTGGAAGGCCTCCACAACCATTAATAGAGTGAGGAGAGCCTTTTCAAGAATCTCCCTAGATATTAAAGGCCATCAAAAAAATCCATGAACAATTAAATCTAGACTTGGACAAGCTCAAGGATATCTAATTTTACTTAACTCATCAAATTTTGAAGGCTTAGACCATCCACCTAATCCACCTATGAAATAAAATACAAGTATGAAGTTCTATATGAACCAATTTATGAGGCCTCCCCCCACAGTTGAAATGACTAAAATTTGTTAAAATAGGAAATTAGGACCTCATCCTCTTCCAAAAGACCCAATTATTAGGGAACAACCAGTAGGAGCTCCTTCATCTCAACAACAGGCTACAGAATAAAATATTATTAGTGAAGAAAGAGAGATAAAGGAAAAGGAGGAGATAAAAAGATAAAAAGTCTCTATCCTTTATGTAATTAAAGTAAAGGCACCTCTAGATGGTGATCAATCAAGTAAGGAGACAACATATTTTGTCTCTACTACTCTAATTTTCCATTTTACTTCTATTTATATAGTTGGTTTAGTTGTTTATCCCATTCCCCAACTACCCCTTCTTACTTCAAAGATAGAGTATGTCTCATCTATCCCTATTGTCTCCACTTTCACATATATTCCTACTCTAATAGTTGTATTCACCTCCCACATGCCCTCCATTACTTCTATATCCACTCTTGATATTAACCCAACACTCCTAATTCCAAAAAGAATAACTCTATTAAAGTTAAGGGAACATTGGAAAGTTCCTAATTTCATGTATTATCCACTCAAATAGAATTTACAATGCCTTACTCCAACTCTTCTCAATGCACCACTATGACATCAAAAGAGAAAGATGAGAAGAAGAAACCTGTGTACATAGTTTACCCACTGCCTCAACATGGTGGAATGGATTGGTATAAAATCCTTTGAACATCACTTCCTCACCAAATTCTTGAATAGAATTTAAGGTAAACATTATAAGAAGCATTAGTTGAGACTATTTCCAAGGACAATCAACCAATCAACTCATCCTAGTTGATCATCCATCAATGGGAAGCTAATTTAGGGTAAAACTCTCCTAGAAGCCAAACCTCACAATCATAAAGATGCCCAAATTGAGATACATATTTTATAAATCCATTTGAAGTGTACAGAGGGTGAGAAAGAGAAAATTTTAAGATCATACTAATATATGGATTATCTTGGAAGAGAGACATTAGGTTTTCACCTTATCTAAAATAAAGAATAGAAAATTAGGGTAGTCCCCATACATGGAGGACTATAAATCCTATCTCAAGACTCATAAGAATTACTTTCTATAATTACATAAGGGAACCAAAATGGCTATTTAATATATTTAGCATAAATTAAATCATGTTAAGGAACAAAATTTTTAATCTGTTGAATAAATAAAGGAATAACAGTGATAGTTCATGTTCCTCCTAATATTGAAACCAAGGTAAAAAACACTGATTCTATATTTTAAGGCATTATTTAATCCATTAATGAAAAGAGAATATAATTAACCCCATATTTATTTTATACTCATAAATTATTTAATTCTTTGAATCAAGATGATAATAAGCTAATTTTTTTGATTCTTTACACAACCAATAAGGAATACAACCACCTTGACCTGATGGTGCCACTACAGGCATCTAATGTTCTAAACTTGGTAAGAATTAATAATCAAGAATCTAAGTATTGTATCATGGAATTTGAGCCAATAATGCCTAAGTATGCCAAACATGAAGCTCTAATGTTTTAGATCCTAGGAGATCTCAAGATTTCACAACTAAGGGACTCAATAGGTAGGCTAATAGGCAAGATCAATATTGATCAACTTATTCAAAAGGCTTCCACCACATTTAATCAAATTATTCAAGGACTTTAATTTGATGATATTGAGGATAAGCTAAGTTTAACAAAAAAGGTGACAGAGGTGGAATTTTTTTAATAAACTTTAAAAATACAAAAGTTGAGCATGTAAAGTTCTTATCACAAGAAAATAAGGTGCATAAACCTCTAATATTGAACATGGATATTATTAAATATCAACATGACCTTTAGGATAATAAATTTATAGTTTTAGAATCAAAGAATAAATCTGGAGCTTCAACTTCTAGTTTGATCCTAACATATATCTTAATGCCTTTGATAGTTAGTAGTGCCACACAACCACCTAGTCAATTTTTAGATAAAGCCTATTTTTGTATCATGCATGCAAAAAGTATTAACTTTTGTACTCATAGTTTAATTATATCTAGAATTGAAATGAAAAATTTATCTATATTTTTTATGATAGTGCATATATTGCATTATATTTTACATGTTGACCTATGTTTAGACATAGTGATAGTTTACTATACACATGAACACATGTAGTTTCATGACTAAAGTTAGAACTAAGGTTATAATTATAATGTAACTATGAGTTTTCATGATCTTGAAGGATGAGGAGACCCATTACAAAGTCTATTTATACTTGTTTAACCCTTATTCCAAAGGGTTGGAAAAGTTTTATCAATATAAAAAGAAATTAGTTTAATTTTCATACAGCTATGTTGATGCTCTTTCTTTCCATATTTGTGTCATTAAAGTTTTATTTTCATGGATATGTTAACTCAATAATTCTAAGTTTTCATATGATAAATATAATTATACTTACTATAATTTATATTCTCTACTTTTATATGTGTAATAATTATTAAAAGCTATCAATCTTTATTGATCAAATAAATTAATTAAAATTGGGTTAATATTCTAAGGTATGCAAGAGTGTTTCTTTCTAATATAGTCTTTTAGGTGTGTTATATGGCTTCCATATAAACCTTATTGGTTAAAACTATAATCTCCTAAACAAGGGTGTGCAACAACAAATCTAAGAGGAGTAACCTTTAGTTGAGATCATTAAGTCTATTATGATTTATTCCTAGAATTTTTAACTATGTTTTCCTCTAAGTGTGAAATAGTTACAAGTAATAAACACAAATTTTAGAAACACTTGTCCACAATAGATAAAAACCAAGGAGGTGATCCTTGAATCCATAGAACCTTATTTTCTACTCTATCCTTTCCTTTTTTGGAGCTTTTTTAATATCTACCCATTTTAGATTAATACACACCCATCTAGTCATCCCCTTAGGTTTGATTTTATTTTAGGATTCATTTCACTACATGAACCATCCAATTATAAATATAAATTTTCAGCCTTTTATTCCACCACCTAGTTATTTAACCCATACCTACAACTCATACCCTAGAGTGGAGCTTATATCCATTAAGATCCTAAAATGCTAGAGGTCACCTTATTAAATTTTGGAGTGTGCACAAAACCCACATTAAAATAAATAAATATGGTACTAGAATGAGTGGTTGAACCTCTAAATATAAGAGGTTAACCCTTACATTTGATTTGCACTGAAAACACCAAAAGAGTTACTAGGTCTAAGGCCTAGGCTAATCTATTAGTTTCACCTTTGATGAATCATAAAAAAGAATAGATCTGCATTGGTTGTCTCTGTAGTACCCTAAGCCATAATACCATCCCTAATTAGGAATACTATTCATGTTAATCATCTCATGGCCCTATAACCTCCCTAGTTGGTTGGATCCACTATCACTATACTAGGGGATATACATGATTTACCAAGGAATCCAAAAAAAAATATACCTTCTTTCTCCCCTTTAGGGGGATGAACAACAAAAGAACACATCAAGTATTTCAAGATTACTTTGAGGTAAATGAAGGCCACTGATGAAGATGTTACACACAAAATTTTCCCTTTCACCTTACAAGTTGTTGATTATGATTGGTACCTCAATTTAGAAGATAAATCTATTATGTACTAGAATGAGAATCAAATCACTATTTTTTCATAATTTAGGTAAGTCACCAGTCCTAGCTTGATGTAACAACACTTTGCCATCATGAAGAGGGAGACCAATGAGCCATTCAGATAATTCAACGCATGATTTTAGAATATGTACACTTGGTTAAGCCCATCATACAAACTAAAACAAGATTTGGCATTATAGATTACAAGAATTCTCTAGACCTAATTACTATAATATTTTTATGAAGATATACTATTGTCAACACTCTAGCATAGACATATGGAGAGGCCATCAACATCGATGGATAACTTAACCCTCATATACTAGGTACCCCTAGAGTCAATTCTAGCCTTCCAGATTTGAATCAAATTTATCATGTGAAGTCAAATGTTCTTGCATTTAGAAAAAATCAATTGTATACACTAATTCATCTAACACAAACATCAAATCAAAATTATAATTATAATTACTTGAACAATCATGTGTAGATCAATGGTCACTATTAAAACCAAATTTTGGTTCCATCTAATATTGTAGTTCCTCAGGGCATGGATTCCACCAAACAAGAGATGGAATCTATACAAATAATAGTCTAAAAATTGAGTAATGACTTCTTGAGCATGTAGAGGAAAATAGGTAATGATAATGGCTAGAATAATAATCATAATTTTGGGTTTTATAGGTATAAAGACCTTTTAATAGGTCTACAAATAATGTAGAGAATTCTAACAAACTTATAGAAATCAATATAGTGGAGACAACCTTGACCAATTGGTACAGAGTTTAAAATACATCTCAACATGGTGAAATTAATTATATTCAATTTTTTTCATATTTTGAGAATGTTCAAAGAGATATGGTGAGGAAATATTAGATGAATATCCCTTCATATTTACATCATAAATATAGCTATTTAAACATTGACATGGTTTTTAAAACTCATGCCTTTCCTTTCCCAAGTGAGGATGAAAACACACCAAAAGCTAATACTGATGATATTCATGCCTAAAAATAGTATCACAAAGGTAGTTAGATCTTGAGGAATAATCAACCCTTCACAATGTCTACTCTAAATAATATGACTATTCTATGAAATCCAAAGGTTGATAATAATCCACATCCCCTAAAATAGAATGATCAGCCCCAGAACAAGGAGGAATAAAACAAAGGAGGATACAAAATTATTGAAGACATGAAGAAAGTAAAATAAAATATCACTCTTTATGAATTATATTTAATTATTGAACATAAAGGAACTCATATGGATATATATCATACAAAAATACCTTATAGAGAAGACAAAGGCAATCAATACAAATTTTATATACAAAATAAAAATTAAGGTTCCTCTTTTCTTGTTGATTATCAGGGCATTTAGAAAAATTATTCATAACTATTTAGTTAATTTTAGATCCTTGACCATTATGATGCACACTTCTATTTGTAAAAAGCTTGTCTTAACTCCAAACCCATCAAAGAGGATAGTCTCATAGTTAGACAAAATAGTGGTACCTATGGTTGGAGAGTTGACTTATGTGTGCATTAAGGTAGAATCTAAACTAATAGTATATATAACTATTGATATACTTGTGGTAGACATTCTTAAAGGTTATGGACTATTTTTGAGTAGATATGAGTCAAGGTTGATCAATGGATACCTTTCAATATACTTCTTTTACATTTGTATTCCATGGAGAGGCCTCCCAAACCAAATTTAGATTGATTAGAAGCCCATGATGAATCATCCCTTTGTGGAGTATAATTTAAAAAATGAATAGGTAAGTTATGAATATCCTAACCTTTAAATTTATACCTTTTCCACATAGTGTGAAGGACATAAACATGAAGACCAAGGACCTTCCCAACTATGTACCCTCCATTTTGATGGTGTAAGATCCAAGTAGGGTTTAGGAATATGTATTAAATTAGTTTATATGTGGGGTAAGAATTTCTTAGTAACATACAGTCTACAATTATCTTATACCAACCATAGGGCATAATATGAGGCACTAATTTTGGGATTGTAGTTTTCTCTAAAAATAATGTTAAGTAATTATCGATATATGAAAACTTGGAAATAGTGATCAATTTTGTCAAGAACAAATACCAATGAAAATTATCATAAATGAAAATATACAAGCATAGATATTAGGATTTGATTCAATCCTTTGAGGCCTTAAATATAGTGGCTATCCCTAGAGAGAAAATCAAGCTAAAAATTCAATGGCTACTTTATCTACTAGTTTAGCACCTCTATAAGAATATAAGGTACATAGGTTATCCATTGAACTAGTACTTGTCATTCTATTCTTGAAAACATAGAGAAAATCCATGTCTTTTATGATGACCAATAGATTATCAATTTCTTAACCAACTCAGGGTAATTTGAGTCCCAAATCATCAATGACAAAGAAATTAGTTATCTGTGATAGGAAGAGTCAAATTAGGAAGGTGTAATTTAGCTTAAATAAAATTGTCTCCTACTTGGAATGGTTTCTTTAGACAAGAAATTTGATATGGATAACCAAACAAAATAACAAAGGAAACCTAAATTTAGTGAATCTGAGTTCAAAAGGAAAAATATAAGGGATGAATGTATTCACATTACATTAACATTGGTGTTAGCTTCACTCCAAAAGAAAGGAAACATGTGAAGGATTTACTCATGTATTAGAAAGATGTAATTACATAGATGAATTAATACTTGAAGGTTTATAACCCAAGGGTTATCACCCATACAATACTATTAAAACCAAACCACAATCCATTCAGGTAAAGATAGAGGCCAATAAATCCTATCCTAGAGCCTCTTATTGAAAAGGAGGTGGAAAAGTTATTAAGTGCATAAAGAGTTTTCTCGATAAAAAATTTCACCTGTGTTGGTAATTTAGTCCTAGTCAGGAAGAAAAGTGAGAAAATTAGGTTATGTGTTGATTTTAGAAACCTTAATAAGGAATCTAAGAAAGATAATTATTGGTTACCTTTTTTGGATGAAGTTATTTGGATAGTAAGATGCTCTAAAATGATGTCCTTCTTGGATGGATTTTCAAGTTATAACCAGGTGATAGCTAAATCAAAAGACAAAATAAATACTGCATTACCATAAATTGGGGTACCTATGGGTACAAGAAGATGCCATTAGGCCTAATTAACATGGGATATACCTTTTAGTGAGTAATGAATCATGAAATTCATAGGACTGATAGGTAAGTGCATAATCATCTACATGGATGATCTCATTATTTTCTTAAAGAATAGGACTAATCATGCAAGTCATCTACAATCAATCTTTGAGATATGTAGAATGTTTAGAATCTTGATAAACCCAAAAAATAGTATATTTGGCATTTTTTAAGGTAAGATATGGGGACACATTATTACCAAAGAAGGGATCACCATTGATCCATATATAATCTAAGGGATTTTAAAGATCATGTTCCCAAATAGCAATAAGGATATCAAGTTCTTCTTTGGGAAAATAATTTTTGTGAGGGAATTTATCTTATGTTTTATAGAAATTATCAAAATTTTAAATATAATGCTTAATTATGATGCTAGTAAGGTAGAATGGACACTTGAGGCAAGTAATTATTTACAAGACATCAAAAATGCTATATTTTAGGCTATAGTATTGATTAGCCTAGATTTTCCCAAATATTTATACTTGTACTCATTTAATTTAGAACATATAATTGCTATAGTACTGACTCAAAATAAAAATGAAATTGAGCATCCTATTGAATTTATGAGCACAAATCTAAAAGATGTAGATCTTAAGTATTCTTTGATTGAAAAGAAAATATTTATCCTTGTAAAAGTGATGAAGAAATTTTGGCATTACATCATAAGGAATAAGTCCATTGCTATTGTGTGTGACCCTATTATCAAGATCCCTTTCACATAGAATGAAATGGGAGAGAATAGAGGCAAATGGATGGCAATGTTAGATGAGTATGATATAGAGATTAAGGATACAAATATTATCATAGGTTAGGATATCATTCAGCTTATGACTAAAACTGACCCATGCATTACCACTGAAGAGGTTTGTGAAACCCAAGTATCCCAAAGATATTGGTATAATAACATAATTCAATATTTTCTAATAGGTACCTATTCCCCACAACTCTCTAGAGAAAAAAAGGAGAGATTTGAGGATCAAATATGCTCACTACATGATTATAAAAGGGATTCTTTATAGAAAAAATTATGAAGGCATCTACTTGATATGTGTATCAAAAGAAGAAGCTCAAGAAATATTGTAAAATTTTCACCAAAAGATTGGTAGGGAATATCAATTTGAAAATACCATGACCCAAAAAATCCTAAGAATGGGTTATTACTAGCCAATTGTCTTCAAGGATGCCCATTCTCATGTAAGATCATGTCATAAATGCTAAATTTTGGTAGAAAGAGAGGTTATGACATGTAACAATGTTGTTGGAACTGGCTATTAAGGGAATATAATTCACTCAATGGGGGTTATACTTCATTTGTGTTATTCACCCAAATTCTTTAGTAGGCCATAAATTAGTGATTAGTACCATGAATTATAGTACTAAGTGGACTGAAGTAATATCCACCTAAAATTTTTGAGCATATTATCTAATCAAATTCCTAGAAGAGCACATCATAACTAGATTTATCACCCCCTTTTCTCTAGTTTGTGATAATGGGATGGCACTCCAATCAGTTAAATTCATATAATGGGTCAATGATAATCAAATCACCATCTAGTCATCTTATAACCATTAACATCAGGGAAATGTATTGCCTGAATCAAAAAATAAGAACTAATTGATGCCATAAATAAGATAGCAATAAACTAACCCAAAAATTGGCATAATCTACTAAAATATGCTTTATAGGGAGACCAAATGAGATATAATCAAGTCCTCAAGGCCTCACCTTATTTTAAGATATATGTGTGATAACTAATATTTCTAATTATGCTCAAGTTTCCAACTTATCAATTTATGAAGGAATATATGGATGTGAATGACAAGGTGAAATCTTGATTACTAAATATAATAAAGATGGAGGATTCAAGGATTGAAGCCCTACAAACTTTCAATAAACATTATGATGTATTCAAAGGTGGTTTTATAAGAGATTAAAATTTAAAGTCTTTAGAATATCTAACTTGGTGCTTCTATGGGATAAACCCCATGAAAATAAAGGATAACATGATAATTTTACCCCACTATGAGTTGGACCTTATTAGATTTTGAAAATATTGGGTAATAATGATTTTTATTTGAAGGACCTCCAAGGTAATGAACTAACATATCCAGTTAGTTGATAGTTTTTAAGTGATTAATTAATGTTTATACCGTTTAGAGGTGTCCCAAAATGAAAATGGAGCCATGGTAGAGGTAGGATTAGATTATTTTTCCTACTTTCTTAGATTAGTTTTCCTAGCTTTCTATAGGTTGATTTCCCTAGATTAGTTTTCCCTACTTTCTAGATTTAGCTATTTGTTTTTTGTTTTTGTTTTTTAACATATGATAGACTCTTCCTGGTATCACCAATTAAACAGCTAACCCAATGGTATTTTAAGGGTCCAAAAGATAAATCAAATGTGGAAAGATAATAGAGAGTAATATACAATATGGGTCTATATTTTAGGTTTTACACCTTAGTGTCTATGACCTTTAGAGTTAAGGTATCTAAGTGGAACTCATTCAAGGATATATTAAAATTGAATACTTATACCCAATACACAAATATTTTCTCTCAATATTACATGAAAATTTATAAAGTTTTCTCATTCCTTTAGATTAGACAAACTCATTCTAATACTTGTTTAAGGTAATAACAATTCATTTATATGTAGATAGCAAGGACATTCTAGTAACATCATAGTGGTTTCTTTTCTCCTTTCATTCATATTTTAAAAAAGAAGAAAAAGAAAACTAATGCTTTATAATAATAGTGATTTGTAAAACCTAGAGAGAATCTAAAAGGGATTGAAAGATCTCATGATGATATAAGGTCCATATACCACACATCATGGCAAAATATGAGATAAGAAGAATAGGAAGAACCAAAGGTATCTCTATTGGGGCTATAGACACTTGGCTAGTAGTAGAGCAATGCCTAAGCTTCCCTGATTTAATGTGCTTTAGAGAAACCAACACAAAACCTAAAACTACTCCAAATGTTTGTTATAATATCATAATAAGGGTAAAATAAAATCACCATATCACACATAGCCTAGGGTATGATTAAGGAAAGTATGTTGTAAAATATAGCTAGGAATATATTTTATTGATAAAGTATTTTATTATGGTAGGGTTCATGTTTGGTTTAAAATTTCTAACTAAAAGTTATGGGTTCTCGAATATTTGAGAGTATTCCCCCTTTAAGTCACTATTTGTTGTACTCAATATACCCCCATTGTTGTTTTCTAGAATATGGGTCCACTTTTCCTTGTGTAAGTCCAAGCCTTTTATGAGGTCTTCATTTTAAAAATGATTATGTGTTGCAACTAAATTTCCCTAGCTGGAAAATACAAGTGAATGAGATTTTGTGCATTTTTCACTAAATTAATAATCTATTTCAAAACTTTTTCTTCCACATGGGGTTTTTTTTTGCGATATATACATTTTGGTCTTTAGAATTTTGAATTTGGCAAAAGTAGTTGGTAATTTTATTTGGATGTTTGGATCTTTAGAAACCTTGCATTTTGGCCTTCACTATTTGGTATTCAAAATATGTCTTTGGAGATTTCTTCCATGAAATTGTTTAGGATTCTCATTTAGTCCAATTTGGTTATTTAGTAGATGGATGATTATGTATTTAGTCTTTTAAGTTTTTCATAGGTTTTATGGGTAGTTCCTTATTCATTAGAAAGTTGGTATTTGGATTTTATGTTCAAAATTTGTATTCAAGAGTTTATCCTTTGGGAAATTATGTCAGAATTTATGATTCACAATTAGTGGTTGGCCATTAGATCTTTAGAATTTTTATCTTTGGAAATAATGTTTGGTCTTTATTTTTGGTAATTTTGACCATCATTTTTATATAAAGTACATGAGAGGTTATCATTAGGTATTTCCCAAGGATATGTTGGTCATCAAGTTTTTTGTTTGGATTTTATGTCTAGAATCCCCAATTCATGAGAATTGGTCAGTTCAATACCAACATAAAACCCAATCCCTAACTATCAAAACACTACTTGGCATATACAATAAGGTAAAATAAAAATACTTAACAACACTTATCAATTATAGTGATGTGGCATACCTACCAAATAAAGTGTTAAAATACTAATTATACAAGTAAAAAAAATTCATAGACATTGGACATTAATGGTGCATGAATTATAATTTAATTTTAATTTTATATTAATGACTTGAGATTGTAAATGTTATAATTCATCACAAAAAAACATAAATCTAGATTAATTCCTTAAAATGAGCCCTAATGATATGTGAGAGAATTGTAACATTGAATCCATTAAATATGATATATCAAATTCTAAAAAAGATATTACCAATCAATTAACCATGGCTTATTTATCTAGAAGATTCAAAGGAGTCTTTCCACCATCTTGATTCTCAATTAATGACTCAATTGAATACATGGATACTATTTTTGAATCCACCATTTTCGACATTCTATACACCAAGTATTTAATTCTATGGGATGTCATTGATGCAATAGATGTCCAAAATTAAGAAGAAAGCTTGATACCAGTACAAAATTAGTTAGTAATATACCTACTTCCTCTGAGATGGTAGGGTCTACACTTCACAGTGGCCAAGCCTAAATTGATTTGATGCATACACTTGATACAAGATATTTTCTTCTCCAAAAAGATAATACGAGATAACTAATTGCACCACCTAAAACAAAAGACCATCATGGCCTACATCTTAGGAATTTAATTTCAAATTTATTTATCTTTACTAGTTATATATGCCACTTATTATTCAAATATGGTCATAGGGTGAAAAGAAAATTATGTTAACAAAACACTCACCAAGTGGCTTCTCTTTAGGGAGATGATATTCCCAAAGGATAAAGACCCTATACTTAACATTAAGCTTAAGATGGTGGTTCACATTAGTATGTCCCTCTTAAATAGACTATATGTCTTCCCAAGCATCCATTTTATTCACCTATAATGGGTTTCGTTATTGGATATGATGATGAATTTGGACTTAAATTTCACCTTGGGAGAGATAATCAACATCAGGCTAAAAGAATAGGTTTTACACAAAGATAAATGACCTAATGGTATTCACTTCTATATGATGTCATATCTCTTAGACATTATGATGGGAACCATAAATATGAACTATGGGTCACTCTGGGATCTAGTTCTAGATTGCATCAAGAATCACATTTGTGATTATTCTTCATTCATATACATATATGCATTTTCTAAGAACATCACTTACATTATGGTGGATGTGTACCCATAGGTATGGAAATAAATTCATGAAACCCCACTACCCTAGATATCCAATTCAATTGTAAACTAATTGGTAACACATGGTGACTATTGGTTATTCCTATATTACATAGTAATCATGGTCATTGGCAACAAAATGAGTTGTTATGTCTCCTCAAGTACATGCCAAATAAGCTATAATAATAAGAGATAACATTCCAATTATGTTAAAGTGTCGATGGGGATTTAAAAAATAATAAGAAGATAATATTCTATGAATCTCATTTAATTATAGGTCAAATGTGCTACAAAATTCATTTCCCATTTGCCTCATAGGGATTAATATCCCCATGGTAGGATTCAAAAACATATCAAGGGTATAGGTATTCCATACCAACATGAGCCCTATGATCATGAATTCCTATTCACGAATGCCAAAGATGATGCTCATGTCTTGGAAAGGGCATGAATAGAAGTATTGAGAGAAGAGAATCTAAATATTTTATAAGGATATCCCTCTCTCTCCATTGAAAATGGATAACTAAGGCTTCCACCCTAAGGTAGATGGGAAAATTCAATTATATATATTAGCAAGCCTCCATAACCAATAATAAATCAATGAGAGACTTCTTAATAAGTTACCCAAACATTGAAGGCCATAAAAAAGGAGATCAACAAAATTGAAGTTAGACCTGGAGGATCTCAAGGAGATCCAATTTTCCTTGACTCCTTAGATTCATAAGGTTTAGACCATCCAAATCCTCCACTTGTACAAGAACCTACAAGTATAGAGTTTCCATGTGAACCAATTCAAGAGACCTCCCCCATAGTTGGAAGGACTATAATTTATTATAAGAGGAAACTAAGGCCTCATCCTCTTCTAAAGAACCCAACTATTGGGGAATAACTAGTAGGAGATAATTCAACTTAATAATATGCTACAAAATAAAATCCTAGAGAGAGAGAGAGAGAGAGAGAGAGAGAGAGAGAGAGAGAGAGAGAGAGAGAGAGAGAGAGAGAGAGAGAGAGAGAGAGAGAGAGAGAGAGAGAGAGAGAGAGAGAGAGAGAGAGAGAGAGAGAGTACTTAGCCTCTAAGTAACAGAAAGACACCTCTATATGGTGATTAATTAGGTAAGGAGATAACCTTATTGCTCTAATTTTTGCTTTTACTTCCATTTTTATATTTTTTTAGTCCCTCTTCATCCCATTCCCCAACCACTCTTTCTCACTCCTAATGTAGAGGATGTATACTCTATCCCTTTTTTATCCACATTCCTAGCTATTTCCACTCCACTAATTATATTCACCTCCCCCATGTCCTCCACTACTTATGTATCCACTCCTGATACTACCATAACATCCCCTAAAGATAAAATGATGCCCTCTAAAAAAGTTAGGGGAGCATTAGAAATTTCCTAGCTTCATGTAACATTCACTAAAAGAGACTTTCCAATTCCTCCCTCCATATCTGATCAATGCACCACTATGACATTATGATAGAAATCTAGGAAGAAGAAAATTGTGTACACAATCCACCCTCTACCTTAACATGGGGGAGTGGATTGGTCAAAAATCATTTGTATCTCCCTTCCTAACCAAGTTCTTGGAGATTCTTTGAGGAAAGAATTAGAATAAACATTGATTGAGACTATAGACAAGTACACTCAACCAATCAACCCATCCTAATTACTCATCCCTTAATGGGCATCTGATGTTAAAGGCTTCCTAGAAGATAAACCTTATAATCATAGAGCTACCCATAGTGAGCTCAATATTTTATAACTCTATGAGAAGTGTCTAGATGGTGAGAAAGAGAAATTTGGAAGATCATACTAAGAGAGGGATTATCTTAGAATAGAGATAATATATCTTCACCTTGTCTAAAAGAAAGAATAACAAATTAGGGTATTACCCATACATAGAGGACTACATTTTCTATCTCAAGACTCATGAGGATGCCTTGATGGAATCGTATGTGGGGGAAAAAATGGCTAGGCAAGAGCTCAATAATGAAATAGAGAAAGTAGAGGAACAACTTTTTTAATATTTTGATAAAATAAAAGAACAAAAGTAGATAGTTCATGTTCTTTCTAAGATTGAAATCAATTTTTATAATGCTACTTCCATATTATATAATATTATCAAACCCATTATTGTAATGAGGGTAGAATTGACCCCACATTTAGTTGAGACTCATAAATTATTTAATTATCTAAATCAAGATGAGAATAAGCTAAAATTTATGATTATTTACACAACCAATAAGGTATACATCCACCTTGACTTGATGGCACCACTAGAGGCATGGAATTATCTCAACATGGTAGTCATTAGGACTCAAGAATCTAGGGATTGGATTATGGCAACGAAACTAGTAATGACTAAGTATTTCAAATATGAAGCTCTAATTTTATAGATCTTGGGAGAGTTAAATCTTTTAGATTTAAGGGACTCAATAGGTATGCTAATAAGCAAGATCAATTTTGATCAATTTCTTTAGCAAGCTTCCACCAACTTCAAGTAAAGTCTTTAAGGACTTTTATTACAGGAGATTGAGTCCAAGATATTTTTTTCAAGAAATAAGGTGATAGATGTGTAAAATTTTGGAATAAATTTTAAAAATATAAAATCTAAGTATGCAAATATCCTAGTACAAGTAAAGAGGGTGCACAAACCTCCACTATTAAAAATGGATATTATTCAGTATCAATATCACCTTAAGGACAAGAATTTTAAATTTTTGGAAGAGAAGAAAAAGATGGAACTTCAATATCTAATTTGGTCCTAGTATTTACCTCATTGCCTCTGATAGTTAACAATACCATGCAAACACCCAATTAGCATCGGGATAAAGGCTAATTATATATCATGCATGCAAAAAGTACAAACTTTTTTACTCATATTTTACTTGTATTTAGCATTAAAATGTAAAAGTTTCTTGGAATGTCTATGAACATGACACATTGAATTACTTTTTACAAGTTGAATTATGTTTAGACATAGTGATAGTCAACTATACAAATGAACACATGTAATTTTATAACTAAATTTAGAACTGAGGTTCTAATTGGAATGTTACTATGAGTTTTCATGACCATGAAAGATGAGGAGACCCATATCCAGGTCTATTTATACATGTTTAAACCTCATTCCAAAGATTTTATAAATTTTTATCAATATAATAAGAAATTAGTTTGATTGTCATGTAACTGTGTTGATGCTCTTTCTTTCCATCTCTGTGCCATTAAGGTTTTGTTTTCTTGGTTCTGTTAACTCAATAATTTAATGTGTCCATATGATATAGATAGTTCTAGTTGTTATAATTGATATGATATAATTTTATATGTGCAATAACTATTGAAAGTTATCAATATTTATTAATCAAATCAATTAGTTAAAATTGGGTTAATATTTTAAGGTGTGTAGGAGTGTTTCTTTCTAGTATAGTCATCTAGGTTTGTGTTGTAGCTCCATGTACTCCTTATTTTTTCAATCTATAATGTCCTAAATAAGGGTGTGTAATAAATAAATATAAGAGAAGAAACCTTCAGTTGATATCATTAAGTTTGTTGTACTTTATTCCTAGATTCTGTAACTATGTTTTCCTATAAGTGTGTAATAGCTACAAGTAGTAAACACCAATTTTATATACACTTGTATACTATAGAGACCAACCAAGTGGGTGAGCCTTGAAACCATATAACCTTATTTTATACTCTACCCTTTCCTCTGTTAAAGTTTATTTTTATATCTACTCACTTTAGATTAATATACACCCATCCAGTCATCAACTTAGGTTGGATTTTCATGTATGATTAATTTCACTACATGAACCATCCGGTTAATAACCTACATGCTCAACCTACTATTCCACCACTTATTTTTTTAAACAATACCTAAAACTCATGCCTTGGAGTGGATCTTATCTCTATTGAGATCCTAAAATGTTATAGGTCACCTTGTTAAATTTTGGAGTGTGTACAAAACCCAAATCAACACATCCATCTACTTGGTCTTATTTTTAATTCTTATCCTCTTGTTAGGATCCTCTTAAAATTTGTATTCCTTATTGTAAATTTTTTATTCCTTTATCATAGTTATTCATACTATTTGAATTGATTTTTATCACTCTTTGTATGTTATTCTTAATGGAGAAAATTTCCTTTTCAACCCATTCCATACTTATTTTTGAGTTAGATAAATCACTTTTTATTTGGAAAATTTATTTAACTCTATTCCAATATTCTTTTAATCAAAATGCATTTCAAAATTTTAATCAGGTAACCCTCCATTAAGTTATTAGTGTCATATGTATAATATATATTTCATCCTAATGTTATTAGTATTGTACCATTTAAGTATACTCAAGTGAAGAGTAGACTCATTTCCATGTTTGGAAACTATGTAGATAAATTCTTAAATCAAAGCCATATAATTTTTATCCAAAATTTCATTATCCTCTTTTAATGTGGATGAGTGTTTTAAATAGAGGGGTATTTATTTCATTAATTTAGTTGGCTGATCCTCATCCTCATCCTCATAAACATCAACATAATCTATAGGAATGTCATAATCTTTCAAGTTTGAATTATCTTTCTTGATTTTACCATTTAGAACCTTCAAAAATTATGTGTTAGTTGCATCCTTCCCAACCTCCTCATACTCTATATGGTCATTTTTTTAATTCTCTACCTCCTTCAAACAATCATTGTATTCTTTCTTGAATTTAATTTATTCAAAATTCTTGGCATCCAGACTTTTTATTATAATATTAATGGGACCTTTCATATTCTAAGATCCCACATTCTTTTTGTCCCGTCTCTTGGGGGTTTTGGGAATTTATTCTCCAAATTCAAATTTTATTTCTCATCCTCAAATGATTAACCTCAACTATGGATATATATTTTTGGGAATCATGAAATAATATTAAAATTAGAGCTGGGTGGATACAACATTTGATTTTCTTTAGTTTGATTTCTCTTATTGACTTTTCAACTAACATCAACAAGTAAAATGGAAGACTCACCAAATTTTTATGTCTAATGTGGTTTACTAAATTAAAGTGCTAAGATAAAATTATCTTTTACCTACCTTTTGGCACAAGTTATTTGATGATGAAAAAATTGACCTCACTTCATAGACTTGGTAAGGAATATCTAAGTGTGTCATCCTATAGCTCTTAATTTTTATTTTTTCCTTTGAGGAATTTTTTAATATCATCTTCCTTGTTCCTTCTATCCATGAACACTTTTATATCCATAATTGACATGATCATCATTATTAGAAAACTAATCACTTTGGGGTGGCGGGGGGGGGGGGTGAATAAGTGTTTAAAAAATTTCTTTTAGTTATACTTTAATATTATTGAACAATGAAAGTAACATAGTGATATAGCAATTCATAAAGAACCATTCATATGAGCATGAAATATGAAAACACATATATGAGTGGGAAACACTCAAGGGGAATAAAAAACACTATGATATATAAAAATGGACTAGTTCCGTATGAAAAAAAATACAAAATTTAGTTGACAACCAACTCAAATTAGAACACTAACCCCAATAAAGTTAAGCACCCACTTAACTAGACTTTAGCAAGCACCTACTTGCAACGAAGCACCAAAACACAAAGTGACTCAAAACTAACTCAGCCACATCATTTGGAATATTTGTTACCAAACCTATAAGCTTATATTATGGTATAAAAATCATTTAAATTCCTTATTATACTCAACCATGTATAATATTATTCACTTGTTTTTGCAGACATGCAAATAGGCCTAGACTGCCTTGTATATATACTAGTCTCATGGTCACATTCCATTTGGTCAACCACACACATTCAACTTTTAATTTTAGACACATAATAGGGCTTATAAAATATTATTTACATGGTTAAATCATAATTTAAACCCATTTTAGTTTTAAATAACTCAATTTGTCCTTACTCCTCCTTTAAGTCTAATGGAGATGTAATTGCATTAGGTTTGCCCTCTTAGTGGTAAAAATTGATCTTCTTAAACACAGATGGCCTCATCAAACCACCAAAAAATATTCAACCACTTAGCTAATGAAATATTCTAACCTCATCCATGATTTATTATACTTTCATCGTTCAATCATACCATGAAAGCTCAATTAGGACAAACTGCCCTATTAGGCCTATGTACCTCAAAAGTCTATCTTATAATAATGAAGCTTAAACACCCTTAATATAATCAACTATGAGAAATTAAAAATTTAGAAAAATTATCCATGAAATTAGGGTCATCGCCAAATTATTATAATTTCTTCACTCAAGAACATCTCTACAACTCGCTTACTCAGAACAACCAAATCACCTCAAAAACTAGTCATGAAGAATTACACCTCTAACACCTACGTAAAAACTTGTCATTAATATTGATGCATATAAATAGATATAATATCTAAATAAAATTATAAAATAAAAAAATTATATATTTTAATGATAAATATTGGTCTTATAGACCAATTTATTGATCTTATGTCTCACAGTCCTATCTAAACTAGATAAGACATTTTGTGAGCAATATTTTCACCACATACACTAACCTCAAAATCTTATCTAGATCATAATCATGAATTAAAAAAATAAATAACTTATTCATGCACTTTATTTCAACAATCTATCATTCACAAACCATTAAAACTACTCTTCATCTCTACTTGGGTTTTACATTATCTACACTATTAGGTTTGTCTACGACTACCTTACTTGGATGACCAATTTAGAACACTTAAGGGAAATAAAATATCCAAAAAACATCATGAACGTGTAAAATTAGTCTCTATCTTCTTCTTCCATGTATTTACTCTTCATGACCAATTCAAATTTTGAGAGATACATTAATTTCTTGATAAATAAGCCTATATCCATACATTTTTATCTCTCATCTGACTAATCACCACCACCTAGAGATACTTGGGAAAGTTGAATATATGATCCACTATATTTTCTAGTATTTTAATCCATCCTAATCTGATTTGAATAAAATATTTCACATTGGGTCCTTTTTATGGTTTTACGGAGGTTTAACGTAGGTTTTGGTGTTAATGATTATTCACAAAGGACTACCACTTAAATCAAAAAATAATTCCTATATATCTTATATGGGGTCCTTACCCATATTTCCTTAATATATCAGGCTCCCATGCATAGGTTACACATGACAACTTTTTTAAAGTGCTTCTCAAGTTTGAGACCTCATTCTGTGAGCTTGAGAAGGCCTAAAATAATGATTTATGAAATTTTAATTGAAATCTTGACCTCAAAATTTGTGATCATACCTAAAAATTTTTATCTCATCGATATCCATGGTCTCATGTTCATACTTTCCTTGAAATCAAAGCTTCATACCTTACTAGACAAGGTAGGGTCTTGAAGTGGTCTAGGTCCAGACTTAAACGAAAGTTCCTACCCTTATAAGCACACCCTAAAACTATCATGAATGATTATATATCTTACTAACATGCTAAAATAATTCCATACAACCTTCACAACCTACTTTCATTCATTTCACCATGCACATACCTCTTCATGTCGTGACTATGCTTCATATGTACTTGACATCAATGACTTGTAGCTTCCATATTAATAATGATATTAATCATGTAAACATAAGACATTAGTTGTCTTCAAATTATCTCTTTATATTTCTCTCATGATGACACTCTCTCATGAAAACACTCTTCCATGTACCTTGTCACATCATATACTACCAACTATCCTTAATCACCTTTAACATCAACCTTCATAAGATGCACCTTTGGCATCAATGACAATACTCAATAATATCCACCTTTATTATTGATGGAAACCACTCTCATAAAATTATATCAACATGATATTTCTCCACCATTCTAAAATTTCTCCCCCTTTGACATTACTTATGAAGAGGTGCCTGCAACTTCTTAGATCACCTCTTATAACCAATAAACTCAACACATAGGATTATGAGTGTATGAAGCATCATACAAACATGCTTCACCTATCTCCATTCACCCATCCTTCAAAAAGGACATAGATACACAATAACACTCACATTCTCTTAGAGCTAATGAAACACTTGATTATCTCCCATTACCCTTTACTTTCTCAATGGCTAGTAGAGGTAGTAATTACTCCAATTTCCTATCTTAACTTTGGAAGTGGCTTGGTTATAATTTATAAAATATGATCCTTTGTAGAAACATATTCAAGTTTAACATTTTGTTCACTTACCTATTATCTTAGTAAATTATACTTGATGGGAATGTGCTTATGTATTATATGCATGGAAGGATTCCTTGAGATGATTATGTCACTATGATTGAGACTATCATACTCTAGCTTATAGTATTTTAAGGTCTATCTCATCATAGGACTTGAGTACAACATGAAGTACTACAATTTACTCAACCTTAGTAGTATACAATGACATTAATGATTACTTATTTCTTATCCATGACACTAAACATTCTCTTAAGAATAAATCTCCTCCACTAGTGATTTTCCTATCATATAGACTCCTTGCTCAATCTATATTTGTATAGGCTACTAATTTAAACTCCTTGATCCTTGAACACCACAACCCAAATTCCATAGTCCCCTTGAGATACCTAAGTATACTCTAGATTTATTAAAAATGGTTTTCCTTTGGATCTACTTAAAATATTCCCATAAGACCTATTAATTTCATAATATCAAGTATAAGGACACTAGTGTACAACAAACTTCCAATGATTAACTTATATGTTGTCCGATTGACCCTTAGAGATTCATCATATTTACAATATTCCATTTCAATTTTCTTCAAAATCTCTCTTGTGTACTTATCTTGTCAAATGAATATACATTTTTTTGATTGAATGTTTTACAACCCAAGGAAGAATGATAGTTCTCCCAGCATTGACATATCAAAATCCTTCTTCATCACATATGCAAAGGCCTTAGTTATACTCTCACTATTTCCACCAAATATGATGTCATCCACATAAGCATCCATTATCAAGTGATGATCATTTTCTATATTTATGTATATATTAATATTTATAACTCCTCTATTGAATCCTTGGTCCAATAGATACTTGTCCAATTTGGCATACCAAGCTTTAGGATCTTGGTTTAGGCCATAAAGATCATTTTTTAATCTACATACATAGTCCATGTTACCTAATAATGAGAAACCCTCAAGTTTCTCTATTTACACCTCCTCTTCTATGTTCCCATTTAGAAAATCTAATATGGCATCCATCTGATACACCTTGAACCCTTTTAAGCTTGCATATGCTATAAATAATCTGATAGCCTCCAATATTGCTACTAGAGAAAATCTATCCTCAGTGTCTACCCATTCTACTTATGCATACCCCTTACATACCAATCTAGACTTTTTCCTAGTAACTTCTCCATCTTTATTCAATTTGTTCTTATACACCCATTTTTTGCCAATGACATTTTTGTCTTTAGTCCTAGGAACTAGTTCCCAAGTCTCATTCTTTTCTATTTGGTCTAACTCCTCATTCATAGCATCTATTCAAAACTTGTATTTGTTTTCTTTTGAAATGTTCTTAGGTTCAATATTATACAATAGAGAAACATTCTCTTGATTTGGGTTACTTACTAGCTTTGTCCTTATTTTCATACCTACTTCCTTACTACCAATGATTTATGATTCAAGATGGTCTCTCTAAATATGTCTTGAAGGACCTTTTGAATTTTGTCTTTCCTCAACTTCTTCTTCTTCCTCATCTATCTCTATTGTTTCTTCCTCATTCTTGAAGTCCAAATTATATGATGCATCTTTTGACTGAGAGTGTGAATTCTTGGAATTGGTCTCATTAATCTTCACATTGGTGCTTTCTGATATCTTATGTAACCTCTTATTATATAATCTATAGGATATGTTTATTGATGAGTACCCAAAGAATATTCCTTCATCATACCTTGAATCACACTTACCTAAGTCTTCCTCATCTCTTTTGACCTCTTATTATAGAATCTATAGGATAAGTTTATTGATGAGTAACCAAAGAATATTCCTTCATCATACCTTGAATCACACTTACCTAAGTCTTCCTCATCTCTTTTGATGAAGCATTTGCTTCCAAACAATCTAAAGTGTTCCAGATTAGTAGGTTTATCTTCTCACAATTCATAGAGGGTTTTATTTCCATTAATCCTTATCTATCCTATATTCAAAATATATACCATAGTTCTTACTAAATGTCTTTGGTATCCATCAAATAATATTGATTAATTTATCATAGTCATTGCCATTTCTTTAATTTTTTTATTCTTTCTTTCCACTACCCCATTGTATTGAGGTGTTATAGCTACTGAGAACTATCTCCTTATCACATGGAGCTCATAGAAGTGATCAAATTCACTGGATCAAAACTATCATCCTTTATTATATCTTATTAATCAGTTATTTACATCATTTTCATTCTCAAATAGAGCCTTGAATACCTTGAACTTATCAATATTTTCTAAGTTTTCTTTCAAGAATACCACCCAACTCATTCTTATGCAGTCATTTATGAGCAACATGAAATAACTATCTCTTTAAATTCTTTGTATTCTTATAAGTCTATAGATATTAGTTTGTATTAACTCTAAAGGTCTTTTAGTAGAATATTCATTATACTTTAACCTCCTAGTTGGCTTACCATTGACATGCCTTGTAAAGTTTCTTTGTAGGTTTGGTGATTTTAGGCATATTCTTCACATACTTCTTAGACCTTATATTGAATAGATTATCAAAGTTTAGGTGGATCAACCTTCTATGACATAGCCATAATTCATCAATTTTTATCATAAAACATATCTCCTTGATCTCATTCAATACATATAGATTATTCTTAGTCCTCTAAACATTGTCAATTACCCTTCATGATTTGGTTATCCTTATTTCACACCCTCTATCATAAAAGGTTAGTATGTGTATTTGGTTACACATTTGACTTAAACTAAGAAATTTATCTTTCAATACTTCCACATATAACACATTCTTTACCTTAGTCTTCCCATTGTCAAAACTCAAGATACCCTTCACAATAATATTGGTAGTTATTGATCTAGGTGGATCTCTCCATTTGTGAAAAAATAAAAGTTTCCATATTTTGATAAAAATTATTGCACAGAATAGAGCTCATCAAGAGCTTTCCGACACTTTTTGCGGTTCAAAAAATGGAGTCTAGATGCTCAAGATATGGTTAGTTGAAGATTTGTCAGAAAAAAAATCACTTGCGACATTTGGCACGTGATTCAAAAATGTAACGACATTTGGACCTATCAGAGGTCAACACGTGGCATAGTTGAGGAATGCCAAGTGGAACAATCTCTAATTAACACATGGCAAATAAATTAGGGGGCAAAAAATTTGTTAAGTGTTTTATTTTTGCACATGATATTTGATATTTTCAAAGTCCAAGGCACCAAAAAGGAGGGAAGAAGTTTTCAAATGCATGCTTGGCACCTAGGGAGAAGAGCTAGAGTGTGCCCAACAAGGAGAGGCCAAGTCAAAGCACCTAGGATGGTGGGAGGTGGTTTTGAACCCCTGACCTACTACCTGAAATTAATTAGCCTTGATCGCTTGTGCTACAGGCTTGCAACTAAGTATAAAGGCACAAATTTGTATTTGTTTTAAATAGGTTCTAGATTGTGTCTTTTATTTTTAAACTCTAAAACTTTGTAAAAGCTTTGGGAAAGCTTAGATAATGTATTTTTATCCATTTTCTAGCCATAACACTCAATCTTAATGCTATTTTTATCCAATTTGCATATTGGAAGAGTATTTTTAAGCCCATAGAGGAGATTTTTAGGAATTTTGGAGCAACTTTGTAGGTGTGAAGACTCACAAAATTTGAAGGTGTCGGGCTTGATTATTAGTCACGATGAAGGTGAATTTTTGTACTGAGAGATCAACTTACAAGAAAGTTGTTTATTGTTTCAAAGTTTTTGAAATGCCCTTAATGGAAACGGTCCATTCCTTTCGAGAACTCAGAGATGTAGGCATCATTTGTTGAGCTAAACTCTATTATCACATTTCATGTTTCTTGGTAATTTTTCATTTTGATGCATGATTTTGTTTCAGTTTGCTGATTTGGTTTAATTAGTAAATGAACTCATGCAAGTAATTTTCATTATGACAATTATAACACAACATTATTAAAAAAATGGTTCAATAACTGAGAATGATTCATGCCAAAACATTTTGCAAGTTCTTTTGAGTTTTTTGAAAATTTGTATCAGATTTGAGAAATCAGTATTTGTATTTTGAACTTCACTTTGAGTTAAATCAGCGGAGTTTACTGATCAAGTTGGTATCAGAGCAGTTGATCTATGAGATTTAAGAATTGGTTGATGTTTTTGCTTCTATTTCGGCATTTGTTTTGATTTTTGTGATTCAACAGGTGTAATGGGCAAGTTATCAAATAGAGCCAAGCCTAATGAGCTTGAAGTTTATAACCAACAAATCTAGGAAGAGAATGCTTTCCTGAGAGCAAGAGTGTAATCCTTGGATGAGGAGATTGCCCAATTGAAAATGGAGTTAGGAGCCAAGGATGAGCTTGTGGAAAAACTACAGAATGGTGGACAAGTGAAGGATTTGCCTTCCACTATAGATGCAAGCACTATGATAGATGAAAACATTGTAAGTGCATATAAGTCATCAATTGATTTTCCTTCCCATGAAGAATCTAATAACAAAGATTTTGGTAAATTTGAACAATATACAAAAGGAATAGGTTAAAAATTACTTGTTAAAATGGGATTTAATGGAAAAGGCCTAGGAAAATATGGCCAAGGTGATACTAACCCCATTCAGGTAGAGAATAAGCCTAATCATGCAGGTTTAGGATACAGATCTAGAATTTAGAATGAAACAAGTGAATGCTCTGAGAAAGCAGAAGCAAGATGTGTTATAGAGAATTGTAAATCCTCTTGGATGGAAGGTAAAACACATTATTTTCATCACACTTTCAATCATGATGATTCTAATTCTACCAGATAACATAAATATTCCAATGTTCCTTTTGATTATGGTACACAAAATTTGTGGCATGTTTATCCATGCAAATTTTATGGATTGACTAATCATTGTGTAGCCAAATGTTGGAAACATAAATCTTTGTTAGGAGAGATTTTGAAAGACTATTCTCCTAGATAGAGTTCTGAGAGTAGCAATAAGAATATGTTTTCTAATAGAGTGGAGAAAAGGTTTTGTACTCATTATAACAGAAGTGGATATCGGGTTGAAAAGTGTTGGATACTTCAATCATCACACCATCCTAGAAATGGTAAGATTAAGATGGTTTATAAACCTATCAATAAGGTAACTAATGAAGTTAAATCAACCCATACAAATTTTACTAAATCCACTAAATAAATCTCACCAACTAATCAGGAAAATTGGATTAAGAGGGTTGGTAAACAATTTTTGACATTCATGTTGTCATGATTAATTGATGCATTCATGTTGCAAAGCAATTTTGGGATATATGTTGTATGCATAAAGGACATTCACCATGCTTTGAATGTTGATATGGTTTATTGGAGTGGCCCATAGAGGACAACCAAGGGACAGGTTAAACATACTTGGAATATTTTCTCATGTTTGGGATTTTGAAACTTCATTTTTAAACCTTGACAACAGTATATGTAGTTTATATGGACATGAGCAGTATGTCTATTTTGAGAAATTTGCATTACAATTTATATGTTGTCTTTTATATTGTGCAAATAGAGGCTTATAAGACCCTTTATGGCCACCATTTGTAATTGTACTAATTATACAAACTATTTGTAGCCATGCATGCTATTTGCACATTCTATAAGACCCTTATTCATTTTTGGGCATTTTATTATAGCTTTCAATTGTGGTTACAAATAGCATGTAAAATTATTACACTAACAAATTGGTTTGCAGTTGCACTTGGTGAACAATTTGTAGTGATTGGCAGATGCACCATTTTTGATATGTGACATTTGAGCAAGCAGTGTGTTTCTATCCACAATGTGGCAATGGGTAGATATTTGTTTTTCACTAACATTTCAAGGATTCAATTTGAAGTTTGAATTGTTACTATGATATGTTGTAGTGATGTTTTTGCAGAGGCATTTTTAATGGAGACCAGACTTTTGGTGTCCAAAAGTGCTTAGTGGGGAGGTTTGATCTAGGTGGATCTCTCCATTTCTGAAAAAATAAATTTCCCATATTCTGATAAAAATTATTGCACAGCATAGAGCTCATCAAGATCTTTCTAACACTTTTCAAGGTTCAAAAAATGGAGTCTGGATGCTCAAGATATGGTCAATTGAAGATTTGTCAAAAAAAATCATTTGTGACATTTGGCAAGTGATTCAAAAACGTAACAAAATTTGGACCTATTAGAGGTCGACACGTGGCACAGTTGAGGAATGCCAAGTGGACCAATCTCTAATTGACACATGGAAAATAAATAGGGAGCAAAAAATTTGTTAAGTGTTTTATTTTTGCACATGATATTTGATATTTTCAAAGTCCAAGGCACCAAAAAGGAGGGAAGAAGTTTTAAATTGCATGTTTGGTGCCTAGGGAGAAGAGCTAGAGTGCGCCCAACAAGGAGAGGCCAAGTCAAAGCACCTAGGATGGTGGGAGGTGGTTTTGAACCCTTGACCTACTGCCTAAAATTAATTAGCCTTGACCGCTTGTGCTACAGGCTTGCAACTGAGTATAAAGGCACATATTTGTATTTGTTTTAAATAGGTTCTGGATTGTGTCTTTTATTTTTAAACGCTGAAACTTTGTAAAAGCTTTGGGAAAGATTAGATAATAGATTTTTATCCATTTTCCAGCCATAACACTCAGTCTTAATGCTCTTTTTATCCAATTTGCATATTGGAAGAGTATTTTTAAGCCCATAGAGGAGATTTTTAGGACTTTTGGAGCAACTTTGTAGGTGTGAAGACTCACGGAATTCGAAGGTGTCAGACTTGATTATTAGTCACGGTGAACGTGAATTTTTGTATTGAGAGATCAACTTGTAGGAAAGCTATTTATTGTTTCCAGGTTTTTGAAATGCCCTTAATGGAAACGGTCCACTCCTTTGGAGAACTCAGAGATGTAGGCATCATTTGTTGAGCGGAATTCCGTTATCATGTTTCGTGTTTCTTCATAATTTGTCATTTTGATGCATGTTTTTCTTTCAATTTGCTGATTTGGTTTAATTAGTAAATGAACTCATGCAATTAATTTTCATTATGACAATTATAACACAACGTTATTAAAAAACTGGTTCAATAATCGAGAATGATTCATGCCAAAACATTTTTCAAGTTCTTTTGAGATTTTCAAGAATTTGTATCAATTTTGAGAAATCAATATTCGTATTATGAACTTCACTTTGAGTTGAATCAGTGGAGTTTACAGATCAGTTGTGTTATCTCCAAATCTCACTGTCCCTAGAGAATTATTATTTAATTAAATGAACTTGATTTTGTCCCCTATCATATGGCTTGATAAGACAATATATATAGACTAAAGGAGAAGAGTATATGCTAGGTCAGACTTCCTTTCACATTCAAGATGAAAACATGAAATGGTGTGTGTATATATATATATATATATACATACACCATTTCATGTTTTCATCTTGAATGTGAAAGAAAGTCTGACCTAGCATATATTATTCTCCTTTAGTCATATGATCTTCCTTCACCTTATTCACAAGGTCTGATTTCTTGATCCACTTCTTAGTACCATGACTATATAGATTTTTATCTTGACTAATCCTATTTTTATGCCCTATCTTTCAATCCCTTGTAATATGTCCTCTATGGTTACAGTTGTAGCATAAAATTCTGCTTTTATTGATTCTAGTATGATGTCTGCAATCCATAACTCTATGTCCATATTGATTGCATGAGAAATAGTAACCATTGAAATAATTCACATACCTTTTTTATCTAATAGGAATTGTATTTTGATGAATTTTTAATGATGCATCTATACCTTTGTTATCTCTTGAATGAGTTACATTCTTCTTGACTTGTTGATGATAAATTTGAGTCTCAAATTTGAGAGTTTTTGTATAGGTCTTTATTATGTCAGTGCCATCACTTCTTGATAGTCCATTTTCATTTGAGGTTTGAATCTCCTTATTTTATTTTTGGTCTTATTTGATCCCAAGACTTATATTATCATGTGGATACCTCTGACTACTAAAAATATCACCATGTATTTCAATGATCTTTTCAAAAAAATGATGTGTCTTCAATGTGATTATTTCTTGATCCAATTCAACTTATAAAGACTCCATTTCTATTCTAAACTTGGTGAATTATTATTCCTTTGTCTTAAGACTTTTAGTGACAATATCAATATTATTTTCTAACTACATAATGATATCTTCATGTTCATTGGTGTTGTTACTTAATTTTTCTTCAAAAATATTGATTTGTTCCTCTTAACTCTTAACCATTAATGTTAGTCTTTTATTCTTCATTCTTTGGAAATTCAAATCCTCTAGAGCACTCACCAATTCTACCTCAAGGTCCACTTCATCTTCTTCTTCATCTGATTCCTCATCTTCCATAAGACTTTTCTTTTTTGAATAACCTTCATTATATGTTTCTATGGCAATGAATAAAGTTTAATCGATATCATGATCATTACTATCATCATCAATATCGGATATACTTGTGTCACTCATATTAGAAGAGATAATATCTTATTTTATATAGAAACTTCTCTTGTTCTTTAATCCTTTCTTGCCTTCATACTTCCTAAAACTCTTTTTTCTCTTGCCAAGCTTATATAACTTCTTATACTCACCATGATGTTCATTCTTTTTTTTTTTTTTTTTGGGAAGCCAAGGTTTAGTTCATAAAAAATAAAGGGTATATATTAAGGGATAAAATATAATCAAATAGAATAAAATGTAGATTTATATCAATTTGATCAAATGAATTATATGAAGAAGAGAAATCACTTATCTAGAAAAACAAGCTAAGATGACTATTTCAAGGTCTAAAATTGGTTGTGCATGACTGGGATAGTGTCAGAAACTATAATCTAGATTTAATTTAGTCAAAGGATAGGACCACCAAGAATAGGACACTTTGGGTTCCAGTATTATTGTCCTCTTCTACTATTGTTGTCGAAACTAGTCATAGAGACTTGATTTTTTTGTGTTCTTTGCATTATTCCTATGTGAGCTTGCCTATGAAATATATAATAATGAATATTAATAGAGCTCACTTTATATATAATATTTAATATTAAAACCCTAACCTTCCATCATGCTTGATAAAATGGGATTTAAATTACTTGAAAATGAGGAGGGTTAATTTGTGTAAGACACACTGAACATGTGATCCACACCCTTGTGTGGGCACACTACCTACATACCAATATTCTAAAGAGGGATCAAGCCATATAGAGTTCTCCCACTTGATGTTCTTTCTATAATAGTGTGATGTGGATGCAAGATTCTAAATTGAGATTAATTTAGGTGGCTAGGAACTTGTGTGAGAGTTTGAATATGTTTGAAGCTATATTGGGTGAATGTATGTAGAGAATAGGGAAGATTGCCTTAGTGATTTTCATGTATTCTTCATTTATTTGTAAGATTTGTCACATCCCTATATAAATGATCTTTGAAAGGGATTTTATAGGGAAAAATTGGTCATGGGTTATATGTATTCATGTTAGGTTGACATAACAAAAGATATGAATCAAATGAAGATGACCATTTAGGCTCAAAGTGTGATAGGATAAAAGCATTAAAAATGGGACACCCTAGGTTCTAGTGCTGTAGTCTAAGTATGGTGCTCATATCCTATAGGCTTAGGACTTTGGGAGATAGGATTGTCTTAGGAAATAGAGTTTGACTAAGCTAGAATTAGGGTTCAAATGTCTATGGATTATCGATAATGAAGGAAAAGGTGTCTAAAAGGGTCATGAGAGAATGAAAGGACTTATGGATTTTATGTCACAAGGCACACTCAAACTATCAATTTTGACATTTTATATAACTACATTTGTCCCCCATTTATTTTAGTAATGTAATAAAGTGAAATACTAGGATAAACGAAAAATAGAAAGTGTACCTAAACATACATACAAGGGTGAATATCGTGAAGATGTGTGATACTAAGTGTGCATAAAGAGAACACATCATGAAGTGTAAATTTTCAAGAGAAAATAAAGATTAAATTAGTTCTTACTAGATATGATATGTCTAAAATAAGAATGTATAGAAACTAGGTAAGAGAGAGAGAGAGAGAGAGGAAGAGAAAAGAATGAATACACCTCACTGGGTAAGTAGACCAATCAAAACCTATTATGTTATTGAGTGATGCATGAGTAATGTTGGGTATGTGTTATTAGTTCCCCAAGAATGGCTCAAGAATACAAAGCTGGCCCTTTAGCTCCATAATCACCCACTAAGTGAAGCTATGTGATCATGCATATGCTAATCAATGTTTAGAATATGTGTCAAATCCCGCTAAGTAGGTAGCTAAAGAATACAAAGGATAGCTAGTCCTTTGGCTCTATTATTTCAAAGTAAGTGAAGCTATGAATTGATATTGGTAGGAATGTGTGTTATATGAGATGGCTCTTGAAGCCCATGAATGCTTTATAATCTAAAAATGTAACATGGATAGTTGAGTGTGTACTGAGAAATAGGCTAATATTGGCCACTAAAAAATGTGGATATTAGGATTGTATGAAAGCCGCTTAAAAATTAGGAATTAGGCTTATATGAAAGCCACTCTAAAATGATACCAACTACCTATAGTTGGAATAAGGAATACAACTACTAAGAATACCTGAGTAATGTACTAAACTTGGAAAGAAAAGAAGTCTAATGTGTTATACACATTTCCCATAATCACCATGGTCTATAATATGGATTTTGATCTAAAAGTTATACCAACTGCCTAGTCTAAAAATTGAAGCAAGAACCATCATATTGTGCATGATGCCCCCTATATATATCTTTTTTGAGAAAAATTGTACTAAGACTACCCAATCTAAATTGAAATATTGATGAAATAACTATAACTAAACTTACCTTTTTACATGTTTCTAGAAACTTTGGATTTTTTGCTATTTTGATAAGAAAACCAAAAATAAGATACTTTACTATATGATGTTGTAGTCCAAGTATGGTGCTCTTGTCTTTTGTTGTTTTTATCACTATTATATGTTCATCACTATTTTATTGGTTTGTTCTACCTGGTTTGGGTTATATTTTCTATTTTGAATGTTTTAAAAACTAGTTTTTGATTAGTAGAAGGCTCTGATCTTTGTGACAAAACCCTCTATTATTGCCCCCTCTTCTAAGGTAGGATTGAAGACCTTGCAATGACTATGCTTATAGGAAAGATCCCTATAAGTGTGTTATACTATGAAATACATGATATAGCAATGATAATAAAAAATATGTCTCAAGATATAACATAGTTTGTATTGGATATTGTTAGATCAGTAGGGGTATGTGTAGATAAATGTAACAATGTAACAACATGTACAATATACTAAACTAAAAGTTTAAATGTTAGTTGTTAGTTTTTAGTTTTTAGTTGTTATTTGTTATTTTTCAAGGAAAGATGGATCATGATGTCCATCATGGCATCCAAAAAATAAGATAATGCATGATATGGATAATGGAATTGCAAAAAATTGAGAAGAAACAAGAACAAGAAACAAGCATGCAAAGCAATAAAAAATAAACACACAAAAGTGGCCAAGTGACCAAGAAATAAGGGACATGGTCACATGTCACTCAAGCTATAAAGTAAGCATACAAGGCATGTTCAAATTTCCACATACACATATAATTTAAATCAATCAAATTTGGCATGAGGGCCAGAAGAACAAAGAAGAGTAAAAGTAAAGGAAATTAGTAAATAACCTAAGGCATACAAAAAAAATGAATTGAGAAATACAATCACATCTAGCTATGCAAAGAAAGAAAGGAAAGCATGTAAATTATAGAAATACTATCACATCTAACTAATCAAAGAAATAAGTAAAAGTATGTAAAACATGGAGTACAAGACTAGGTAGATGCTAAGAAATACACAAGTGTTATATACTAGTGAATATCAATAAAGTAATCTATGTGAGCTAGTAAGCAACATACATAAATATGATAACTAGAGTGTGTGGTATAGGAATGACATAACCTGGATGGTGTAGTCATGTATAAGATGCCCCCAATGGGTAGATATGGCAGTGTATGTCTTGAATGTAGAGGTAGAATGCCCCCTCAATGGGTGGAGTAAAGCAATCAAGGATCTAGATGTCACTGCATACACTCAAAGAAGATCAAGTGAAGTATGGTAAAGTAGATAGAGAGAAAAATAGTAACATATAACAACAAAATGTAAGTCTAGCATGGTAGTAGAGATGTAAAGATGGATAATTCATACAATTGAAATGATTTTGTGTTTTTTTATTTAAATGTTTTTATATTTTGAAATATTTGAATGTTTTTGTATTTTGAAATGTTATATTATTGTTGGTTATTTTGAAATAAGCTATATACAATTAAGCATAAAAAACTATATACAATCAAGTGAAAAGAAGATATGTACAAGTAATATAAGAAATTATATACAAGTAAACCTTAAAAAACTATGTATAATCATATTAATAAAGTAATATGTACATAATGACATAAAAGACTAGGTTGGAGGGGGTAAAGGGATCAAGGATGGAGCCCATGGGGATGAAAATAAAGGAAGGGGTCACTTCCATCATCAAATGCCTCAAGATCATCATTATAAGTATCATCATATGTCGTAGTCTCTATATACATGGTGGTTATCTCCTTAGGTGTCAATAAGATTTGTGATCTTTGTGTAGTCAGAGATCTATCACTCATAGTTGTGTCATCCTATCGAAGGCAAACTAAAGGTTATTCTAGGGGTGAAGATTTTGATTCTCCTCCAGGACATTTAGCTCTAGTAGTAGATATCCTCGGTGGAAGTGGTGAAGATAGTGTTAATGGTGATATAATATGAATAGTACCCTAAACTTGTAGTTTCTCTAATCTTTAATGTAAATCCATACATGAGTCTATGTCATGGCCTGTGATTCTATGAAAAATACAAAATGGGTGACCATCCTATCATGATAACATATTAATAGATTTGTGTCATATTGTAGGTAATGTGATTAATCCATGATCAAGTAACATATGTGTCATAATCTATGGTTGTTATTGTGTCCTACCTACCTAAATCTAAATGATTGGATCTATATACATAGAAGTAAACATGTAAATTGTATGTGCCAAGTGATATGTATGTAGTCATGAATGTGTAATATATCATAAGAGTATAGTAAGAGATGCTAATAATGATGTAGGATGTGTGATGAGGGCTCTAGATTCATCTTGGTACTCTGTTGGGCCAACTAATGTAAAGCTCAATCCACACAAATATTCATCTATGAGTGTGGGTGTCATATCATCATCTGAAGTAGCCTAAAAAAATATATCAACATCGTGTATATATTGTAACTCAATTTACCATAAGGGGTAACTATGATATGAGAGTCTCATCAATTGTAGTAGTAGAAGATGGTGTTCTTGTAACAATATTTGTAATTGATGTAGTAAATATAACTGCCTAAGGAGCTATATCTATAGAATCAACATTGAATTTTTAAACGATTGTTAGTGATTGCATAGTTTTAATAGGTGTAGAAACTGTGACTTATGGAGTAGTTGGGATGGTTGAAACTGCTATAACTGGTTGAGTATCTAGAGATGAGAAGACACCAATAAGTGGAGGGGTGTGAGATGTGTTATTCTCTCCTACTTCAAATGTATGTATATGGTCAAGAGAAATGTGATGAGGTGGTGCTTAAACTATTATATGAGGTGTTCCATCTGAGAAAATAGTCATAGATGACTCTATAATTTTACAATATCTAAATGGTTAGTTATCTTCTAGGCATGTCTATAGGTATCCTTCATGGAGAAAATTAACACATTGATGGAGAGTAGAAGGAACTTTTCTTATAGCATGTATCTAAGGTCATCCAAGTAAAATATTATAATGGATAGGACCTGACATGACATGGAACTATGTAGAGAGGGTTTTGGGCCCGACCATGATATCTAAAGTATTAGTGCCTAATGTTTGTCATGGTATATCATCAAACCATCTAATGTTCTTATATGACTTTTGCATGGATTCCATATCTACACCCATGGTCTATAAAAATGTAATATTATATATATTAAGTCTGAAACCACTGTCAACTAAGACTCTATTAACTACATTGGTTTTAACTTGAGATTTTATGAACAATGGTAAATTTTGATCAATAACCATCTGAGAAGGTATGTCCTCATGATAAAAAAAATCATATTCTATAGTTTTTAATGTGTTGACCACTAATGCAAAATAATAAGGCTCTGAATTTATAGGAATAAAAGTATAAGTGAGTTCCTAATAAAGAATGTCCTTGAACACATTTTCTTTTTGGAGTAATTATAACATGGAAATCTTAGCTAGTGTGTTTCTTAACTGATCAACAATATCATATGCCATGTGCAGGTCTACCTATGTAGGTGGGTTGGGCCTATGATGAGAAGGAATAAGGGAGTTATGGGGTTCCTAAATAGGTGGGGGAGTCATGGTGACACATTTATTAATAGATCTAACCATATTATCTACTAGTTGTATATAACTAGTAGTAGCTATGGGAGGATAACATAGATAATCGATAGGTTGGTGTGGTGTAGGGACAAAGTGTGTCAACTAGGATTTATATCAATAGGTAGTGACCTGGGGAATAGTAAAATGGACCATGAAACATGACTCAACATGGGATAAAGTATCTAAGGAAGGTGAGACAAGAGGTATCTTAACATGTCTAATAATATGTTTATAAAGAGCATTCCATATGAGAGATAACAACCAAGAGATAGAGAGCATAAAATTGTGCACTAATGCATAAGAAACTTTGACTTCTAATATGACATTTCTAATATGTTTAGAAAGATAGAATTGAAAATTATTCCACATGAGAGAGAGAAAGTATGTGATGAATTTTTTTATTAAATAAAAGTAAACATTGATTTGAAGGAAAATGATCTTAACATGTTAAGAAAGAACTTTCTTAATATCATCCCAAATTATGAAAAGTAAGCATGAAAGGTAGAAATTAAAGTTTTGCATTAACATATAATAAACTTCATCATTCATCTACATGATAGGATCAAGTATGGACTCCTTATTGTTTTCAAGAAATGTTATGAAATAAGTGAGATCCATTTGTAACTTTATGTAAAATTTATAAGGTGATACCTCAAGAAGCAAACGGATCTAGTAAATTCAACTAGGGTTTGAAGGAATATCTATTTTTTAATTTATATTGTAAATTTTTTTTACAATAAAATGTGAATGTCTGATTTAAATAAATAGGAAAAATTAGAAAAAAATTGGAAAAATTGCCAATGAATTTTCCCTAGGGTTTGTAGGGTTTTTATGGACAAATAAAGTAAGTCAAGTTTACCAAATGTTTTATTATTTTTGTGAAACTAGGGTTTATTTCCTAAAAAATAAAGGGTATAAATTAAGGGATAAAAAATAATAAAATATAGGAAAATTCATATTTATATCAATTTAATTAAATGAATTATATGAAGAAGAGCAATGACTTATATATAAAAATACACTAAGACAACTATTGTAATGTCCAAAATTGGCTATGTAAGACTAGGATAGTGTCACAAATTAGAATCTAGCTCTCATTCAGTGAAAGGATAGGACCATAAAATATATGACACTTTAGGGTTTGGTGTTATTTTCCTCTTCTATTGTTTTTGTCCAGACTATTCATAAAGACCTAATTTTTTTGGGTTCTTTCTGATGTTCATGTGTGAGCCTATCTATGAAATCTTGAGTGTTGAATGTTGATGGAGATCACTATAGAGATTATTTCATCTCCAAACCCTAACCCTCCTTCATGCTTGATAAAATAAGATTTTTATCACTTGAAAAGGGGGGTTTAGTGTGTGTAAGATGTACTAAACATGTGATCCACACCCCTTGTGTGGGAACACTACCTACATACCAATTCTCTGAAGAGGGATCAATCCATATGTAGTTCTCCCACTTAATGCGATCTTTAGAATAGTGTTATGTGGATGAAAAATCATAGATTGAGAGTGCTTGAGGTGGTAAGGGATTGGTGTGAGAGTTTGAATATGGTTACTACTGTATTGGGTGAATGTATGTAGAGAATAGGGAAGATTATCTTAGTAGTTTGTTTATATTCTTTCTTCAGATTATCTTAGTAGTTTGTTTATATTCTTTCTTTCTTTTTAAGATTTGTCACCTCCCTTTGTAAATGAACCTTGAATGGTATGTTATAGGGAATAGTTGGTCATGGGTTATATGTATTCATGCTAGGCTGATATAGTGAGGGATAGGAATCAGATGAAGATGAGCATTTGGGATAAAAGTGTGATTAGATAGGATAATAAATAATGGGACACCCTAGGGTCTGATGTTATAGTCTAGGTATGAAACTTCTATCCTTAAGGCTCAAGACCTAGGGGATATGATTGGCCTAGGAAATAGAGTATGTCTAAGTTTGAATCATGGTTTAAAATTCTATAGATGATTGTTAATGAAGGAAAAGGTGTCTAAAAGGGTTATGAGAGCATGCAATAAGGACATGTGGATTGGATGTCACAAGCCACACTCAAACTACCAATTTTGAAATTTTATATGAGTACATTCATCATTCCCTCAATAATTCTCATTCTTATCCTTGTTATGGCACTTGGATGAAAAGTGACCAATATTACCATAGTTAAAATATTTAAATGATAACTTGCCCTTATACTCAATTGATCCTTTCCTTAGTTTTCTAACAAACATGGCTTCTATCTTGTCATCATAAATGTCTAAATCAACATCAACCTTAACCTTTTTACCTTATGAATTTTTCTTAGCTTTGAATGCATATTCCTTCTTGGAAGGTATTTCATCACTTTTTCTCATTTCATAGGTATTTAAGATGCCATGAAGCTCATCCATCTGTAGTTTATTGAGATCCTTGATCTCCTCCATAATAGAGACTTTTGAATCAAACATAGATGTCAAGGATCTTAATACCTTTTATACTAATATTGATTCTTCCAACTTTTCTCCTAGACCTTTGATTACATTTACCACTTCATCTACTCTTAAAAGATAAGATGGAATGTTGTCATCCTCCTTCATTCTCAAACTTCAAATTACCTTTGGTGGGTTTGCAATTTTGCTAACTTGACTTTGGTATCTCATTCATAGATGGTTTGAAAATTTTACCAAATTTATTTGGCTAAATCACAATGCATGACCTTTATAAATTCTACCTTTTAAAGACCACATAGTATGGAATTCATTACCTTAGAGTTTTTCACTTAACTTTTTATTTTTTACATTAGTTGGTGGTGTAGGAGGTGAAGTGAATCCATCAATAATTTATTGCCATATGTCATAGCCCAAGGACACTAGATAGGTGTTCATTATGATACTCTAAGACGTATAGTTAGTCCCACTAAAGAGAGGGGCCTTATTGGTTGAGAAACTTCCTTGTGTTTGATTACTAGACATGCTTGTGATTCTAGGATCTCCCTTAACTTTTTAGGCCTGATTCAAAAGACCAAGATCTAATACCAATTATTGGAAGAAAAATCACTAATATGGGGGTGAATAAGTGTTTAAAAAATTTCTTTCAATTATAATTTAACATTATTGAACCATGAAATCAGCTTAGTGATATAACAATGCATAAAGAACCATTCACATGAGCATGAAATAGGAAAACACATATATGAGTGGGAAAACCTCTATGGGAATAAAACCCACTATGATATCTACAAATGTAATATTATCCTATGGAACAAAATAACTTATTTCATTTAGTTCCAACTTAACTTGGATCACCAACCCCAATAAATTTAAGCACACACTTGACTAGACTTTAGCAAGCACCTACTTGTAAGAAAACACCAACTCCCTAAGTGACTTAGCAACAACTCATCCACCTCAAATAAAAATTTTATTACCAAAATTTTTCTCTTATATTATGGTATAAAAATAATTTAAACTCATCCTTATTCTTAACCATGCATGATTTTATTTGCTTATTTTTGTATACATATAAATAGGCTTAAACTACCTTGTATATATACTAGTCTCATTATCACATACCACTTGGTCAGTCACACACCTTTAACCTCTTTGGTAAGCCAAAAAATAGGTCTTATAACATATTATGAACATGTTTCAATCACAATTTGAAACCCTTTTGGTCTGAAACAACTCAATTAGGCCTTACTCCTCCTTTGGGTTTCATTGAGACCTAATTGCATTAGGTCTACCATCTTAATGCTAAAAATTGATATTATTAGACCTAGATGGCATTATCTAACCATAAAAAACCATTAAAAAACTTATCTAATTAAATATTCTACCCTCATCCATGCTTAATTAGACATTCATCCTTCATTCATACTATGAAAACTTCTTTAGGACAAACTACCATGTTAGCCCTGTGTACCTCAAAAGTCTATCTTACAATAATAAAGATTAAACACCCTTAATTTAGTAAAATATGACAAATTAAGCATGTATAAATATTATACATGATCTTAGGGTCATAAAAAAATTATTGGAACACCTTCACTTAAGAAATAAGCACTCAAGAACATCTCTACAACTCACTAACTCAAAACTACCAATTCTATCAGAGTTGTTTCTAGAATCTAGATAATGTGAGTGCAATGGAGACATGATCACACAAGTTGAAGCAAGTGCACACCACATAGATGCTAAAGCAATTTGAAACTAACACAATAAGATAAATCTCACAAGACAAAATGGAGAAAACCAAAATCTGATTAGCATGAGATGGCCAAAGTGAGGAATACATATATGAGAGTACGAAAGTAACTCCTCCACAAAAGGTGGACAAGGCACCCCAATAATAGATAGTAACTCCTCCATGAAAGGTGGTGACAAGGTGCTAAGAATAGAGAAGTAACTCCCATCAAGGGAGTTACTTATGACATTCTTATGACACCTATGACACATCTATGACACACACCTCCACATAAGCTAGCCTATCCCACAAATGTAGGAAAACTCCATGTATGCACAAGAAATACAATTTCCCTAATTAATAAATAGGGAAAAATAAAAACCTAGACTAATACCCCCATAAGCATAGCTTAGGTGGGTAGTGTGGAAATATAAAATGGGTCCCGACAACTAGGCCTGATGAGGTACCCATGTACAAATGCAATCTCCCATAAAATAGAGAAAAAGAGAAAACTGGTAGGAAAAACCTCCCCCCCAAAAGAGAGACATAAAAGAAAAGAAGAGGATAGAAGGCCCCCCTAAAGTTGATGCTACTGCAGATGTGGACCACACCCTAAGAAGAGCTCATAGATGAATGAACTTACTCTCAGTGAAAGGTTTGGTGAAGATGTCTGCAACCTGCTCTGAAGACTGTCAAAATATAAAGTCAATGACCTAACTATGAATAATCTCCTAAATGAAATGAATGTGAAGCTCTATGTGCTTGGTTCATTGGTGTTGAACTAGATTCTTGAAAATCTAAATGGTACTCTATTTGTCATAATAAATGATGGTGGGCTGCCTTATAAGAATTCTAAACTCAAAAAGAATCCCCTAAAGCCAAATAACCTCAGTAGCTGCATTAATAGCTCCCCTATATTGTACCTCTGTGGATGATATAGCAATAACATTGTACTTCTTGCTAGACTAATTGATAAGACCTAAACCTAGAGAGAAATTGTAAATAGAAGTGGACTTGTGATTCTGTGAATTGCTAACCCAGTCTAAATCTGTATATCTAACCAAGTCAACCTCTATGCCAAATATGTAATGAATCTCATATCTATGTGAACTTTGTATGTAATGCAAAATCCTCTTAGCTACTTTTCAATGCAGCTCATGAGGTTCCTACATGAATCTGGAGACAAGTCCCACTGCATATGATATGTCAGGCCTGGTGTGCATTAAGTAGATGAGACTACCAACAAGTTGGCGATACTGAGTGGCATCAACCAATGGTGAATAAAAATCAGCCTCAGGCTTGACTCCTAATAGAAAGGGAGTCAGAGATGACTTACAATTAGCCATGTGAAACTCATCCAATAAGTCAAGAGCATACTTAGTCTGTGCAAGAGAAATCTCTGAATCTGACTGTGAGATCTTAATGCCAAGGAAGTAGTGCAGCAAAACCAAGTCTATCATATCAAATATATCCTAAAGAGATGCCTTCACCACTGTAATAGCTGATGAAGAACTCTCGTTGATCAAAAGGTCATCAACATATAGAACCAAAATCAAGAGCAAATCATCTTGCCACAAGAAGTAAACATTGGGATCAGAATGGCACCTAGTGAAACCCACTATGAGAAGGAAGGAATCCATCTTAGCATACCAAGCCTAAGGGGCCTATTTGAGGCCATAAATAGATTTCCTAAGTCTGCATACTAAGGAAGAATCTTGAACAAATCCTATGACTACTCCATGTAGATCTCCTCTTCTAGGTCTCCATGAAGAAAGGCACTCTTCACATCCATCTGATGCACATCCCAACCATGTGCTATGGCAATAGCCAAGGTGAGTCAGATATAAGTCATCTTTGCAATGGGTGGAAACGTCTCTGAGTAGTCAATGCTTGCCACTTGTGAGAAACCCTTGGTGACCAATTGTGCCTTGTCCTTATCAACTGACCCATTTGCTACAAACTTGGTCTAATATATCCACCTACATCAAACCATATTTCTTCCCTTAGGAAGTGAAGTCAAGTCCCAAGTGTGATTTTTGATTAAGGAATAATATTCTTCCTCCATAGCACTATCCCACTCAGGTACCCCCAATGCCTCTCGAAAAGTCTATGGATCTAAAACTATAGCAAAGAAGGCATGTGGATCTCTCTGAAAATCCCCCTTAGTACGTTTGTCATCTATGGGATCTCTTACCCAAGTGCTAGCACTCTCAAGTGTTTGTCTAGCCGAAAGTGGTCCAAAAGTGGGTGAGTCAGGTGCTAACTCCTCATCCTCTAACTGACTAGAGGTGGATGACTCTACATCACTATCCTCACTGTCTAAACTCGAAGAAGAAGAAGATGCCTTTGGCTCAAGAACCTGTTGTGGCTGATATGAATCTGATGAGGAATCATCATGAAAAATTTAATCTGATGAGGGAGAAGTGTCAAGTGTTGAGTCTCTAGGACTCTCCTAAAAATGGACACTTCTCTCAATGAACAACTCATGAGTGACTGGATCTAAAATGTGATATCACTTAATACCATATGGATATTCTATAAAGATGCATGGCTTGGACTGATGTTCCATAGCTTTGTATTTCTTCTTTAGAATGCAGGCCATGGCTGGGGATCTAAAAACTCTAAGGTACTCAACATCAGCTTTCATTTTATGCCAAGCTTTAAAGGGTGTTATTCCTTTCAAAGCTTTGTGAGGAACCCTATTCTGAATGTAGCAAGCACAATTGATGGCTTCAGCCTAGTACTGTAGTGCTAAGGATTTTGAGAGAATCATATAGCTACCCATCTCTTTCAAGAACCTATTCTTGCATTCTACAACCCCATTCTGTGAAGGACTATAAGTGACTGTGCATTATAAATCAATCCCCTCTATAGTGCAAAACTACTCAAACTTGACGCTGACATACTCCCCTCCATTATCAGTTTGAAGAACCTTGATGGATTTCTCACTCTATTTCTCAATAAGAGCCTTGAAGTCTAGAAAATTTTCAAACACTTCAGACTTTTGTTTGAGAAAATATATCCAAGTGTACCTAGAGAAATCATCAATGAAAGTGAGGATGTACTTGGCTCTTATGAAAGATGGTTTGGGAAAGAGTCCTAATACATCACTGTGGACTAACTCCAAAGGTTGTGAAGCCCTCCAAGCTTTGCCTTTGTAAAATTTTACTTTGGGATGCTTCCCAAGGGAGCAGCCCTCATAAAGTCCTTTTGAGAATTGGACATGAGACAAGCTAATGACCATGTCATTTTTGTAAAGTTGCTCAAGATAGTGGTAGTTAAGGTGGCCAAACTGCTCATGCCACAATTTTCTAACTCCATTTAAATGAGTCAGCAATGTTGTTGGAAAAGAATCTGATGCAAAATGTGAGAAGGTGTATAACTTGGCTTGGTGATCTGCCCTACCCACTACCACTATAGTATCATTATGCAACTCCCTGATAGCCACTAAATCTGGTGAAAACTCAACTCTCATACCCCAACCAATGTGAGTGATTTGGTACACTGATAGGAGATTGGTTGAAAGAGAAGGAACACTTAGAACATTATTGAATGTTCCTCCTTCCATTTCAACTGACCCTCTCCCTGTAACAAAAACTGATGTGTCATCACCCAAACTAATTGAAGTCATGCTACAAGGCTCTAAAGATGAAAACTCAACTAGTGAAGAGCCCATGTGGTGAGAAGCACCCAAGTCTATGACCCATGAAGATGTAGAAGCTGATGTAGCTACAAGAGCCTTGCCCTTTTCTTTCTCCTTACCCTTGCCTTTTGCCTTGGTAGAATCTTGGGTAGATGAATTCTGCTTGATGGACTCAGGAACACCTATGTTGTTCTTCTCTAGAAGATGAGTTAGGTGATATATTTATTTATTCATGCATTTGTGTTCATCATGCCCTATCTTTTTATAATAGGCACACTTAACCTTCTCCTTCCTAGGTTTAGCATTGGAGGATGAAGACCCAGTGTTGTTTTTGGTAGGATTGGTGTTTTCTTTCTTCTTCTCCTGGTCCTTGTTCTTTTTCTTCATCTTCTTTGTTGAAGTCTTATCCTTAACATTTCTAGCTATCAATGCTTGGGGTTGAATAGACTTCACTGTGCCCATTTGAATTAGCTTATCTTCATCCCTAGTCAAGTTGGCAATGAATGAATCCAAAGAAGGCATTTTCCATGTAGTGCCAAGGGCACTTTTTGTGGCATGGAAAGTGGAGACAAAGACTGAGTAGCTTAGACCTAACTTTGCGATAATAGAAAGTATGAGTTGATCATCTTTCTTCTCTATCTTACATTCTTTTAATTACAATCTAAGGGCCTTAAACTTAGTGAAGAAGTCTTGTAGGGTGTCAAAGTTGCTAGGACTTAGACTTATGAGTTTATTTTCGAGCTCATGACCTCTCATCTCATCAATTTTTCCAAATAACTTTTCTAAGGTGTCCCATATGTCATCAAGAGTCTAGGAGGATTCTAGATGGAAGAGAATTTTTGGAGACATAGACAAGCTCAATAATCCATAGGCTTCATCACTACGGTTGTACCACTTGACCTTTTTAGCATCAGTGTTGGGTTCTACTTCAGTACCCATGGTGATCCTATACAACCCTTTTCTTCTAAGAATGATTGACATTTTAACCTTTTATTCATGATAGTTGAAAGGTATTAGGGGTTTAAGCTGATAAGAATCTATTTTTACCTAAATTTAGGTGAAGTTGTGTTGATTACAAGTTGTGAAATTATGCAGAAAGGAGAATGAAAGCAAAGATTTGCAAGTTGTGAAAAGTAATCACACCCCCCCATGAAATATTGAGCCCCCCCAAATATGCAAGTGCATGCTCAAAAAGAGGTCAGACTCAGTTGAGAATGTGTCTTGGAGCAATCAGTGTAATACTAAAGCAAATAGGATGTTGGACTCAACTGAAAATGCGTCTCGAGAGACCCAAATTTTTGGCACATTATAAACTAGTGAATTTTTGACAAATAACAAGCCTACACTGTGGAGAATTGAATTATAAACACTTTCACAAAAAAATAGCACCCAAATTTGAGCTACTATTTGCAAGATATTAAAGGTTCAATTTTCTCGTAAACTAGTGTTTTTACAAAAAAAACACTAAAACATTAAAAAAATGCCTATTATTAGAGAGAAAGTGGCCTTCCAAACACTCATTGGATTTGGCACAGAATGAGGAATCCAAAGGGGGTTTGTGTGAGGGGGAATTGGCCTCCTACCAACCCGGGCCTTACCCTTTGTCTTCATCGGTCGAAGATACATGTTAAAAACAAAACCCCCAAAATTACAAAACTGTCTATAAAACTAAATATTCAGTCAAATTGACTAATTTTTGTTTTAACAAGTCAATTTTTAATTGAAGAAAGTTAAGTAAAGACATAATTGATGAAGCCATGTGTCCAAGGGCCCACATGGGATGCCAAGCAGAGAGAGGCGCCAAAAAACACAGTCCAAAATTTACAACAAAAAAGACAAAACAATTGCAAACCTACTAGTCATACGGCCTGTCTAAGGCATGGCAAAGACATAAAACTAGAAGCTAGGCACATAAGTTCTAGAAGTGTTGTGCCTAGACTAAAGCAAAAAATTAGCATGCTATACGGACTGGGCAGTAGTTGATGTGGGTAGCTCCTAGTCTAGGCAATCCTCACCTCTTTTCTCAAGATGGAGTCACACAAATAGAATGCAGAGAAATGTGGCATCCAAGAACAACAAATAGAATGTAGAGTTTTTTTTTTTAAAATGACAAAAAAAATTCCTCCACCTTACTGAAGCCACAACAGATCAGTCAAGATGTCTTGGCAAATTTTAACTCAGATATATAAAGGGAGATCTAAATAAAACTCAATAGAAGTAATTTTTTTGACAAATTTCTATATGGATTTGCATGAGTTTTCAAGAAACTCTACCAAAACTCTCAAATGCAACCGAGTTAAACTAGGAAAGCAAAGTAAGAATTTCAAAGTAAACTACTAGCATAACCACACACACGATTACCAGAGTAGCTCTAATACCATATCAGAGTTGTTTCAAGAATTTGAATAATGCGAGTGTAATGGAAATGTGATCACACAAGTTGAAGCAAGTGCACACCACATAGATGCTAAAGAAATTTGAAAATAACACAATAAGATAAATTGCACAAGATAAAATGGATAAAACCAAAATCTGACTAGCATGAGATGGCCAAAGTGAGGATTACATATAGTAGAGTAGGAAAGTAACTCCTCCATAAAAGATGGACAAGGAACCTCAAGAATAGATAGTAAATCCTCCATGAAAGGTGGTGACAAGGTGCTAAGAATAGAGAAGTAACTCCCATCAAGGGAGTTACCTATGACATTCTTATGACACCTATGACACATCTATGACACACACCTCCACATAAGCTAGCCTATCCCACAAATTTAGGAAAACTCCATTTATGCACAATAAATACAATTTCCATAATTAATAAATAGGGAAAAATAAAAACCTACACTAATAAATTCACCTAAAAAACTAGTCATGAATAATTAAACCTCCAAAACCTATGTAGACACTTTTCATGAATCTTGATGCATACAAATGGGTCAATGATATCTCTAAAAAAATCATTAGATAAAAAATTTATATGGTTTGATGGTAAATATTGGTCTTGCAAACTAATTTCTTAACCTTATGTCTCTTAGCCCTATCTAAACCAGACAAGCCAATTTATGAGAATTTTTTTCACCACATACACTAGACTCGTAATATTATCCAAATCATGGATATGGCTTAAAATTCATAGATAACTTATTCATGAACTTTATTACATCAATATATCATGCACATAACCTTAGAACTATCTCTTCATCTCTACCTAGATCTACACTGTTAGGTTTGTCTATGAATGGCTTATTTAGATGACTAATATAGATCACTTAAATGATATAAACTATCAAAAAAACATCATGAACATTTAAAATGAGTATCTATCCTCTACTTCCATCTATTTACTCTTCTTGATCAATTAAACTTTTAAGATTTATAATAATTTTTTGATAAATAAGCCTGCATTGGTATATTTTTCTCTCATTTGACTAACCACTATCACCGAAAGGTACCTAGGATATTTCAATACATGATCCAATATTTAATCTATTCATTTTAATCCATCTTAAGCTTGTTTGAATAAAATCTTTCACATTGGGTCTTTATTAGGGTTTTAAGGAGGTTTAACATAGCTTTTGGTGTTAATGATTGTTCATAAAGGATTACCACTTGAATCCAAAAATAATGTCTAGAGATATTAACTAGGACCCTTCCCCATATTTAATTAAAATATCAAAATCCCATGAATAGGTTATATGATCTAATTAATGTTTGAAAGTGCTTCTTAGGTTTGAGATCTTATTATGCGAGCTTGAGAAGGCCTAAAATAATGATTTATGTAATTCTAATTCAAATCTTGACCTCAAACTTTGTGATCATACCTAAAAAAACTTATCTCAACTCTGTCCATGCTCTCATGTGCATACTTACTTTGAAATCTAATCTTCATACCTCATTAGACTAGGTAGGGTCTAGCAATAGACATAGACTAAAGGTCCTACCCCAATAGGCACACCATAAAAATATCATGAATGATTATATACCTTACTCACATGCTCAAAAAATTCCATACAACCTTTACATGGTTGTGTTCATTCATTTCACCATGCACATACCTCTTCATGTCATGATTATGCTTCCTATGTACTTGAAATCAATGACCTATGCCTTACATATTAACAATGATATCAATCATGAAGACATAATACATTAGTGGTCTTAAAATTCTCTCTTTATCTTTCTTTCATGACAATAGTCTCTCATTACAACACTCTTCCATGCACCTTATCACATCACACACTGCCAACTATCCTTAATCACCTTTGATATCAACCTTCACAAGATGCACCTTAGCCATAAATGACAATACTCAATAGTCACTTTATCAATTCTATTATTTTTGAATTTAATTTTTACTCTAATAAAAATCATCTCTAGCATCCCATGCTTTAGAACAATTGATTTAATGTTGAGGATTGTGTCCTTTGTTATTGTTTTATAGTTTTCCAAACCTTCTTTTCTTATAATATTTTAAGATATAGTTCTTTTAGCCTCATCACAATAAGTGGGTTCATTGTTATTATTCCCCCACCCATTATTGATATTTTCTATTAACAATCAGATAGAGACTATTTTAGAAAATTATATGAGTGTGATTGAAAAGACCCACTCACAAACACTTTGATATTTAAAATCTTCTCTTAGTGCCTCAATAATAACTCGTCATGATAAAAAATTATGGATACTTGATTAGTCTAAAAGGAAATGAAATAATGGTCAATGTGACTAATCATATTAACATTAATAAAAGGTCCTAAACTTTCCATTATTGTGTTTCACTTCTTTTGTATAATAAGGGAAGTTGACTTAGGAAGTGGCTCCATATCTAACCATTTAACCAAGTCCTCTAAAATGACTCATCTATTATCAAACTAGCCTACATCCATGCTACCTTCCTTACATATATAATCAAATCTATTTTTAGTATATGGTTGACATAAAATTAAGGAATAATGAAAGATGCTATTAATACTTCAACATGAGGTGAATTATTTATTAAGACATATGATGATATTAATGAAGTCTCTATCTATAAATAAATGATAAATTTTCATGTCAAATGTTAATTTTATTCCCTAATATGATGCCAAAGCTTAAACACAATGGTTAGTTTGTAACCCCATTGAGCGATAAAAAACACACACTGTCCTATAAAATTGATCTTTAATAATACCTCTACCACCCATTTTTCCTAGATTATCCTTGGTAGTTCCATAAAAAATAAATTTACACCAGTTAGGGAGAGGACATCTCCAAAAATTATAATTTATGTTAGTAACTAAATATTTGAAGCTATAGGAGTAATAAATATATTCCAATTATCTATTGGGCCTTTACCATTCAATAAATTGGTCTCCACTTCTACTATGGTATTTTTGAACTATAAAATAAGATTTTATCCTTAATTTATTTCAAAATACCAATCCTCTACTCTATATAAACTTTTTATTTGATTCTTAGATATTCTATCATTCCTCTCTAGCCAAAGACCTCAAAAAATCTAGGGAAGGGAGAATTTATAAAGAGATTTCAGTTCAAAATTATAAAAATGGGAGACCCATTGAAGATCCAATTCTAAAATAGTGGTTGATTGAGTCCATGAAACTCCAAATTTTATTATAATGATGTATCAAATATTCTAGATAAATGGGTAGTCCAACATTAAATGATAAACCATTTTATACTCTTCTTCACATAACACAAATATATTAGTGACCATATGACGTCTCATCATTAGGATTTCTTGTGTAAAGATATTGATTTAAATAACTATCCAAAATAATTCTTTCATTTTAAAAATTATATTATTTCCCAAATCTATATTCTAGGGAAACTATATCTTTGATAATCTATCTGCACAGAGTGGCCTGATCTAACACTATAGAAAGCAACTTTAGTAGTATTTCAGATCAATTCATCATCAACTTCAACTTGATTGATGTAGAGGCATATGATGATCTCTAGAAGAGTAGAACCATGGTTCCTTAATTTTTTATTCATATTAAACCAGCCAATAGATTTCCATGTCTTGATGGAGTTCCTTCTTTATAAATTATCAGTTACCCTTTCACTAATATTATTATTTAATGAAGGGTTGAGATTTTTTTAAGGATCATTAGAGATGATAATTTGCGTTAATATTATGGAATCTATAAAAATCACTTTGGAACCAACACCTACTTTTTTTTAACCCATTTCCTTAAAATATTTCTATATTTATAAAGACCATTCCAAAAATATGATCCCTTGGGGAGAGAATCATTGGTAATAGTATTATTTAAATCTAGATATGTAGATAATAAATACATAGTCCAAGGTTATTTTTCCACAATAATCCCCCATCCCATATTAGCAAGAAGAGATATGTTTAAAGGCTTCAAAATTCTCATGCCTAAACCACCATAACATTTAGGACAAGAAACTAAACTCCAAGCAATTAGTGGTAACCTTTGGCTATCCTCCATGTTAGACCAGATGAACCTTCTCTAAATTTTCTTGATATTATCAGCCACCTTCCATGGAATCCTAATAATGGATAATAATTAGATAGGAACATATTTAAGGATGATTTTCAATATTTAGAGATTATCCTCTTGAGAAATATGGAAACCATTTCAACTCACCAACTTCCTCTAAAATTTATCTACAATAATGTTATAAGATATTTCATGATGCTTACCTTTAAATATCAAAAGGCTTGCATAAACCAAATATAGCTCATGAACATGGAAACCAATTATTTGGATATGCTATTTTGAAGGTTTTTTTATGTATCGATGAATAAGACCATGCTTTGATCTCTATTAACCCCCATCCTAAGACAACCTAATATTACTTGGGAATGAGGTTTAAGGATTTGATATTTATGATGGAATGTTCCAAAAATTCAATGGTTTCATCAACATATTGTTGGTTATAAATGGCATTGGTAAGAAATAAAGTATGAAACCTTTGAGCTTACTCCTTAGTATATCCTCATGTATATTTCTACCAGTAAACTATACCACTAGGATAAAAATAAAAGTAGAGAGAGAGGGTCCCCATGTTTAGTGCCCCTATCATAATCAAAAAACACAAACAAAGATCCATTGAGAATAATTTAAAACATAGGTGAATAAACACAAGATAAAATAAGAGATTTGAACTTAGATTGAAATCCATATTTTTTCAAACCTTTATCCAAGACTTCCCATAAAATATTGGCATAAGCTTTATCCACATCTAACTCAAATATCATTCTTGAATTATTAGTCTTGTCCCATAAATGAATTGCCTCATATAACATTATAATAGAGTCAATTATTTGTCTTCCATATATGAATCCACATTGATTTTTTGATATTAACTCAAGTGATAGATTTTTAAGTTTTAACATTATAACCTTTGTGCAGATTTTGTACATAGTGTTATAGAGACTTATATGTCTAAAATATCTAAACTTATTCTCTCCAACTGTATTGATAGCTCTAAATAGGAAGGTATTATTAATTTCCCTTAATAATTTGGATAAATATATGAATTATTGAATGGCATCACTCTATTCAGATTTGATAATATCACAAAATCTCTGGAATAATTTTGGAGGAAAGTCATCAAGTATAGGAGCCTTACTAGCATCAAAGAAGAATACAACAAATGTAACTTCTTCCATAAGGAATTTACTAATCAAACTATCATTATATATTTTAGAGATAATATAAGGGATAACTTCCAATAAATTATTTTCCAAAAGTTGGTTCTTCTCAATTTTACCTAAAAAAGGTTTTTTAAAAAGATAACAACCTCATTTATGATAAGATTCTCTTTCTTGAAAACCACACCTTTATCATTAATAATTTAAAAAAATTATTAAATTTTTTGTGTTTTAAGGTTGACATGTGTAAAAATTTGTTGTTTCTATCCCCATCTTATAACCATAAAGATATATACTTTTGGCACCAAAAATATTCTTCGATAGTTGATGTATCTCTAGAGTGTGAATCATGGTCCAAACTAAAATTTTAATATCTCTCATAATATTTTTTAGTTTATTTTTTAGTAAAGATATTCACAAATGTTTCTCTATTTTGGCTTCTAATTTTATCATTTCCATTATTTAAGTTCTTATCAAATTGATACATAGTCAAGTCTCTTGCTTCAAAATTCCACCATTCCTTGATTTTAAGTTCTACACCTAGATGGGAAAACCAGATACTCTAAATATGAAAGGACTTATACCTTTTTTGATGTATTTTTTAATATTTATTACCAAATTATTATGATTGGATAAAATCCTATGTAAATAAAATAAATAATAGTTAATGTAAAGAATCCACTCAACTAAGCTTATAAATATATCTAGTTTCACCAAAATATTTTTCTCTCCAACCTTCTATTGGTCCAAGTAAATATTGAACCTATTAAATCAATATCCATAAGATTTAAATAAATAAAAAAAGACTAGATATATCCTACATGATATTAGTTTAGTTTGAAATACCTCTTTTTTCTATTTTTGTGGGGATGGGAGAGGGGTATCAGAGTATCCTAAAACTAAAAAATTAAAATACTTCCAAGCATACATAAATTCATTTATCTCATTTCATAAAATCCTGATGAAATAAGATGAGCTAGGATCATAAATGTTACAAGATCTAAGAATAATAATTAAATTTATTATTCAGAAGGATATCCAAGTGGCTATTTTTATTCATGAAAAATTTACCCTATAAAAATTGTGTCCCAAAGGGTAATAATTCCTCCAAAATCCCCAAACGTGCTGACATCAATAAAATATGTTTTGTACCTAATTTTTTTATTAATATTATATAACTCTTCAATGGAAATTTTAAATTCATATAATAATAATAATATAATAGGTTTATTCTCCTTACTAAGATTCTTTACAATCATTTGTTTATTAATACTATTCCTATAATAATCAAAGAAATTATATTCATTTTATAGATTTTGAGGTATATTTTACCCCACTTAACTTTGATGTGGTTTGGATTCCATTAGCCACTTCCTTTATTTTTATTTAATTCTAACGTATCTCGTATTAAGTCTTCCTCTTCTTAGTTCAAGACCCACATCTACTACTTTTTTCATATTTAGAGTGATACTAAAAGTATGATTATCAAAATACCATTAACCAGTTTTTATTTTATTTTATTATAAGATCTCTCATATTAGGTCTTCCTCTTCTCAACTCAAGACCCACATCTACTACTTTTTTCATATTTATAGTGATACTAGAAGTATAATTATCAAAAGCATATTTTGAAGCCAATGTTGGATATTTAGGTAAACAACCTCCTAACTTTTATATGGAATGAAGAACAAATATTTACACTGTATATTAATTTAAGAAAGGAGATTCCCTAGTAGGATTCACAAACTTGGCTTGAGGTTCTCTCTTGATAATATTTTAAATAATTAGTAAGCTCAAGATATTATTATTACTCTCATTTAGGTCCTTATAAAACTTCATCTTTATGCACCCATGATTCCATAATGGATTATAGATTAATTGAGCTAACATTATCCTAATCATATATCTCTTCTTTAGCCAATAATTTTTACTTGGGACATAATTGATTCCTATTATTTTATTCCTTGATAATGATTTCATGAGATATTTTTTGAATTTAAATCTTCATTCGTACTTAAATTTTATTTTAAAAACTCCATTACCTCATTTTGTAACTCAAATACTCAATCTTATTATCTTAAAAGTTCAAATTTATTGGTTCAAGGAATTGTAAAACTTCTTTCCTAAGACTCTAATTAGCTAAATGTGTCTTTTGGTTCATCTTATCATTAATAAGTGTCTATATAATTAAATCAGTCCTTATTGACTATGAAACTTCATCTTTATTTTTCCATAGTGTTTCATAACTTGTATTGATATTATAGTTTATTTGCATGTGACTAGACCTATGACATTTGTGATAGACCAAATAATAATGTTCATACTCAATAATATGATTTCAGTATACAAATTTGGAAGATAAAAATATATTTAAGGAAAGGAGTTTATTTGAGCTAAAATTAACATAAAATCTATGAAATAAAATATACCTTATAGATATAGTAACTAGGTAAAATACTAGATATTATCCAAAGGAATTCATAATACTTATCATGACCTAATAATCCTAGTATTATAAGGGTAATCCTATAATTCTAACCCACACTAGGAAAATAATACAATCCTCTTTGTCTAGATTAAAACCTAGTTCTCATATTTTAAATAATAACCCAATATTACCTATGAATGAAGGCCCTTAAAAAAATTATTGACACAATCTTTATGTGATAAAACTAAGAAAAAGAAAAATCCTTTTTACATCACTAAGATCTCAAGATGTCCTTTCTGGTTCCATTTGTGAACAACCTAAATTCTCACAACATCAATATTAGGCTTTGGCCCAATAAACTTACCAAAAAGAGAGTTAAAAAATATATTGGATGATATCTCAACCATAGAGTTAGGGACCTTGATATGAATTCCCTCTTGATCCATGATGGGAATAAATAGAGAGTCAAAAATATTGAATGAGGGAGACTTGCCTTTAAATAACTCCTCCCAAGACATTTTGGAATGTCGACCCTACATATTCATGTTGGAAGTATGATTTTAGTTATAACCTAGATACCCATTATTCAACAAAGATAAGTTAAGGTTTATCTCATTTATTATTGCCACATCACACTTAATGATAAAAAAATTCAATGGTTTTCCTTTTTTGGAATTCATGTGTCCCTAAGTCTAATCACTTTGTCTACCTATTTCTCCATATCTAGCTCTGCTACATTGATAGTCCCATACTAGACTTTCCTATCTAAACACAAATTTGCATTACATAATCTACCATGGCATACTATATTAGTCATAAATTCAAATTTAAATTAATCAAGATATCCTTATGATACTATGATGTTGGGAAAATATTATATTTGTGACTATCCAATAACACACTTAAAATTATAATATATGTCACATGGATGTTTGTGATAATTTTCTTGCACTTATAGATAAGAAAACTTAAAAAAAAAATGTGACAAAGGTGTCATACTTTATCATTACTAATTTTGAACCAATTACATCAAAATAAAATATTAAATCATTATCATGCTTTGAAATAAAACATTGAATTAATTAAACAAATTAAATTTGAGAATCTTAAAATATGATACCTAATACTAAAAATCTTTAAATTTGAATCCGATAATAGAAATATTGAATTATTATATTTGATACTATAAAATAAAATAAATATAAGTTTGGGTTTTAATCTCGACTTTAGTATGTATATATTTATAAAATAATGGTTTGAGTCATAGCTTCTTTTAAAAAAAAATTAGACTAACATAAACTTCCCTTCTCCATGGTTAAGTATTAGTCTCATAGTTGAGTAGTTCCCTATGATTAAATTATTTCAATTCCATTTTAATTTCTATAATAATAAAAGGGTTAATTTGTTGATAATTAAAAAAATTATTGTAAAAGGTTCTCTATGGCCACTAATGTCAAAAACTCACAATCTTTCCAAACTAATTATATTACCTTATTTTCAATAAATAACATTTTTTCAATTTGGTTCCACCATCCTTTTCATTTTTATCCTTGAAAAATATACATCTTTCCAAAATTATCCTATTTTTTGTAACTCATTTTCTTGGTATAATATAGACCTTGTAAAATTGTGACATGTGTTAGTGTTCAGAGGATCCCATTTAAAATTTGCAAATTTGAATATAAGTTTCATCTTTGATTTGTTTAAATATTATTTCATGTCCATTACTTTATTTTTATTGTCTTTATCTTAGTATATTTGTGACCTTGATATTTTGTTCTCATTTTTTCAAGTTATCTATGCTAGAGGTACAATCACTAATGAGGGGGTTGAATCAGTGATCCCACATATTTCAATTTTAATTTTATTCCTTTAAACTATTATCCAATTAACATATATAAACTTTATCAAGAAACATTAATGAGAGAGCTCATTCATTCAATGCATACACAAGATCAAACAGATAACACATAATTTATATGGGAAAACCTCATGAGAAATAAAACCCATGCTCAAGTCTATAACACATGGACTACTATCCTATAATAAATTACATACAAGAGACTATTCAACTCTTTTATACTAGAAAACCTTAATCATATCCTCCTGATGAAAGGCCTTTAGTGAAACATCTATTTCACAAGGAGCAACTACCCCTAAGGGAGATCAAACCCTTTAGAACCTCCTTAAACACCTCCACCTTATAAATTATGAATTAAACACCTGATGATGGATCTCTATTTTTATAACACATATACAAACTCTCTCTCTAACTCAAATAATCCTCTCACATAGGTATTCCACAATCTCTCTCCTTCTTCACTCAAACTATCCTCATATGCACACTCATACCTCTTTGCATATCCTCAAAATGCAAGAGAAATTTTATAACATAATAAATATGACCTATAGGTTATACACATATTCATATATATACTCTAATACTTAATTCATTAATTGGGCACTCTAAGTTTCCTTTGCTTCACAACTCTCACATACACCTTTCACTAGTCTCACTCACAAGTCACTCAAAATCTAGAAATTGTCATATTTGGTTTCATTATATATAGAGAATTCATGAATTAAAAATTCCATAATCTTTCCTTATTAGACACAATACATGCCTTCACCCTTAATGCATCTTACATATGTCACACTTAAGAAGAACATACTTTCAAATAAGCCCAAGTCACCTTTTAGGTCCTATAAAGACCCATTCACCTCTTTGACAATTATCCAAGAAAAATAAGAACATAAAACTATTTAAAAATTCATTTAATCATTCCACATGATTTATAACTAATCTTAGGTATCCATATCCATCATATTACCCTTATACTTAATCATAATTTTTTCAAACACCATTTTATACACACAATCACCATGAACAAATACACAGTCAACTTCTAAACCTTTGTTCATACTATATATGATTATTAAAACATAAATAATGCACATAGATCATCCTTATGGATAATAAAACATTATACAATAACTAATTCATCATTAAACATAAATAAAACAACAAAATGAGCTCAATTACCCTTCTTAGGTTACTTGAAGAACATAGTCAAACACATGGTAAAATTTAGAGCTCAATATCTCTATCTTTACATACATTCAAACCTTAAAATTTATATTTATAGATCCACCTAGGTGTCCTCTAATATTTTATTTTTACACCATGATAAAACTTGTCCTTGATCAAAAGATATGGTCAAAAAATCATAGAATAGTATTTTCCTTTGTTAAATTCAAATATTCAAATGTAAATAGTCACAGTTAATTATGTAATAGTTGATCTCATCTCATGCAAAATGGAAACTTTGACTCAACATTATCCATCAATATTTTTTTTATATCTTGGTTTTTAATAATCTAAAAAACTATCACTTTGACCTCTTGACTTTAATGTGCACCGTTGATCTTTATTTGTATGAACTCTCATGAACTATTGATCCTTGGAAGAAGCTCGATCTTTATATTTTATCAGCATTAAACATTGGATAATTAACACCATTTTATTAATTCATAACATCTTATATAAATGTGCTTCATCAATTTTTCTTGAACTTTAACTTGTGCAACAATGATTAAGTATAGGAACCTTGGTTATCTGCTTGGAAGGCCAACTTTACACAATCATATTTTTTGCTTCGCTCACTTGCATGTTATTAAATTTGGACCATATGATCTCCTCACATAGGATAATAAAACCATATATCAAAATATTCATAAAAAATTCAAATTTTTTAGATGTAATTCTATTAATCTACTCAAAATTTTCTACCATAGAGCCAAAAATGTCAAGAATTGGCTGGAAGGCCAACTTTACACATCCATATCTTTTGATGTGATTTGGTGCATGATCTAAAATTTAGAGAAAATAAATTAAGCATAAAATTAAACAAACCCATATGATAAAATTCTCTTTAGACATCCACATGTATGCGATATGACATGATCAAAATGCCTACTCATCTTTTCTTACCACATTCCATATTTGACTATGGAAAACACTATCAAAATGCCTAAAAGCCCAACTTTGCACTTGCATATATTTTGTTGTGCTTAGGTGAATGATCTAAGATTTATCACATAGAAACTAGGGAATAATTTTATAATAACCATATTACCAACCCCCCTGACTCATCCACATGTGGTAATGGTGATGTCAGTAAAATCTCCTACTCAATTTTTTTGCCACTAAACCAAAAATGTCTAGATGAAAACAATGATCAACCAGATGAAATACACTTATTAACACAAGCACTCAAATCATAAAAAACTTATTATATGACCCCTTTAAAATTATCAAAACTCCATACTCATCCCTGAACATCTCTATCCATGCCAAAACTAAAGATTAAGCAAGCCTCCTTCAATCATACTAGGATAAACACATTACACACTTTGTCATTATCACATAGACTATCAAGGAAATTCATCCACTCACTAGTAAATATATATGACATCATCATGAAAACTATCCAAAAATATACCTCTTTGTCATTGATGTTAACATACATCATACAACTTACCTTTCTTCCCTCTCTTCAAGCACTCTCATAATAGGTACTTTCTCCCCCTTTGACACAATGATAAAGTGGGTACCAACTAATCTTAAGGACATAAAAATACCATCAAAATAGGAAATTAACATATTAAAAAGATTATACAAACTCCCCCTTACCTTAATCCTACCTCTTCTTGTCTTTCCAGCTTTCTCTTTCTCCATGACAATACTCAATCCAATCAAGCACTACAATCAATGAAGAAAGAACACAAATATGACAAGGTTCAATAAAGTCATCATAAAAAATTTCTTGAAATCAAATTTATATAAAATATCACCACATCTTCAATATTACTGAAGCATCTCACATATGCTTCCCCTTACATCATGCAAAGCTCTCAAATCATTCAAGAGACCTAAGTTAACTTCCCCTAACTCTATGCATACCAAATTTTACTTCTCAACCATGTACTAAAATATAATGGAAATCCTAAAGAAACATCTAAGAGGGACTCCCCTTAATATCTCTAAGCCATTGCATCACTTGAGCAACTTTAGATCTCCATACACCATGAATAAGCATCATACATGCTTACTAGCCTTCTCTCTCAAACCACCTCAAGGACCACCAATATAACTTCATGTCACACAAAAAATATAAAAATTGACATAAAATAACCTAATAACTCACCTTGACATACCCATTCCTTTCTTTTTTGGATAAATGGAACAAAAAACACATCTTCAAGACTAGGCTTATCTAGACTCTTTATAACCCTACCTATAACTTGTAGAGCCCAAAACTTTAAAAATACACACCATCAAGATTTAAAAAGTCATATCTAGATTAATATCATATTCCACTTCAAATAAATAAATTTTAAACAATTATCTCATCCTCTATAATATAATTCTTTCACAAACCAACTTCTTAATTAGGCTTCCATCTTGATAAAAAAATGAATAATTTAAAAACCAAAAACCTTAAAATCTTTATAAATATATATTTTACAACCCATTTATCCCATTAAATATATTAATAATACTTATACCTCAACTCATATGGAAAATAACTTTTTAAGTAGAGCCCATGACCTTAGAAACTCACAACAAGCAAGGTCAACAAACCTCCTTATGGTCAACATCCACCTTTGAAACTTCTTGCACACCTATAAACACTCATCACACACTTTTGGACCAAAATTTGAGCCTACATACCTTTGGGAACATATAATTATTGTAACCCAATTTAGGACATGCATACTTTTAAGCACAAACCTGATACCAAACAAAAATCTCCAATTTAACTTTAACATACCTTCAAATCACAATACCACCTAAAACATGCTAGAATAAGGTTAACAAACCTTTATATTCATAAAGATCATCTTGGAAAATCATAAATATTCCTTTACCATTTTATAACCTTCAATCTAACCTTGTATACTGATACATATATAGTTATCAACATCATGACATTACCTCAACATATATTCCACTTGGACATACCTGCTCCAACTAAAAACACTCATCTTTAGCCTTCTAGGACCTTAATAAAAACACCACAATAACACTTGATTCTCTACTAAAAGGATTATCTTAAGAAGTATAGATAGAGACATCCTTTGCACCATAATTCTCTAAAATAAAGTGAAGCCAAGAGTGGCCCACATCTCCTCTATAACCACTAGAATCCTCTTATATCTATAAGACTTATTTATTTTATTTTTCTTCTTCTTATTCTGATCTATGATAACTTGTTCATTTTCTATATCACTTTCCTTATCTTCTAAGATATAATTGATAACACATGGAATAACTATGGAATATTGACATACCTTTTCATTTGAAGAAATAATCGTGAAGCTTAGAACCTTATCAATAGGCATTTTCAATTGATGTTCTTTGCATGAATATTGCTCAACAAAAGTAGGACATTCACCTAGATCCACACACATCTCAAGACTAGCCTCAACTAATACCTTGGTCTTCTCCTTGATCTTGATCTCTTTATTCATAACATGAGTAGTCAATGAGATATCTTATCACTCTTCACCTTGTGAAGCATTATCCACAATAGAAAATATATTACTTAGACCTACAATCTCATCATGACTCACACTTATCACTTTTGGTTTCCATGAGTTTCCTTACCTTCTAACTTGCACTCTTGTAACCTAATTAAACCTATTCTAATTTGTAGATATTTGCTTGCTGATCATAGAAATGTGATCAATTTATTCATAGTTATAGAAGACCATACTCCTTGATGGAAACTTGGCTTGTCTTACCTTGTTTAGATAATGTTTTACAAAATGTACCACATCATGATAGTTTAATCACTCAACGTTGCTCACATATTTTGATTGATGACCCTCAACATAGTCCCATACAAACTCATTTCTAATAGGTCTTCTATATTCTCTATATCTATGTCCAAACTAATTATAAGTATAATAATAACCATTAAAATTTTCATACCTCATGACATTTGGTTGTCTAGTCTAATTTATCTTCATTCTACCAGCACCATAATTTCTTATTTTAAGATTTGTCTTCAAAGTTATATTGTCCTTATTTACATTAGTATTCATCTTATCTTTATTTTCATTCTTTGGTTCTTCTTTATATCCATTATTATCTATATCACTTTCATGATTTTGATCATTTAGAATATTATCTGTCACTTGAGCTCTTTTCAAATCTCATAAATGACTTTACCTTACTAGATGTCTTCTCTAATTTAGATCTCAATGGCTCATTTTCATTTGCATACCTTGAACATTCATCTTCTTTTGCTTTGAAGCTTGTAGACAGGACTTCTAATTGACAACTGAGATGCTTGACCATATCTTCATTTTCCTTGGCATCTTCATCTGTTATTACCTCAAACACATTGAATTGTTCCTAATAGTCCTTAAGTTTGGATTTCATATTGTTACTAATCTTCTTCTCAATCTTCAATTCTTCAAGAGAATTTATCAAAATATTCTCATAGTCTACCTCATCTTCATCATCATTTGAATCACTCTAAGTAGACCTCTTTTGATGTTAGAAACTACCTTCTTCAGCCATGAATAGGGCTTCATCTTAAATAGGACCATCATCTTCATGATCATACTCTGAGGCACTGACTTCACTCTAATCTAATGAGCTATAATATTCTTTGGTGTAGAGAATCTTATTGTCCTTGAAGTACTTCTTGTTGTCAAATCTTTTGAATCCCTTTTCACTTTTACAGACCCAAATGATCTCTTTCCATCATTATGACCTTGATCATGATCTTCATCATCATCCTTATTATACTTATTAGGGAACTTATTAGAAAAATGTCATATCTCACCATAATTGAAGCATTTAAGGGGTAGCTTACCTTTATGCTTTCCTAAACCCATTCTCAATTTCCTTAAAATCAAAGAAATTAGTTTATCCTCATCTATATCAAAATTATCATCCTCCTTAGGTTTATTACCTTTGAATTTATTCCTTGAATTTATTTTAGTATTGAAAGTCTCTTCCTTCTTTGGTGTTATATCATCATTCTTCCTCATCTCATAAGGATTAAGGGTGCCATGCAATTTATCCATCTTCAACTAAGTAAGATTATGAATTTCTTCTATAATAGATACCTTTGGATCAAACTTGAGGGATGTAGACCTTAATACCTTTTGAAGTATAATAGCCTCTTCAAGGTTCTCTCTAAGACATCTGATGATGTTCACAATCTCATTAACTCTCTATAGAAAGGATGCCACATAATCTTCTTCCTTCATATTGACACTTTCAAATTGACTTTTGTGAGTCTATAACTTAGGAAGATTGACCTTTGAGTAGAATTCATAAATGATCTACACTTTTCCCCATATATCTTTAATAGATTTACAATGGATTACCTTTGTAAACTCAATTTTTGTAAGACCACAAGTGATGGCATTCATTACCTTAGAATTATTATCTAATAGCTTCTTTTCTAGAACACTAGATGGAAGAGTAGTAGGAATACATAACCATCCACAATAGATTTACATACATCAAACCCTAGGGACATAATGTATGTCCTCATCATTGCACTCCAAAAGTCATAATTGGATCCATTAAACATCAATTCTTGCTTAGTAGAGAAACCTCCTTCATGACTACCTATAGTGTACTTTGGATTACCTTCAAGCTATTAAGCCTTTACCAAATGAACTACTTTGATACAAATTATTATAGGTACAATCACTAAGAGTGTGGGTGAATCAATGAGCCCAGATATTTCAATTTCAATTACAGTATTTTAAATTATTAACCAATCAACATTTATCAACTTGATCAAGCAACATTAACAATAGAGATCATTCATTCAATACTTACACAAGATCAAACACAACACATAGTTATTATGAGAAACCATAATGGGGAATAAAACCCACTCTCAAGTCTAAAACACATGGAAAATTTTCCTATAAGAAATTACTAATAAGAGACTAGCTAACTACTTTAGACCAAAAAAACTTGGTTATATCATAAGGAGCAACTTCCCTTAAGGAAGATCAAGTCTTTTTGGCCCTTCCTGAACACCTATAACTTAGATATGATGACTTAAACACCTAATGATGTATCTCTATTTTTATAAGACTTTCACAAAATCTCTCTCTATCTCAAATAGGCCTCTCACATAGGCATGCCACAATCTCTCTCCTTCACTCAAATTGTCCTCATATGCACACTCAAACCTCTTCTCATATCCTAAAACTTTAAGATAATTTTTTTTGACATCATAAATATTAATTATAAGTCATAAACATAGTCATAAATCTTATATTCTCCTCAATTCATCAATTGGTCACTCTACCTCTCTTTTGATTCACAACTCTCACATACACCTTTCAATAGTCTCACTCACAAGTCACTCAAAATTTCAAAACCATCATATTTGATTCCATTATATATATAAAATTCATGAATAAAAAGTTCCATAATATTTCCTTATTATCCAAAATACATGCCTTCATCCTTAAGGCATCTTACAAGGGTCACACTTAAGCACAACATACTTTCAAATAAGGTTAAGTCACCTTTTAGGTCCTATGAAAACCTATTCACCTCTTTGACACTTTTCTAAGAAAACTAAGAACATAAGACTACTTTAAAATGCATGGAGCCATTACAAATGATCTATAGGTCCCCCTTAAGTGTCCATTTCCATCACAATACCCTTCTACTTACGCATAATTTTCTCAAACAACATTCTATGCACACAATCACCATGAATGAATACATAGTCAACTTCTAAACCTTTTTTCTTACTGCACATGATTAGTAAAACATTTATAATGAAAAAAAATCATACTTATGGTGTATAAAACATTATAGAATATATAATTCATCATTAAACATTGAAAAAATATTAGAATGATCTCAATTAACCTTCTTGGGTTACTTACAGAACATATTTCAACATAGTCAACTTTGGAGCTCAATATATTTGTTTGTACATACATTAAGACCTTAAATTTTATATTTATATATATTACATGGATTCATATACCACTTTTAGTTTTACACCATGAAAAAATATATGGTCCAAAAACCATAGATTATGTTTTCCTTTGTTAAATTCAAATATTCAAATGTAAACACTCATAGTTAAACATCTAATAGTTGACCTCATCTCAAGCAATCTAGAAAATTTAAATAAATAAAATACATAAATATTTTTTACGTGTCTTGGTATTTAACAATTATTAAAATCTTTCACTTTTACCTCTTCACTTTAATCCACACTATTGGTCTCTATTTACATGAACTCCCATGAACCATTGATCCTTGGAAGAAGCTTGATCTTTATCTCTTCTCAAAATAAAAAAATAAAAAACATGGAACCATCTCAATAATTCATAAAATATTAGATAAACATGCTCCATAAATGTTTCTCAAACATTAACTTGTGCAAAAATGACTAAGTATGGGAACTTTGCTTATGTGCTTGGAAGGCCAACTTTGCAGAGTCATATCTTTTGCTTCGCTCACTTATATATTCTCAAATTTGAAAAATATGATCTCCTAAAATAATATAATATATCCATATATATATAAAATTCTTCAAAAATTTACACTTGAAATATATAATTTTATTAATCTTCTCACTTATATTTTTCTAACACAGAGCCAACAATGTCAAGAATTGTTTGGAAGGCCAACTTTGCACATACATATCTTTTGATGTGCTTCGATGCATGATATAAAATTTAGAGTAAATAAATGAAGCATAAAATTGAACAAACCCATATGATCAACTTCTCCTGAGACATCCACATGTATGAGATATGCCATGATCAAAATGCCTACTCATCTTTTCTTACCACATTCCATATTTGACTAATGTTATTCCTTATTTTCATCTACCCCTTCATGAGATCTTTTCAATTTTGAATAAATTTATAAAAAAGATTCAGAAGTTGGAAGTAGAGAATGCCAGAGTTAAAATAGAGTCTCAGAAACAGTTGTAGTAGGCTCAAACTTCTATTCAGATTATTTGTGAAATTTCTCAAAAATTATTATCTTGTAAAAAACATTCTTCTATGTATGTTTTATTTCTTCATGAATAGTTTTATAAATGTAAAATGCAATTTTATTTATCTCAGTTTCCCCCATGCCATTGAAGATGAACATATATTCATGAATGTCTTTATTAAAAGCACTATAGAAACACAAGATCAAATTTGTGAGTTTTATCTTTGTAACATGTTATTGGGACACTAGTCTAGATTTTTGGTTAACTTATTTATGGGAAAAACACAATTACATTCTTTTATTTCCACTATGATAAATAAAACTACTTGGTAACAATCACATAGTAAATTCTTAAAACTCCAGAATACTACAAGCTTATGTATAAGACCCCAGTTTCTAAAAGTTTTCAAACTTATTATTTCGTTCCATCCTTTATATCACAAATACATGGAAAAAATTATCATGATTTATTAAGAATAAATATGGCATCCTTTTAATATTTTGTCATCCAAAATTCCTCCATATATATCAAAACAAGTATTTCTAGATGGGAGACATTGTCTATTGCCTTGAAATTCAAGGAAGCCATGACTCTCACTACCATTAGTTGGAGTATTTAGAGAGCTAGGAAACTTGTTTAGATTATCACTCGGATCCTAGAAGGAGGGTGATATGTTTGGATAGGCATGAAATTTAGGCCACATGTTCTTATTTATCCCATGTTTCCCTAGAATAATTATCACAATTAGGCAAAAGTAAAATTTCAAGCATGTTTACACAATGTGGTATGAGATTTGGGTATTCTACATAGAAATCATTGTGATTATGGACGCCATTTTTGAATTTATGATCTTGTCCAATGATTGGAATTAGGACTCCTATATTGAAGATCAGTTATTCCCTAGATTGAAAGAGGACATGAAAAAGGTAAAGTGTGGGGAGAATATGATGAGAATTCCCTATAGCTCATTATATCTCATATGAACTATCCATAAGTGTTGCCTATTGGTTATACATTTCATTACATTTAATAGTTAAGGTCTCATCTAAGTAGGAAATAAGTGTAATTAACTTTTATTTGAATGTGATATATTATTTATTCTCTATCTTTTTATTTGGGTCTAAACTAGATGAAATTAGTATAGTTTTGAATAGAGATATACATCTCTATGGAAGAATTGTATTGAGAATTCATCAATAGTTTTGGCAACACCTTTTTGGAAATAGTTTAAAAGACATGGCATAGAATGTAGTGAGATACAAAGATCATTAGTCAAGATCCAAATATATGTAGCTTTGAAGATGTTATATGGAATCTCCAAAGACACTCTAATAAATATCCAAAGATGCTCTAAATACCTATCCATCCATGCTCTGAAGTTGCCTATCCATGCTCCAAATATGCCTAGATGTACTTTTTAGACCGATCTAGTAGCTCCAAATATATATAATATACATATATAGATATTCTCTCTTTAGATATCTTATTTTAGACATTAATATTCATAGTAATAGTCTGAAATGATCTGAATATAAATTTATTTCTATTTTTTAAATCCGTAAATAATCTCTTTAGATATATGTTAATTATACTCAATATATTATTAGTTAAATCAGTTGCAATGCCCTCTTATAAGCATGGGATCTAATTCCTAGATCTTCTATTTTGAATAAGTGGATTTGGATATTTAGATCACTAAATTTTATATTTTGAGAATAGTCATTGAGATGTGTTTTAAGTACATGTCTCCTTCTCATTCCAAGATAATATAAAATAGGTAATAAAGAGAAGAAACATTCAAGTGTAATTTTACAACATAATTCATAAGATCTATATATATTCCTTTTTATTTTAAAGTATTAATAAAATATATCATTCCATTTCATTATTGAGTAAAAGCTGATCTTATTCTGAGGAAGGAGCAAGGGCCATTTCTCTTCGAAGATCAGGATAATTTATATTTCTAGTTTATAGTTTAAAAGTGTATTTCTTTTGTTATAGATATTTTCATTTTATTACAAGTGTGATTTATCCTTAAATGCAAAGTGTTTTTATTTTATACACGTGTGATTTAATTAAATCCACTTTTTTTTTAGTTAAATGCAAGTGAGTTTCCTTTATGAAAAGTGTGTCTTTCAATTCTCATAAGAGTAAAGTTAGTACGAAAGTTTGTTGACTCATATTCATATTCTAAATAGGTTTGGAATTAGTCTAGATGATAATAGGTAATCAACATTTTAACATTCTAAAATACAACACTATCCTATCCAATCAAGCAAGTTGATTGAGGACACCTTAGAGTCTTATTCTATACTTTTAAGTTATGGATGTTGATAGTGTGAACCGAATAATCCTTTTAACAAGGAATTCTATAGGAGATATTTAGTTAGAATAACTTTATGAATTTACCTTTTCTACAACATAAAATTAGAATCTTGTTTTCTACCCTTAGAATTTAGACATCAACAATAGAGTAAACACCGCCCCCCCCCCAACAAAAAAAATAACTATTAACTCAAATATCTAACATCTCCTTACATATAGCCTTGGACACTTGTCTTTGTGGAAAATGACACCAATCTAATGATTGGTTAAATGAAAGGTATAATGATAACCTATCACATATTACCTCCTAATATGCATTCCTTAAACCCTTGAAGTCCTAAAATATTTTAAGTCAAAAATCATTAATCTTTAAAGTCTAGATAAGCCTAAAATCTAATTTAGGTTAAATGAGTTACCTAATCTAATTAAGATATAATTTTGAAATGTAGTTTATATATTAATAAATTAAAATCAAACATGCAGCTAAATATAAAATAATGATATTTATTGTACTAATTTGATAAGTCTAATATGTTGAATATAGTAAATACAAAAAAGAGTTAAAGACTTTAATTTTCTAGGTGATTGTCTAAACATGACTATATTATAGAAGTGAAAATTAGGATAAATTAAACCTATGATTGATTCAATTTTATAACTAATTATTTGTTAACATATGATCTATTCCACTAGATTGGGTTAATATCATTAGTTGATTATAACTTGTGCTAGTTGGTACTAACTTGTGAGAAAACTAGGCACAATGACTATATGGTCACTTGCACCTATCTCTATTTGTTTTGCATTTGTGATATCGATCTTGATGATGCATGTAGCTCTAATAAATTATTCTCATTTCCATTGAAACCTTAGGTGCACTTGTGATGGCTATAAAATTTGAAAAACAAAGAAAGTGTAATGGGTTGAGATGAACCCAATTACAATTATTTTATGATTGACTATTTCCTACATATCTAATACTCTTTGGAGGGAATATAAGGCACATGTAGTTATCATACCTAGTGTTATTTTTAAAATGTATTCCTTTATTATATGTATGAAGATAATTATTCAAATTTTATACTTATAGATTATTAATTTGACCTAGCTGAGTGTGATTCAAACTTGGCTTGTGATTTCTCCTATTGGTAGTTTGCATTTTGGGAAGAATAGGGCAAATTTTATCAATGTATAATAACGTATAGATGTGTATCAAATAAGTTACAAGTCCATTTTGAATGATACCTTTATTTTTTTATATAATTCAAATTATCTAATTTATCATGCCACCAACATGCTAGGCAAATGGGTTGATCCATGGAGAGATTTTTTTTAATATAGTCATTGTTGTGTGTAGGTCAATTATACCAAACTTGGTTAGAATTAACTACACTTCAATTTTTTTGTGTCTAATTGGGTAAATTTTCATGTCATTTAAACCTTATTAAAATAATCCAACCCTAAGTATATAATTTTTGAAAATAGAAAATGCTAGGATTTGGTCGATATCGACTAGATCAGGTCAAAATAAACTAGAGATATTAGCTAAATATTGTATAAATGACTTGTGTAAAAATGGACTAAACTAAGACACTATAGATGTATATGTATGATATTTATAAAGTTTTAAATATAAAAGTATATACTTATAGGTGTGTAAAAGCATAATGGAAGGGTTGAATCACAAAATAACATGCAAGTGTGAGAGAATGCTAGATTGGGACCTTGTTTATGTGCTCAAGTCATGAATGGTAATTGTGTGTCAAGATTTTTATTATAAAGTAGTAAAAACTAGATTTTAGTATCTAAAAATTACCCATTTTAATCTAGTATTATAATTTCTAGAGCAAGGATAAAATGTAATTGAATGTTTACCCCACACTTTATATTTTGTATGAAGCTCCAATTATGTAGGTCACTCAATATAAAAACTTGTAATCATGTGTATTCAATGTAAAAAATATAATTTTGAAATTTTTAAAGAACAAGGATTAGAGTACATCAGTGTGTTGGTGAAATCTATTCTTCCCTTCAAACTTGTTAGATATTATGCTTCTTTATTGAATAATTAGAGGAACTTGTGATTCCTTAATAAATCACATTGAGATTTGGGGTGATTTTACCCATAATTTGTGTAACCATACCACGTCTTGAGTTGGGAAAATAATATGCCCCAACCCTCATGAATGTGGAAAAAAATGCAATGTATTACCCCAAATATTTATGAAAATAAATAAATAATGATCAATTTAGATTCACTCAAATAAATTAAATCAACCACTATAAATGCCTTATATATTAAATTATATAGTTTTTCTTAAGTTCAATCACATTCACTCCATGTAAATATAAAACATGATAAAATTGGAATTAATAATGTCCATGACCCATGATGAATACATTTTTTTATTATATATTTTATCTCAATGTAGAATATAATGCATGATCTACAGAGAATGAAATATGTTCATGCCCCCATCATGACTATAGATTCAATAATTTTGAAGTGGAATGATAACCATTTGTAATTCAACTATAAATTATGATGATTTTACATGTGCATGAACTATTACCATGCCTCATGAATATTAAAAAGGTGTATATGTGTGTAAACAAGTATCTTTCCATCTAGATATTTACCAAATAATATAGAATTCTATACATCTATATGTGGAGTTTGTGAAATTATATCTTAAATGTATGTTTATTTGGAAACATGAAATTTATATTCATGTAAAATATTGTGCATATGTTCATGCATATTCACCCAAGTGTTGATGAATATGAGCTGAAGTGTCTATAAAATGAGTGCATTTACATTACACATGCTCCTGTAATCTATACTAATTTACTAATATCATGTTTATAAACCTTTATAAATCTCTAAATTTATACTTTGATTTGATTTTATGCTCATGGAGGATTATGTCTCTATGACAAGACCACTATAATTATCTCCATTTCAGATGATGTATGTATCATGTAAGTCACTCATCTCAAAATAAGACTTAGTTTTTATCATGTTAGGTATAAAAATAACATCATGTAATATTATGTGAACATGTGTATAATATGTCATCATAGTAATGTATATGTAAATCAAGGAATGTATGTATTATATAAATATAAGGCATGTAAGTGTTACTTTTAGATATATGTATCAATAAAGAATATAGTAGTAGGATCACTAAATAAGACTACATAGTATAATTATGTGATATAGATCATGGAACTACTAATGCTAGAAAGCTAAACAAGTATAATTTTTAGTGTCTCACATAAGGCCAATGAATGTATAAAAGGGACATAAATATGTTACAAAATAAAATCCGAAAGGCACATGCAAGGGACATAAATATGTTTTAAATAGATCCAAAGGGACCACTTATAATATATAATCATAAATAATCCTATCATATAAAAAGAGTAACAATATCAATGGATCATATAACAAGGGATAAGTCTACACCATCCATATGTATAAGTGTTACATTGTACTATAATAGCATATTTGTATATCACTACGTAATAAATAGAGGTATCTCAACATAGTAATAAGTTTCATATAATGATATAACCTATAATAGTGTAACTTTTGCTATAGGTTAACCCTAACATTAACATGGCTACTATGTAGAGGAAATTCCAACATTTGTATATCCATGTGTAACTTGTATGTCGTGCATGACACTCATATATTTTGAAATGCATGTGTATGAAAATAATATGAAATATACATAAAATTTGATAAATAACATATGTAAATAGTGTAATCTAGTATCTTTTCATATTTGGGTCCTAATTTTTGTATTTTTAAAATATTATAGGTTTTTTATTTTCTTAATTATTATTTTTTATATATTATATATATATATATATATATATATATATATGTATGTATGTATGTATGTATATATTGTTATTTTGGTATAATTGAAATTTGAATAAGTGAGGCCAAGTGTAAATGGTTTAAAAAATATAGGAATGGGATGGATCCTAAAAATTCAAAAAATGTGTCAAAATAAGATATGAACTAGATAAGATAGCATGAATGAAGTGGATAAAATAAAATCAATAAATATTCCCCCACTATATATGTGAATCGTATCAATGTAGTTCAATATCATATGTGAATATAAGTATTTTCATGCCTCCAATGTGAAATAATCAATGTGTGCTTATGTAATATGTGGATATATATGTATATAATCATGTAATCTCAATGGAGGCCATAAATGTTTTATAAATAATCATTATGTAAAAGTGATAAAGTATAATGAAAAAAATTGTGAAATATAATAATTGTAGGATTGGTGTCATGGATGTCCAAGTTAGGACAACATTCAAAGGTAAATTTCCAATTTAACATAAATTCTAATGGCTAGAATAATGGCCAATGTGAATAATTATGAGCATGTACATTAATATATAATTACATAATGGATGAAAAATTAGTAAAACATCAAGAATTTATGTAAAATAGGTTACATTTTATGAACTAATATAAAAAATCAGTCTATTACACTTGTAATTAATAAATATTCATAATATGGATCCTCGTGAGTAATTGAATTTAGATCTTGAATATGTGATAATTTAATAACCATCATAACATTAATTATAGACATATTACTAAGAATATATATTTATAATATTGTCATTTCTAGTTTTATAATTTTTGAACTTGAAATTTTAACTAGTGGGATATCAGATTCTAATATTTATATTGTTGGTTTTAAGTAGTATGATATTGGATTATAATATAGATATAATTATATTCTGACTAGTGTGGAATCACATTCCAATTATTGGATTCCAATTGGTTTCAAATCTTTCAAGGACAAGAAGAGAAAGGATGAGCTTTTGGGCATTTTCTTCAAAAAGGAAAAAAGAAACCCAAGATTTCATCTCAAAAGGGTTTCATGAGTTCATAACTGCAAAGGAAAAGGCCTAAATTTTGCCTTTAAATTATGAGGTATATTAATTTAGAAGGAAAACATACTATGATTTTTTCCCATCACTTCTTCATTATCAACAATTTTAAAGGCTACATAATCATCATTCCATTTTACTATTGCAATCATTAGAAGCTTCAGTGCTAATATTTAAGAATAACCCTTCAACTGATTTAATTCATTAAGGTTTGATAATGCTACTGATTAAGTGATGGGAGTTGAAGTGGTCCAAGATCATCACTAAGGTAATCGATATCCCTAATGAGAAGGAAAACATTGAAGAGGGAAAATATTATAGCACTAAGTTAGAATCTAAGAATAGATAAAAGGAATAGAATATTAGGGATTCTACTAAGCAAGTGTAGGAGAAGCCCAAATTGGATATGGGGAGTCATGTCTATGTCCATCCATTAGCTAGCAAAGATAGAGGGGTTCCCACTTCCAATGATAAGGTGGAAATTTTGAATTCTCTCCAAAATTTTCACATAAATATTTCTATCCAAAATCTCCTAAGTAGTGAAATCATATAGGAGTTTAAGAAGTTAAAAGGGATCCTAAGTCAAGAGTCAGTAGCCAATAAACTAGGCAAGGATCATTTAGTTTTCACTCCACAGGGTGACACATCAACTTAGAGTGGCAGAGAGGAGGAGGTCGATTAGGTTCTTGAGGAAAAGAAAGTACAAATTTAGTCTACCAATGTCAATCATAAAAGATAGGAAGATGATAAGGACTAGTTCATTGGAAACTATAATAGAATAAGGAATACTAAAGGTGATGGTAGTGAGACCAAGAATTTGGTCTTTTATTCTAATTCAAAATAGTCTATTTTGCTCTATCTCTTTTTGTTTGGTCTTACATTTTTTAGCTGATACTTGGCATAAGTTTGGTAGTAGGGGGTTTTAGCTAACAAGTTTTTCTTTTGTTCCTTTCTTATCCTATTATTTTATCATGTCTATCTTCCAAATTTATTCTGTAAAGGGAAAGGGACCCTTAAACCTGGTCTTTAACCAATCAAATAAAAAAACATATCTTATTATTAGTTTTTCACCTTTAAATTAATATTCAAGGTAAATTATCCAATAGTTGAGCATGGTCTAAAAATTGAGATGGTTCTTGATCACAAGTGTGACTCCATATTTGTCATACTATTACCAAATAGTTTTTATAATACTATTAAAAATTAATCCAAAATTTTCCATAATTTAAACAATTAAATAATGACTTATAAGATTTATAATATTAGTGAACCAATGTAAGACATACTTACATGTACAAGTATTAAACAAATTCATCAGACAAAAAAATTCCCTTTACACCCTTATAAAACCAAAGTGGTTTATACATACATTTATAAAATTTTCAAAAATTCTTACTTTGTATACTAGGCCAAGTGAAATAATTAATCACTTTGTGGCCATATTGATATATTTTAAATCAAGGCTCACATTTAGTTTCATGTCACATTATAAATTATATATCAATTACTAATAGACCTAGTCACACACTAAAGTGAAATTAAAAAATTGACATGTCTATGGAGGCCCCTTTTATATTTAAATTTAAGATGTTTTTATATGAGTTTATTACTCCATGACCTTGTGATCCCATTCTAATCACCACATGTATTTAATTACAAAATAATAAGTATGTTTAAAAAAAATTATGTTATTTATTTGTTTTTGGTACATGATAATATTATGTTGGCATATTTTGAGCAAGAAAATGTGAACATGTGGAGATATATAGTGGACTTAAAGTTCCAATGGATCCATGTATTTCATTGATGCCACCTTGAGAATAAAAGATACCTTTATGACTTCGTGGCTTCATCATGATTACCATGTGTTCTATTCTAATTTTTTATAATTATTAAAATTAAGATATGTGATTTATATGTTTTAGATATTTTATATTTATTTATTCTATATAAGGAAGCTATGAATGTGAAGGAAAGATAAAATGAATATAAAGGTTTAATGAATCTACAAACTATGAATAAAGTCATTTAATAGTTTCCAGGCCATAAAATCTAAAATTGAAATAATTTCCTTATAGTTCAAACCTTCACATCCATATCATTTTTACATCACTAACTTCTATTGAGTTCTTAAAATACACATCAATAAGTTTGAACCCAAAAAACTTATGGTGCACCACTAATAATGCAACTCTCATGAACTTAAGTAGAATAATTCCAATAATTTTAGCTTGAATAATATTTTGATTACATAATTAGACATTAAATAAAATATATTTTTCTATATAGAATTAATTATTTGTTTTGGGTCCCTTACCTATTCATTATATTTAAAAGTGATACAAATAACTTATTACATTATTGGAAAACTCCATAATAAACAATTGAGACAACAACAAAAGCCCAAAATTACATCAATAAAACCTAGGGGAGGGGACCAAAACAAAAAGGATAAAAACCAAATATTAAAATCATAAATTTGAAAAAAAAAAACCAAATATAAAAGATCCAACCTGATAAAGGTTCTTAGGAATAACTATTATGATCATCCAACTAACCAAAACACACTATAACAATCAAATTTCTTGGTAGAGACACCAATTTAGAACTACTTGATTCATCACCACTAATTAATAGATGGCCAATAATCACCATTCAATCCAATAATTTTATTATAAAAATTAAATTCCATACTTCTCCACTCATAATAAGATAGACTAGCCATAATTGCTACATCAACTAGTTCACCTATCTACCTGCCAACCCCGTTAACTACCATGTTACTATTGGGGATCCTTGATTTTAATAGATCCTTCCTAGATGTTTCATGTCAAATAAATGAGTGAGATACATTAATTATATATATTTTCAAAATAAACCCAATGCCTAGTTAATATTAAGCCTCTACCAATCTCTTATGGATTGAAATAACTTGAAAACATGTCACCAACCTATTTCCCACTTTGTTTAAGAGCTAGCCACCTCATAAGATTTTATGTGAAATAATATCCATCATTCAATATAGAAACACCCTAATAATCTACCCTTAGCCATGAAATTTGAATTTATATGGTTAGAAAAAATTTATTGATCAAATCCATATGAGTTTGGAGCTGATCCAAATTTAGAATATGAAATATTTCACCTTACCTTAAACCAACATCTATATTGACATCATGTATTTACTCCAACTAATTAGCTAAAAGAATAAGTAATTCCTTCATATCTATAAAAATATGAGTGATAATTGACCCATTCTACTAAATCCTATGAAATATTAGGGATGAAAGTATTGGTATATCCACCCATTCATAATCTTGAGAAATCATAATGCGAATGGTAAGGTTTTTTAAAATCAAATTTGGGATTTATGTAAAACTATAAGTAACAACACTACTATGAAAAATTAGGATAATAATATAACCATAACAATATTTAATGATTTAGAACTATTATACTATGGAAACTTACCTAAAATAGCAAATTATAATGAGTAAATAATGATTTAGCTAGAAACTATAAATGTAAGAATAATTAGATTCTAAAACTTATTATGTAGAGTGGCTTGGTTACTCAAATTAGTAATCAATAACTATATCTAAGCCTATAAAATACTGTCATGGGAAGGTCACTAGAGGGGTGACACTCATATCCACTTTTAGTGATCTTAACCACTTGTAATTAAGAAATCAAGGTTTTTAGGCTCTCTATGCCTTTTTATATGGAAACTATATCTAGTGTGGAAGATTATGATCACTTGTGAGGACTAAAATATGACTAATTATCCTTTGTAAACCCTATCTCCTTGACATGTGAATATGAATTAAAATCAATGGTGTAAAAATGGGTCAATAGTTGAATTTGGGTGGGGCCTCAACACCCCATGTGTTGAGTGATGCCTACATACCAATACTCTAAAGAGGGATCAATCTTCATGTATTTCTCCCATGCTATGGTGGTGTGTGAATAATGGGTCAGATATTTTATATGTTAGTATAATAATTATGTGATTAAGTGTCTTAACCATTACTTGTGATCAATAAAATGTATTTAGACTTGAGCTCTAGGCTACTAGGGCTATATGTAATGAGAATTAGAAGAAATGGTTATTTTTTTCTCAATGTGTAATTATGATTCTTATGATTTTTGATGTGGAATCCCCTTATGTGAATAATGGTTTAAGTTTTTGTTATGTAGTTATATATATCAAATTCATTTGATTTGGGCTCATTAGATACATAGGGTAACCTTTATATATCTTTTGAATTTATATTTTAGTTATTATTTAATGGGAAGACAAGAGAGGGGTAAGGACACTAGAGTAAAGCAATGTAATGCCATAGTTATCTCCTATCCAATGGGTGATTTTATCATTATGAGTGTTATGTAGGGCTTAAAATGTGTCTAAGGTTGATAAAAATAGGGCTTGGTACATTCAGGGGTCATTTATCATCTTCGAGGAATGTACAAAGTTGTCAAAAGTGATCAAAAAAGCCCTAAGATAGGTTTAGAGCTAAGTGTGTAAAAGAATGGTCATAAGTGCATTCTTTTAGCTTAAATTTTAATTTATATGTCTAAATATATAACTTTTATTTTATTAATGCAACAAAAATGAAAGTACTATATTCAAAGGAAAAAGAGTGTGTACTTGAAGTTACCAATGAAGAGGAGTCTTGGATGTAGACCATAATGTTGAACTATGTTTCATATAAAAAATTTCTATGAAACATAGGTAATATCAATATTTAATTAATATTAATATCAAAAAGTGAAAGACAATAAATTAGAGAGTGATAAGGAATGAATACACCTAATTGGCTACATGAACTATTGTACTTTTCTAGTATAAAAACTGGTGATTTTAGTAGGTTGTACACTTGTAGTTTCATTAACATTGAATAACTTGGATTAGACTATGCATTCCCAAACACTCATCAATAATTGGGTGTGCTTAATAACTAAAGGTGTGATTTAATCTAGCATCACCTTCCCATAGTAGTGAATTAATTTAGAATCCTTATATAAATCCTAATATATATTTTTAATGAAAAAACTAGGGAAAATATTGGTGAAAATAGTGAACCAAATACTTCATATGGAATAAGATTAAATTCTTATGCAAAAATATCAAAAAATGGGTGTAAATATTGAGTATAATCTGGTTCTTATGTATACATCTTGGATAGTGACATGAGTTGTGATTTTATCTATAAGACTAGTGCAAAAACTAACTAATGAGGAATCAATGTGTCATGTAAATGCCCCTTATTAATAGCTGGTGCATATATATTCTAAGAATTAGTAAAATAATTTTATTTTATTTTGAAAAAAAAGCCTTTATGATATATTAGAACAATATTTTATGCATTATTTCCCCCAAAATGAGCTAATTTAAGATAAAATTCTATAATTATGAGTAGTTCTAGAAATAAAGACTATGAAATTATTGAGTATTGTTATGAGTAAACTAAAGTCTTAAGAAATTATTGAAATGCTTATTTTTTAGAATTTAACCAACATTGCTAAGAAGGATAGTGGATCAATGGTCTCTTATCCAATGTGTCACTCCTATATAACATGACTTTCTTTGTATTTTCTATGAATAAAACTATCTCAAATGTATAATAACTATTAAATCATGTCTTGTTATTGATTTATTAATTATAGTATCTAATACAAACCTCTATAAATCCCCCCTCTTTTGAGGTGGGTTGTTGAGGTTACACAAGCTTAGCTCAAAATATAAAGTTATGCAATAGGTTGTGATGTAAAAATGGAAATATGTGTAATATTGACAACATAAAAATTCATGGCATCACTATGTATGTAAACTGAGCATGGTATTTGTTATCACTTGAAACATGCACCTATGATAAAATGTCTCTTATGCTTGATCATGCATGTCTCTTCTTTTATTATCACTTTGGACCTGCATATTAGAGAGTGATTCAAGGTCTCATTGTAATAATGAGATCATCACCCAATGTGTGTGACTATTGTACTCCTTGAGATGAACCTCCATATTAGTCCAACTTCCTTCTACTATAGATGCATGTAGTTTAAGACTAGAACATAGACCTATAAAGAGAAAAATGAAATCTACATCTAGTGTTAAACCTAGACTTGATGAGGGGAAAAGGGGGAAAAGGGGGAAATGGGGGAAAAGTTAAGATATTGATGAAAGGTAAAATGTGATGCACCAATAATAGATAGATTACCTCACCTGATTAATGACACCATAAAACTAATACACTAAATACATAAACTTCAAAATATATGAAATACATAAATGTTTTGTATGGAGGTAATGAAATACAATGTAAAACTAAGAGGGAAAATAAATGCTCCAAAGATAATTCCTATATAGACCCATGTATAAACAAAATATTACCTACAAATACTTTTGATTCTATTTAGAGGCATGAAATGAGGATGGTAATGAGAGGGACCAACATCTACAAAAAAAGATCAATAATCATGAATACACACAAAACATAGAGCATGAAGAAAGTAAATTACTTCTTATTAATATCAAAGTCTAAGGAAATATAACAAAATCAAATAGGCATATATTTTTAATACCAAGAGAGGGATATTTTAAGGTCAAATTATGGAAGAATCATAGAGCTCAAAATATTTTAACCCTTTTACAATAAAAATTAGGGTTTATATAGCACAGGGTAAGGCCCTACATGATCAATTCACCATCAAAGGTATTAAGTATGGAATTGAATTCATAAATAATGTCTATGGATTTTTGTTGGTTTAAGAGCAAAAAAATATTCATAATAACTACTATAAGTCATTCTTATCCAACCTAGAATTGGAATTTTGACTATTAAAGTAGTTAGAATGTCACTCATGGATCCACATGTTTGTCAAAGAATGAAGGGTATTTGGGTAGCTAATGGTGGAATGTGATCATATAATGACACTCTAAAAACTTCCATACATTTTATGTTATCTTTATTTGATCCCCTTGATGTCAAAATAGGCTCAAATACCATCCCCATTTATGGTGGTCACTTACCAACCTACTTAGACTAGCCTATTAATGTGGGATTGCATAGTTATATCTTTTGGTTATGCCTTATCATCTTTTACAAGAAGTGTCTATATTATGCCTATCCCATTTTGGGATGATATAATAACTAATACATGTGCACTCCCTTATTTTTATAGTCTTTTTAGTGATTACACATAAATAACTAAGTACATTATATATAAAGGGTGTGCACTAAATATTGCACATAAAGTTGGTACACAGTGAAGCTATAAACTGATGAGGTCCAATGAAGGTGATTTTATATGAAAATTAACAATGGATAAGTCCCCTTATGTACCAAGCCTTTTTTTTATGGTCTTCATAGTATTCACCTTCATCTGGAACCTATGTTGCTCTATGAAGAGAATGTTGTGTGATTGAGATTATGGTTTTCATTTTATAAGGGTACATATGGAAAATTATGTGATTTGTAATGAAACGTTATCACTTGATTTTAAGCAATTATTTTAATGAGAGCATATAAAATTCATAATTTGGGTGCACACATCTAAACTTGTGTATTGTGTATGCTTTTAGACATAAGATGTTATGAACAAAATTTGCACACTAAAGGCTACATAATGAATTTTTGAGATTTTGAAGGGCATGGATGCGGATTTATTTAAATGGATTGAATAAAACTTAATTCTTATGTAAAAAATCCCTTCTAATGGCTCTCACAAGTTTGATTTTCATATTTGAGACTTATATTGCCTAGTGAAGTAGATAGTGTGTAGCTTAGAATGTAGATTTTGATTTGTAATAATGTAGAAGTGAAATTCTAGGATTAGACATGGGACATTTTTTTGAAGGCATAGTAAGTATTATATATATGATTGTGTAATAAGATATAAGGTCTTGAGTGAACTATTCATAATTTAAAATTATTCCCCACGAACCTCTTTCAACACTACCAAATTTTTTGGAGACATGCATTATCTAATTTTCATGCCATGTTATCATGATGAAGCCTACTTATGGGTACATATGGATAGTTAGTTAATGTGAGAACTGTGTTGATTGATGATTATAGGAATGAACATCAAGCATCTATGCAAAACTTATTTTTATGAAACTTAACATTTTTCAAGTGCAAAAATCACTTATGTGGTCATTATGAGTTTCATGCAAGCTAGGGGTGCCTTAGAAAGTCAACACTTTTGGAAATATCCATAGGCTACTTACCTACTAAGTAGGAACCTAGTAGCCTTTGAATCAGTCCACTAGGCACATATTCATTAAATATTGAGGTCTAATTGATCTATAAGTGTGATTCCAATATGCACAATGGTGTTAAATCATCTTGATACATAACTTAGGTACTAGATGAATGTTTGACCTTTCATTGAATGAGCAAATTAGGACCTATGTTTGACAAACTATAAGGGCAAGAGATGACAACAAATGTGTAATATGTACTTATATGGGGAAAAAACCAAACTATTACTATATACATGTGTGAAAAAATGATTAGGGAAAATAAAAACCATTATAATATATGCAAATTAAAGAAGTGGACATTAGACCACTTAGATCAAAACAAAAGCATCTTATGTCTCCTTCATTACATGTGGTGGGTAGAGTTGGGTGGGCATTGGTCTGATATGAAAGAGGTGTGTGAATAATATGACCTTCTTGAACTCCCCTTCGATGAATAACTCCATCTAGTTGTGAATGAGATTCTCATTCAGAAGGCATATATATTTGAAGTTGAGTTAATTCCCTAGGTACTTCTTTGTGCCTAACTAAGCTTTTTACTCATGTTGACCCTTTTCAACTACAACATTCTCACATTTGGTGTTTGAGAAGATCATGGATTCATTGGTTTTCTATTATTTGAATTATGATTGATCCTCTAAGTCCATTATGTCTTTTAGAAGTTCCCTCATGAAGTGCTTGAGAGGGAAAAGATGAAGATCACTTGTTACTATGACCTTTTCATCATCATGTCTCTTGATACATTTAGTCAGTCCATAAAGGGCTTTAAACTTATTGATGGTTTAGGAGTATTGTTTCTCTTATTCCCCTTGAGGTTCCCATTTTGGCTTCACAAGTATGGGTACAAAAGAGTCCTCCTCATGTATGTGATAAGATTCCAAACATACTTTAGTGATTATATTCATGCTCCCATGAGTTCCTTCCTCAAAGTTATTAGTTTTATGTCTAGGTTTGAATAGAAGTCCTCTATCTCATCCTAGAATGAGTCTTCCTACTTCCATTTATATTGTATCTATAAGTTGATCTTGAGCTAGTCAGGGCATCCTCTTGAAGTACACACCCCTCCTAGAGTTATTTTTTAGCTTTAAGGTCTTCCTCTATGGTGAAAGTGGTGGTTGATCAAATAATTTGACAACACATTCCCCTTTCTCTTGATTTATCTCCTTTCCCCCAACCTTGTCCATATGCTCACCAACCTACTACTCTATATGACTATACTCCTCTTCTTCTTGCAGTAGAATTGATTTTTATATTATAATGCCATAGAGTCGGATACCAATAATTATCTCCTCCTCATGTTCACCTGAATTTATCTCCTCCTCATCTATGCAATATTCATTTTTTTCTCCACAAAAATAGACATCTTTTAAAAAGGGAGATGGTAGGACTGAAAAAAAACTTCAATTGGTGAAGTGGGGGAGGATTTGAAAAGGTTGAGACTCATGAAGTCAATATTCTAGGTCTAAGAAGGCCATCAAGGTTGAGATTGAGGTTCTTGAGGAAGAATGGGCTTCAAGGTTATCATGGGTGTAAGCTTCTCCACAAAAGGGGGACCTCTAAAACTTGGGATTTTAAGACTAGGAGGTTTAATAAAAGGCTTACCTTGATTGAAACTATGGATGTTAAACACATAATATTCTTGCCTCATGGATGGGTATTCAATCATAGGAGAATATTGTTTAAAACTAGGGATAGAAGGAATTGGTTGGGCTTAACTCCTCATGAGTATTTGACATATCTACTCTTCTTTTTCTACAATTTTACTATTCATACATTCCTCTTCTTATATTTGATGTTCCCTCATTTGTTTCTAGTGGATGTGAGTCTAGTAAGTAAGCTCATCCCACCATCTACCATAATCTCTATCTTTGTCAATCTCCCTCATCTACTAGTTAAATTCTAATAGGATACATTTTATGCTTTATTGTGGATGTTTAAGATGGTAAAAATGTTGATTAGGAGTAACATAGCTTTCATAAGGCTAGCTAGACACATGAGTAGGATACCATAGGGGCTTAACTATGGTGATAGGGAGGCAAATGTTTTGATGAGGTTGGTATCTTACTAGTCTAGGCTAATTTTTGTTGAAAACAAGAGAACTTTCAGCTTGATGTGGATGAAAGGATGGCATAACAATGGAATCTTTATGGAATGTGGGGTAAAAATACATATTTTTAGGTGCTTAGGTTGATTAAACCAATAGATATGACATTAAGAGTCTCTAAGTTCTATGTAGAGTATTTTCAACACTAAATCAGTAAGAGTATCACCAATATATCAATGAAATTTTGAAATTGATCCCACCAATCATGCTATAAACTATTACCACTCAAAACTTGCACCCATGAGTGAATGAATATTGTGTTTAATTACACACAACTCTTCTACACCTAACACCTTAGATTTATGCATTGGAGAGTGAGTTGGTGTCTTATTTTAATAATGGGATCATCCCCTAAGGTGTGGGACTCTTGTGATCCTTGGGATGAACCTCCAAAGTAGGATAACTATCTTATATTCTAGATGGACCTAGGTTAGGACTAGCATGTAGACCTACAAAGATTAGAATGAAATCTAAAGCTAACACAAAACCTAGAATTGATGTGGGGAAATGGGGGAAAGGTAAGAGATTTATGAAATGTAAAAGGTGATGCACTAAGACTAAAGTGATCACCTTGCCTACTTAACAACATAATATAAATAATAAATTGAATACATAAACTTCAAACCAGATTGAATGCATAAGTGTTTCACATGGGAATAAGGGAATTATTCAACACTAATAGGGATAATAAACAATCCAAAAATATTTCCTACATAGACTCATGTATACATAAAATTAAAACTATAGAGACTTTTGTTTCTACACATAGGTGAAAATAGAGGATGGAAATAAGAGGGAAAAAATACATAAACAAAGGTCAACAACCACGAATACACACAAAATATAGAGCATGAAGAAAGTAAATTAGTTCTTATTAATATCAAGGTCTAAGGTAATATTAAATAATTGAATAGTTAGATCTTTATGATACTAAGAGAGAGATATTTGGAAAGAAAATTTTTGTAGCATTACAATTCTTAAAATATGTTGACCTTTTTACAATAAAAATCAAGGTTTAATAGCATAGGACCCTCTGTGATCAATTTTCCATCGACGGTGGTAAGTAGGGACTTGAATTTGGGAAAAATGTCCATGTCTCATGGATGGTTTAAAATCACTAATATCTTTTTAATAACTACTATAATTCATACTTATCTAACCTAGACTTGAAAATTTGATTATTAAAGTACCTATAATGTCACTCATGGATCTACATTCTTATCTGATAATGAATGGAATTTGGGAAGCCAAGGATGGCATGAAATCATATTTTAACACTCTGATAGTTACCTTGGATTTTTTTTTTCTTGATTTGATCCCCTTGATGTCCAATTAGGCATAAATACCATCCATATTTATGGAATTAACCTACCAACCCACATAGACTAGCCTATTGACATGGGATTATGTAGGTGTATCTTTGGGTTCTACCTTGTCATCTTGTGCAGGTAGTGGAGATATTGTGCTCATCCCTGTTTGGGACTATGTGATCACTAGTCCATGTGGAGTACCTTCTTTGTGGATTATTTCATGTTATTTTTCATATATAGTTAAGTACATTTAGTGTAAAGGGTGTGCACTAAATATTTACACAAATAGTTGGTTGTGTAATGAAGCTATAAATTCATGATTAACACTTAGGGTGATTTTATATAGAAATGAAAAATGGCCCAATATAGTTCTTCACCAAGTAAATTTTAATGGTATTTTAGTATGTGACTTCATTTGGAATCTATGATGGTCTACAAATAGAATGCTATGTAGTTGAGATTGTGGTTTGCATTTTATAAGGGCACAATTGGGAAATTCTATTATTTTGCATGGGAATTTATCATTTGAGTGCAAGGAAGTCTTTGATTGAGAGAGTAAAAAATGAAAAGTTTGAGTGCACACATCTGAACCTATGCACTATGTATCTTACCTGTAAATACTTGTAGACTTAATATGTTCTGTGTAAAAGGTATGCACTAAAGGATGTATAGAGAGTTGGATACATATTAAATTTGTGAGCTTGTGAAGGGCATAGTTGGGGATTGCATAAATCTTAACTCTTCTATATTAAATCCATTTTTATAGTTCTCATGAGTTTACATTTCATATCTAAGAATTATATTAGCCTACAAAGTAGATGATGTACAAATTATATTGTATCTTATCATTTATAAGCACACAAAATTGAGACTATGTGATTAGACATAGGAACTTTTTATGAAGGCATAATAATTATTATGTATATGAAAGTGGAAGATGATCAAATTTATTTAGCATTATCTTCATAATTTAGAATTATTCCCTATGGACCTCTTTATGCACTACCTATACTCTAGGAGACTTGTGCCCCCTAATTTATGTATCATGTTGGCATGATGAAGACTAATTATGGGTAAATATTGATACTTATATGATGTGTAAACCTATGATAGCTAATGATTTCAAGTTTAGATAGTGTCTTTATGTAGCTTATGTTTAGAAAATTCAATACTCTATAAGCATGTAAACCACTTGTTAGGTCCTCATGAGTTGTGCATAAGCTAGAAGTGGCTTATAAAGTCTACGATTATAATTTAAGATGCATGTGAAAACAAGAATTCATACTAAGTGTTCCTAGATAGATGTGATAATGAAGTAAAAAATAAGTGATCAAATAAGTATATAACACTAAATAAAACTACTTAGGGAGGGATGCATGATAACCATCATGTCATTAGAGGGGCTAGTTGGATACATGATATCCATAATGGCAATAAAAATATGATCAAAGAATCAATAAAGATGTCATGTCCATGTTTATACAAATAATATTTAAAAATTTTATCAATTATTGATGCTTTCTCTCTTACAGGAACCTGTGAAGTCTTAATCTCTCTGAGTGCACACCTTAAGGGTGTACAAATAAATGGGTGGGTAGACCATTGGTGATTCACATGATTGTTGTCCCTTCACTACCACTTTTTATCTACAAAACCATCTCATAAAAATATTCCCATAATATTTTCCTCTTGTTTTCACCCTCCTTTAGTCATTTTCAAATTTCATTATCCTTTCCCTAGCCTAAAATCCTTTCCAAGGGTTTACATTACACTATTAGCCTCATTAAACTTGTACTCTAATTTATAAAACTCATTTAGGGTCTATGGTGGCCCCTAACTATCCTAGACCAATCCCTGATTTGTTTTTGCCATAATGATACAAATTCAATTGGGTTGACCCTATTAGCTTAACTTTTATAGAGGTATAGGGTTAGATTCAGTTATATATATATATATATATATATATATATATATATATATATATATATAAATAGATGCATAATATATATATGATGAAATGAATGTATGTATGTATGTATGTATGTATGTATGTATGTATGTATATATATATTATATATATATATATGTATATATATATGTATATATATATATATGTATATGTATATATATATATATGCATATATATATATACATATATATATATACATATACATATACATATATATATATATATATATAATATATATACATACATACATACATACGCACATACATACATTCATTTCATCATATATATATATTATGCATCTATTTATCCACCATTCTACTTGAGGAATATATCTTATGGTTTTATATATTCTTTGGAGATATAGATCTTGTTTTGTGGATAAGTCTTTTGGATGCATAGATAGGTTGTCTAGCCTAGATCTCATTTATACTTGTCATCCTTACCACAACAATATCTTGTGAATCACCATGGCCAAGGGAGATATTGAGGCTTGATGTGTTCTTATTCAAAGGTAAGTATTCCTAAATTTTTTCCTCCTTTGTGAGAGTAGATAGATTTATATTTGTACTTATCACCCATGCATTAGGATTTCCTATACATTGATGTGAGTATAGATCTTCTACACATGTTTAATGTTTATGTTTATTACCCCCACATTGTGTCACAAGCTTTGGTGAACACTAGATTAGAATTTTATGTACTTATCATTTATATCTTGTGAATATGAAAACATGAGACCTAACTAGGGTTATTACATAGTTTCTCTTGACTAGAGGCCTTGGAATCTTCCCTAGTGATTTTATTATGGTAAGAGATACCTTGGTTTGGTCTAGTAGATCCATCTTCATCATAACCCTGAATATCTAATGTATCAACAATCAAAAGTATAAGTAGGATTTATATTCACTAAGCTAGGATTGATTAATAGATCAGATGCATTTCCATTTGCATACATTATGGTGAACCCAACATGAAATATAAACCTTGTTGGTTTTATTTCATTCCATCATGTTTATCATCATGTTATATTTTCTATTATAAAAAAATTAGTATAGTTCTAACTTTATATGCACAAGTATAACTATTATCACTTGGATTCATACCCTTGAAGATATGCTCATCTCTCCTCAAAGTCTAAAAGTGCACTTTAACTATGGAAAATTAGTATAGTTTCTTTGCCACTTTTCCTCCAAGAATTCCTTCAGGATTTTTTCTTTATGCACTCTTTCTATTTTCTTCAAAATTTTTGGTGAATCTATCCTTTGATATATTTCCCTAAGAAAATATTTTGGGTTTTTTTACTGAACCTATCCCTTAGATTTTTCCCCAAGAAAATCTTTTTGGCTTTTTTTCAGTCCTTCAAAAATCTTGAAAGTGTCCTTTTGGCTTTGTGTTTGGTTCACTTCTATGTGGAGGGGTACCCTTTAGAAACATTACAAAGGACTATTTTTCTAAAAAAATAATATTTGGAAGGATTGCAGAGTGTCCTTTATAAAATATGAAGAGGACCCCTCTGACTTTATAAAATGGTCCCTTAGCTTGAAAAAGGTCCTTTAGGGAAATTGTTTTGGATAAAATTTTTGAAACAATTCTTGACACTTAAACAAAAAACCCAAAATAAAAACTCCAAAAGAATGAACATAATAGGAAGACCTAACCTTGGAGACCAAGATAAACCCAAAGTGAATGGCCAAGCTTGAATGACTAAGTCTAGAAATGTTTTCAAAGCAAGTCTTTGAACATGAAAAATTTTGCTTGTGCTTCAGCAAAGGAATTCATAATTAGTACATAAGAACTTTGAACTTGGATGAGTAAACCCACATGCTCAGCTTCCTCTACAAATATTTCACATGTAAGATATGGCACTTTGAAAATGATCTTTAAACTCTACTTAGACCTATTAGCATGACTCAAAGAAAGTAAAAGGACCTAAACAACAAATTGATCAAATATAAAATCATTCATATTATGTTAAATAAACTTTAGATCACACTATGACATGATATTTACCCCTAAAATATCTAATGTCTAAATTTTCAAATAGGGGTGCCCAATTTTGACCTGAAGGGACAAAATTTGGTCAACAAATTGGTCACTCGTAGGGGTAGTATGCCTAATATACTAACTAGACTAGGAGCCTAAATAGTCCATTAGGCATGGATCCATATAAGGACATTCAAAATGACCCTCAACAACACACTAGATCAAAAGTAAAAATCATGTCACAAGACACAACACATAACAAAAACAAGACAAAATCAAGACTCAAAGTAAAGCAAGACACAAGACAACTCACACATGTGCATAAGCACTTAGAGAACACAAGGAAAGTAAGAAACTACGTACAAAGGAAGAGGATAACCTTAGTAATAATGCTTTAGATATATACCATTGACTGACATATGTAACTCTTCTCCACTCAACTTTGAGAGTTAAAATGCAAACTACTAGGACATATTATTTACAAGAAAGGATTGTCCATTGATCTGGAAAGGGTGATTGCCATCTTGGCATTGTCTTTGCCTAAACATAAATAGATTTTACAAAGTTTTTTTGGTAAGATTAATTTCATTAGGAGGTTTATTCCTAACTTTAATAATTTGATCAAACCTATAACATATATGCTAAGGAAAGATGAGATATTCACTTGGAAAAGGAGGAAATAAAGTTTTGAAGAAATAAAGCAAGCCATTTCCCAAGCTCTTACTCTTTCAAGTACAAACATCTCCAAATATTTCAATTTGTATACCTTTGGAAATGACAAGGTAATCTCTACCATGCTTACTTAGGCTAATGATGAAAATTTTGAATAACCTATTGCCTTCTTTAGTCAAGGTTTAGAAGGATATGAAATAAGATACACATATGTTGAGAAACAAGTGCTTTTATTTATAATGAGTTTAAAGAAGTTTAGGCATATGTTGTCTAACAACAATATTCACATTTTTGTGCCTCATCTTAGTGTAAAAAACTTTTTTTTTAGTAGATATTTGAATGAAAAGAGGGTAGGATGGATCATGAGTGTGATGTAATATGATGTGTAAATTAAAACTACCAAGAGAGTGAAAGGAAAAGGATTATTTGAGCATGCTTTAGACTTGAAAGATAAAAAAGATGCTATTTTGGTACTTCATGATGACTCTATATTATTTATACCTTCATCTATGAGAAGTTGGACACATGACATGATCCATTTCCTTCAAACTGGTGAGTGTCCACAAGGTCTTGATAGGGCCAAGAGAAGGTACTTTAGGCTAAAATCCATTAATTATGTATTTTTTGATGGAGTGATATTTAGAAATAACTTTTCAAGTGTGCTTTTGAGGTGTCTTGATTTGTATTAGATTGATAAGTTATTATTTGAATTCCATGATGGCCTAGCTAGTGGTCACTTTGCTCCAAGAACCACAACTATTAATATTATGAGGGCTAGTTACTTTTGGCCTAGCTTATTTAAGTACACTCACACTTGGGTAAGGAAATTCCAAAAGTGTGTTATTTTTTATGACAAATAAAATCTAGTTGCCTTGCCTCTTCATCTAATCTAGGTTGAGAAACACTTCTAGCAATAGGGTTTAGATTTCATAGGCCTAATTAATCCACCTTCTAGTGCTGGTCATAAGTGGGTATTGATAGCCACTAATTATTTTATGAGATGGGTCAAGGCTATATCTCTTAAAGAGGTAAATGAAAACTTAGTCTTAGACTTATATGAATGTATAGTAATAAGATTCATAGCTCCTTTAATAATAATCTTAGACAATGCATTGGCTTTCCTAGGAATAAGGAAAAGTGAATGGGCTTTAAAGCAAGGTATATATATTAGTACCTCCTCTAAATAATACCCCAAGGTAATAGACTATCCAAGTCAAAAAATAATAATCTAATAAGGATCATAAACAGAACAATGGAGGAAAATCAAAGGACTTGGCATACCAAGTTGAAGACAACCCTTTGGGTTGATAGGATCACCCCAAAGAGAGAAATTAGAAACTCACCATATACACTTGTCTATGCAAGGGAAGATAGAATTACTATCTCACTTGAGTTACCAACTTTAGATATTACCTATCATCTATAATTGATGGATAATGATATCATAGAAGCTAGGTTATGTGATTGATGGAGCTTGAGGAGATAAAAACTCAAGTTATGCATACCATGACAACTCATCAAGAGCAAAAAAAGAAGTATTTCGATAATAAATACATGTTGAGGAGCTTCAAGGAGGGAGATATCATTTTAAAAATAGATGAAGATAGGGCCAAGATGGTAAGACACATAAATTTTGATGCTTAATGGAGTGGCCCATATGTGATCACACAATTCAAACAACACAATGCCCTCTAACTCTCAAAGTTGAATAGAGAAGAGTTACATATCCCAGTCAATGGGATATATCTAAAGCATTGTTACTAAGGTTCTCCTCTACCATTGTACATATTTTCTTTCTTTCCTTGGGTTCCCTAAGTGCTTACGTACATGTGTGAGTTTTCTTGTGTCTTTATTTGATTTGTGTCTTATTTTTATCTGATTCTTATTATGTGTTATGTCTTGTGATGTGAGTTTTCCTTTCAATCTAGTGTGTTGTTCAGGGTCATTTTTCATGGCCTTAGATGGATCCATAACTAATGGACTATTTAGGCTACTATTCTAGTAATTATAGTAGACATACTATCCCTATGGGTCACCAATTTATTACCAAATTTTGGCCCTTCAAGTCAAAATTGGGTAACCCTATTTGAAAATTTGGCCTTTATATCTTTTATTGGTAAATATCATGTCATAGTGTGATCTTAGGTTTATTCAATGTAATATGAATAATGTTATCTTTGATCATTTTATTGTCTAGGTCCTTTTACTTTCTTTGAGTCATGATAACATGGTTGAATAGAGTTTAAAGAACATTTTTAAAGTGCCAGATCTTACAAACATAGTAGTTGCAAAAGAAGCTAAGCATTTGGGTTTGCTCATCCTAGTTCAAAGTTCCTATGTACTAAGTCTAAGGTCCTTTGCTGAAGCACAAGCAATTTTTTTCATGTTCAAATACTTACTTCGAAAACATTTTTAGACTTAGTCATTTGATCTTAGATATTCACTTCCCATTTATCTTGGTCTCCAACTTTAGGTCTTCCTATTATGTAGAATTCATTGAAAGGAGATGTTTTATACAAATCCCACAAAAAAAGTACAAGTGTTCATTCTTTTGAAGTTTTCATTTTGGATTTTTTGTTTTACAATTGTTCATTCTTTCAAAGTTTTTGTTTTGGGTTTTTTATTTAAGTGTCAAGAACTTTTTCAAACATTTTGTCTGAAATAATTTCCCTGAAGGACCTTTTTTGGGCTAAGGGATCATTTTAGAAAGCCAAAGGGGTCATCTTTATCTTTTCTTAAGGACACTCTCCAATCCTTCTGAAGGGTACTTTTTTAGGAAAATGGTCCTTTGAAAAGTTTTTTAAGGGTGCCCCTCCACATTGAAGTGAACCAAACACAAAGCCAAAAAGACACTTTCAAGATTTCCAAAGGACCAAACAAAAACCCTAAAATATTTTCTCAGGGAAAAAAATCTAAAGGATAGATTCAAAAAAAAATCCCAAATGATTTTCTTGGGGAAAAATTCCAAAGGATAGGTTCACCCCAAATTCTAAAGAAAATATAAAAAGCGCATAAAGAAAAAACCCCAAATGAATTATTTTGGGAAAAGTGGTTGAGAAGAATCTTTCCAAGGACACCTTTGAATCTAAGTTCCCTAAAAATTTCCCCAAAAGACATCTTGCAATCAAAAGTTTCTCATGTAGAGTTTCCATAAGGGAACTCTCCATGATTTTGATGGTACTTTCCTTAGTTAAAGAGCACTTGGAAAAAGTCTGAAAGAAACTTAAGTCTGTGGAAAATGTCCCAAAGGAATAAGGAAGGTGATGTCCCCACAAACATCAACTTTAAACTATGGAAAATAGTCATTAGAGTCAAAAAAAATCTTACCAGGAACCTGAGGGAAAATATGGAGGTAAAAAATGGTAAGATCCCAAGTATTTGGTGCAGGCAAATTAAGTGAATAATAAATAGGTTGACTATTCGGGTCATTGTTGAAATTCAATAAAACCAAAGGGATTCCATGAAATCAATGAACATAGGTGTCCATAGGATGGTTGGTAGCTATAAAGGGTATTTTATAACTGTTGTGATGAGTCTCATGTCTATTGACCAATGCTATGTGTCAATTTTCCCATTTTAAGTTTAAACACTCCTTGATGGTCTATGAAGGAGGTAGTTACCTATGTAAATTCTAGAGGTTTCGTACCACTTTTCACCATTCTTATGATTGGTTTTGAATGAGTAGACTCCTTAAATGACATGACTCATCTCACCCCTATTTTCATGCAATTGTAACTAATATTCTCAAAGTGACACATATTTGAGTGACCTTTGGACTTCCCTTACTTGATATATATATATATATATATATATGTATGTATGTATGTATGTATTCTTTTAGATCTTTAATTAGCCTCCACTGGTTATTGGGATAACTCTATCTATATTTTTACATAAAGAAATCTTGAGTAAATATACAAGTGTTTTTTCCATTCATATGCTATAATATTCATTAATTACTTGAATCTTGTTGGTATAGTCTAGTGAAAGATTATCTTTCTAGCTTGTACTCTTGATGGCCTACCAATTTCTAGAAAGGATATTATTATAGGTCTTTGCTAGTATTATTTTCTAAAGTGTAGAGATATCTTATTAGTGTTTCATTATTCTATTTCTCCTTGGAATAATTAATTCCCTTCCTAAAAATCATATACCTTCCTAAATCTAGCATATAAAACATTGATGTAACAATGAATCTTAAGTTTTGAGTCTTGTGTGAAAAACACCTCATTTGTCTTTAAGTAGTGTTTTTTAGTCAATTGATAAGACATTAAATACTAGTACATCACCATTTGGTTTTTTAGTGGTTTTATTTAACCCTTTTCATACACAAATTGATAGGTTAGAGAGTGCTTCAAAGAATTACATAAAGGGAACTAGCCCTAGTAGAGATTCATCTCAACAAAGTTATCACCCATAAGAAGAGATATGTTTCCATTTTGCCACTTAGATGATAATAGCTAATCATATCCTCAAGGGTGAGAATCCGAATGACAACAATAACACATATTGACTTCAAAGTGACTATGTTTTGTTTGTGCAGGTCTTCATCAAATACAGGTTATTAGATTGATCAATTCATCATAATATTCCTTTTCAACTTCAAATTATCATACATAGTAAAAATAATTAATTTTTACTACCATTCTCTTATGTCAACATAAAATTCTATCAACATAGTCAAACAAGTAAACTTTATTCATTATTTCTTCTTTAGCATATAGGGCTTTACAAACATGGTCGAACTAGTTGACCCAATTCACATAATTTTGAAGTAACATTTGAACATCATAGCATAAAAATTTGTAATATAAAATGTATTTAATCCAATCAATTTTCCTTCCTTTCTCTCCTTATCATTTTATTTCTTATTTAAATAATATTTTTCACAATTTTGTAGTTTGTAAAACTATAACCCTATAACTAACTAGGTCATCCTGGTTGACATAGTTCTATAGTCTATCTCCTGTATAAAAGATAGTCAACCTATTCAAATATGTTCCTATAAACCTTGATTATATATAAAAATAATGATCTAATTGACTAAGTTCTGTAATATTTTCATTAAGTTTCACCTAAACCAACTCTGCATTATTCTCAATCAAGGAACAAACTTTTATTTGTTAGAAATTAATTCACATTTCCTTTTCAATTATTTACATTATTAGAGTAATTGACATATATTAAATATATTTTTTTCAAATTACCATTTTATATTCACTATATTTCTCTTTTCTACACAAACACAAATCAATTTACATTGAAAAATCATTAAACATTTTTCTTCCCAAGGCCTACCTACTTAGACTTCATCATCAAGGGGGAAGCTAGCTTTGATTTATATCCAAGTATACATTCATGGTTGATGGTATATATTGGAAAATCACCCAACACCCTTATCACTGTGGGATTATGAAGTGAAAGGGTAGGCCCCAATAATAATCTAGTACCATCACCAATATAGATCCCTTTCATTCCAAATGTCCTAAAACCAACCTTAGATTGCTTTTCAGTTCCCTATTTCAGTCAACTTCCCTATCAAATTAAAATTAAACTTTATTATAAAATAAATAACATTTATGATGACCAAATATTTATCATTTACTTTTTAGTTTTTGCTTTCTCTTTTATCATTGTGTTTTGTATTTCAAAACTTGTATTGGCTAGCATTGGTGTAATGTTTGTGTTGTGTGTCCCAATTGGATAAGTCACACTGTTCAAATTGTTTGTGTGCTTGTTTTCATTTTTCTTCAAATTTATATTTCAAAATCTTACCTGTTTCAAATCACTATCATTTTGGTTGATACAGTCTCTTATAGACTATTTAACCTTACTACCTATAATACATAGTCAACCTGCATGACTATGTATCTTTATCTTCTTATTTAGTTATTTGTTCAATAGTATATAGTTAACTTGCATGATTGTGTATCCTTATCTCTCTATTCAATCCTCTATTCGGTATTATAAATTCAACTTTCATGACTATGATTCTTTATCTTCCTATTTTATTCCCTAATTTACAAAACACAGTCGATCAATTGGACTTTGTATCCTATTTTTTATTTTATCTTTGAATCAACATTTTTAGCCTTCTTATTATATCATGAACTTCTTTTTTGAGGACAACATAGAGTTTAACTCAACCAACATGATCAGCTATATCAATCCCACTATATTTCCACAAAAATATCTTGTGAATTCCACTTTACATGAAAGTAATGTGAATGTTTCCACTCATACTACTAATTATGGGACTCTTACTCATTCATATGCAATTCATAACCCTCTTTTTTCTTTAGAATATCAACCAAGATTAGATTACAAGCCTAAAATTAATTTCTTAATAAACGAGTTTTCTCAACATAGGTGAAAATACCCTTCAACTATTTACAATTTAATGATAAGTGGTCATGTATTAGAACCCCATTAACCCTCCCCTACATTCACTCATGGATTTGGGGGTGATACCTTATTTAATTCTCAACCTCTACCTTCTATTTTTACTTTTTATGACCTCTTCTTCTTTGATTTCTTCAACCTCCATGCCAAGTATATCTACTAACATGGTAGGTTTAATATCTAGTGGGCCTTTTCTAAGACCCATCCTCCTCGATAACTCCACTAGTACACTATTTGATACCAATGGTAATCATGTCACTACTTATTTTTCTTCTACTAACAATCCTTCTACTAATGCATCTTTTGATGCAAATGATAATCATGCCACTAGTGCCTCCTTTTATACTAATTCCTATCAAGCCACTAGTGTTGCACATGCCACTACTAATATTAGAACTCAAGACACTAATACCAATGATGATGATTTGTATGTTATGCAAACTAGTCACAATATCACTCAAACCCATCAACTCTTGTTGAAAAATCTTAATAAAATGATTGATTTTCAAAATAATAATGTCAAAAAAATGATGTAAATTCAAAATCATCTTATCCACCTTCAAAATCAACCTAAACAAATTCCATGGGAAGTAAAAAATCAAAATACACCCCCATCCCCTTAGGGATTCCTATGACAACCTCATTCCTCAACCACCCCTTATTAATAAAATGATCAAACATATTCCAAATGAACCTCTTACCACTAAAATTTAAAATATAAACATAGAATGTATGACACATACTATTAGTTATAATGGGTTAATTGATCCTACCTTACATTTAGAAACATTTAGTGTTCTCTATAAATATTGGGTCAAATTAAGCACTTTTATTGATACCAATCTATTATAAAAAATACTCTCTAAAGACACTTTAGATTGGTTTAATAAACTAAAATATAATTCCATCACTAGTTTGGAATTATTAGTTAACTCCTTAGTAAAATAGTTTTAAACTAGTGACCTCCCTATGAATACCTTGGTTTGCTTTATTAATTACAAGCAAATTGAAACTAAAAATACACAAAATTTCATCAAATGATTAATATGTTGTATAGTAAGTGTGATCATAACATGGTAGATGATAATATTTTTAATCTATTAACTAACACTCTATATCCTAAGTTTTAATAGTAGGTTAAGACTCTCTTTCCAAGAACCTTGGAATAATCCCTCGACCAGGCTAATCATCAAGATTTTCTCAAGCACCAATTTGAGCCATCCCCACCCACCATGGGCACTAAAATTCTTCTTAATAATAAAAATTATCATGATAATAATTATGTTGTCATTGATTATTATGATACCATTCATAATATTCAATCCTTTACTCCCAACAATGTTGTGGAGCAAGCTCCACCTTTAAAAAACACTGTTAATCCTTAATTTTATCAAATAAACAACATTAATGTTCATAAGATATTATCCTTATCCAAGATTAAAAATCATATACCAAGGCCTCTACCATGATATTTTTACCCCACTCATCCTATGAAATTATGGTATGATCCAAATAAATTTTGTTAGTTTCATGCGATTTGTGGATACTCTCTTGAGACTTGTAGACAATTATGTAATTAAGTTATGGATTTCCTTCATAGTCTAAAATTTTATCATGATTCACTCATTCATAAGTGCCAAAAATCATATTATATAGCCTTTAAATCTCATGAAACACAAAACACAAATTAAGATTTGAACTAGGCTAATGTTCGTCTTCCCTCTATAAATATCCTCTTCCTAATCATCAAGACAACATTGACAAACCACCCCATTAGACCTATAATGTTGAAAGTATTATAGATGAAAATCCCAAAGATAATGTGGTAAATATGAATAATATGTAGATGTTAGTTGTTTTCATTGATTATCATCCTATACATAAGCACCAAACATCCAAAACTTTCCATGTTATCCAAGATTCTTGCCCTTCTCATCTAATAGAGTTGGGGAAGAACCAATTCTAACACCTCATTTATATAATGCCTCTCATAATAATTATACAACTACCCAACCACATAAACCCATCAACAACATCATTCAATCTACCAATAACATTTATTCAAAGCAATCACAAGACATACCTTAATCAACTATCCCATTATCTAAAGACAATCAATTGATTTGTCCTCAATATAAACTGACCACATCTTATTAACATAATTTTGAATGTACTTATACTCCTCATTACTAATATATTATCCAACATTATGTACCTTTATATAGTATTCCCCGATGGGTTATGATGAATGGGACCCTATCTTAGAACTTACCAATCTCCCATCTCATATACCATTTCTCGAACTCATCTAAACTTATCCATGTCATCACAACTTCTTGATGTAAATATTATGAGAAATGAACATCCCCAATCCTCCCATATAAGGATGTGAATCCAACTTATCTAGGTTAAAAAATAGTATTTTATAACAATGTGAATAGATGTCTATACATGTTAATGAAACAATGGACACTTCTCTTTCCATTAAATTTCTTATTACTTCAATGATCTCAAATGAGATTATACTTCATGAAAATGATCTTCCACTATTTATAATCATCCAAATAAATGATATTGAAGTCAATCATTATTTTATTGATGAGGGTTTGGTTACTTTTGTTACCTCCCTTGATTTCATTAAAACTCTTGGATATTTTGAGTGTAATCTTAAGTCCACACATAGCATGTGTCAATGTTATGATCAAAGGTAAACACCCATTTAGGTTGAACATGGATTCCTATTATTGTCCCTCATAATATTATCTAATTCAAGGTTATGATATTTAATTTTCCCCCTTGAACTCATCACATGAGGTTTATTGCCTCTTCTACCTGGCAATGTGTCAAACTACCCATAATGGTGTTATCTATAAGATTTAAGAAGACATAAACCATTGGAATTTTGAAAAATTTGAAGACTTTATTGTATTCAAAATTCCAACCCTTGAACCCTTTTTGAGTGTTCCATTTTGGGAATCTCAGTGTTTCAATTTTCCCATTAACTCTTTTGAAGGCTATCATGGTCACCCTAAATTCATTGGGAATATAACACTTAAACTCTTATATTATGATGATGATAATATGGATGATATCAACCTAAATATCAAAACATTAGATCTATTTCTCATCTCATTTCCTAGCTTCCACCATCCTTGAAGATATGTAATTATCAACCACGTATGGATGATATAACTATAGTCTTAACCAAGAGTCTACATTTTATTCATCACTCAATTTTTTTTGAAAATACAATACCTACCTACACCATCAACCTTCATACACCCAATTATGATGATGGTTTTACATTAAATGATCCCTTTATAGAAGGTCTTGTCTAGGATAGATATGTTGAGATCCTTCATTATCATTATTTTCCATTTTAGTATTTTCATTCTTATTATCATATTCTATCTTATATAGTTAATAATTCTAGTATTATTCCTCTTGTTTGGTTATAAATATGGATCTCCTACATGGTACACCTATATTTTTAATAGATCCTCTTAAGACCATGCTCATGGATCATGCTATGATAGGCCCCTATCAATTTTCTTGATACTAAGATCATTATAGCTTGATTCCCCTAGAGATGATTTCTACCACCCTTGATCCCTCTATGCATCTTGTTCCTCCTTAAATTGAGCATAGTTTGGATCCTAGTCCCACTCTACCTTTATGTAAACCTCATCTTTCATCTAATTCTACTTTTCCTTCAAATGAGCCTAGTCCAGTCTTTCCATAAGCCTCACCTCCTCTTGGTGATATCCTTCTTCATTTTTTATATCTTGTGTATGCAATTGAAATTACATGGTGTGAATGAATCAATATTAGATCAGATAAGATAGATCAAACCTACACTTCTAATTAGGGCACACACTTATTAAGTGGGATCATGACCAATATGAGGATCTACTATACTTGATTAGGGGATCACTTGTATTATCTATCACAACACATCATGCTAGGCATGGTTCCAAAGACTACAGTCTAAAACAATCACACAAAAACCTTAAAATATTCCTATGGTTTCTATATTCACTTATGACAATAAATAAGAAATTAAACTAATCTAGTAATAATAAAAGTAAACTAATCTAGTGCTCACCAAAGCTTATGTCACAAAGTAGGGGTTAAAACAAAACAAATAAATAACAACTAAACTAAACATGTATAGGATACATATACTCACATCAATGTATACAAAATCCTAATACATGGGAGAGAATAATACATATTGCATTATCTATCTACTCTTACAAAGGAGAAATAAAGTTAGGAATACTTACCTTTGAAGACAAACCTACCGAGTCTCAACCTCTCCCTTACCCAATGGTGCTTCATAAGAAATTATTGTGGCTTGAAAGACAACCAGGATAAATCAGCTCTAGGATATATTACCTACCTAAGCATCCAAAAGACATCTCCATAAAACATGATCAGAGCTCCAAAATAAATAATTGAACCATAAAGGTTTATTCCTCAAGTAGAATGGTCAATAAGTAGATGTTCATTCACACTTCTTCACTTAATTTAACTCTCTTATGAAATGGTAAGGAATGGCCTTGTATATAAAATAGTATCTCACCCTAAAGAATTTCAAACATGTCAACTATACTAGGTTGATTGGCTCAACCTATCACATTATTAAGCTACTGCCTAAATTTTATGCTAGGTCAGTTAGGATGCAAAGCAATAAGGAAAGACAAACTATCACTAGAATAAGTTAAGTTGACCAGATTAACCTCACTTATTGAATAGGTCAAAAGGGAAACAAGGTAAGAAATTAGGGATAAAACATGAAAAATTGTGAGAATAGATAGGAAAGAGAGAAATAATCTTAGAGCCCAAGGTTTTAGGAGGCAAGAGTGTATATAGCAAGTGGCAAAAGGAACAATAATCTTATGAAGCACTGAAGGTCTACCCACCCCTTTATTAGTGCACCCCTTAAGGCATGCACTCAAAGATAAAGAGACTTGGTAGGTTTTTACAAGATGCAAAGTGTCAGTAATCAATAAAAGTGTGAAAATATTATGTGTATATATATACCCCAGTTGAATCTCATCATGTGTCACGTAAGTGCAACACAAGATGGTGCTTTGAGATAAAACACGCTGACACATAATGTTGATGCTAAGTAACATGAAGTAAGAAGAAAATAAGATAAATGAAATGATAGAATTGAAAATCATATACCTTTAAGTTACCTTAGTGCTAGATAAGAAGACTATAAGAAATTGAAGGTGTCTAATGTAAAGCACACTAGGAGAACCTATAGAAGTTAGTGCAAAAATAGCCAAAAATTGAAATTTTTTGAAGATAGGCATATAATAGTGGAAACTAATCTCTATGTCATCATGAATTTAACACATTTTATGGTTTGAAAAATGGATGAATATAACAAATATATGAGAAAAAGAAGGAATCTGAAGGAAAATAAATGAAGAATTTGAATGGCTAAAAAGTAGTTTTAAATATGAAAAAGAGAATTCATTTTGTTATTTTGCATTGGAATAAAAGATAAACAAGAGATCTGGAGAGAAAACAAGCTAGAATGGTGATGGAATGACATGCTAGATGAGAGGGAGCTTTAGGAGTGAGAGTGGGTGCACTATAGGTATGAATCTAAGAATCTCAAACCAAATTTTGAAATTTGAAATGAATTAAGTGAATTTTGATAAAATTTAATTTTAAGCATTTATATATGATAAAAATGAACAAAATTAGATTATAAGGGAGGGAAATATGAATACAAGAAATGGGTTGGAAGGAATTAGGGAAAAAGCAAAAAAATTAAATTTTTGGAAAAATGTGCTAGGTCAAAACACTAAAACCTACTAGCTCAACCACGTCAACCTAGTAGACTAAATTAGGCTAAAATCCATGTGGTCAACCTAGAGGGTATATGTCAACCTAACACATTCTAGAACCAAAAACCTAGTGTGGGGTATCCAATTGGTCTATAAGGGCCAAAATGGAAACTTAGTATAGAGAGAAAAGAATAAGAAGGAAAATAAAAATGTGGAGAAAAATAGTAAAATTTTTAGTCAAATGAGGTTGACCAAAGAACCAAGGAAAGCATAAAAAAGCATGTAGAAATCCAAAAGAGATATAGAATGGTCAGAAATGACCAAATAAAGGTAAGAGGGACTAAAATAAGATAAAATAGATAAAAATGAATAGATTATACATGTTTATGATTAAAATATAATGTATAATGAATGTATTGTGATTATACATGACATGAAGGAACTAATTCATCCTTTGTTGTTTTTTTATTGCAAAGATGATGATAGTTCTAGAGATTTTTAGACCTCTTTTGGATACCAAACTTATTAGAGAGATTGATAGATGAAGATAAGGCTAGACTGATATCCATAAGTCTAGGAGGTATAGCAGATGTGTGTAGGATACCCCTAAGTGAAAACCTATTAGTCATGTTTCTTGGTTACTAGAAATGATTGACTAACAAATTCAAATGGTAGGTAGATGGGGATGTGATAGAGGTGGTTAGCACACTAGAAGATGTCCATGCCACCCTTGGGTAACCTATGGTAGGAGCACTAGTGACCATAGGGATACCAAATCGCATAGAGGAGAGAAGAGAATTATCCATGTGGGCTATAGGGTTAGAGATGATATTATCAAGGTGGAGAGTGAGTATGGATGATGTCTATATATCATATATTTTAGATCTTCAAAAGGTGGTGATAAGACTTGTGACATAGTGGGTGTTTTATCACATGTTGGATGGTAAGGTACCACTATACGTGGTATCCTTGAGTAGGATGATGTTGGAAGAATGAATACTATATGATCTAGGCTACCATTTGGGTCTAGCTCATGCATGATCTATAGAGATGTTGGTCAGAGGGTAGAAGACTATGGGACTGATAATACTACTAATAAGATGGATATATGAGAAATTTCCTATGTATTGACCAGCTAGGTTGCCGCACGTGGTCTATGATAGGTCACCTCAAGTGAGAAGATGGAGAGAAGACTAGGTAGTGAAAGTTATACCCCACATGTTAGCACTATAGATGATGAGACACACTAACATAGTATGGTGACCAGCTAATGACTACTTAAGAGAGTTATCACATAGTTAGACTAGTGTTAGAGAGGAGAGAGGTGATATGAAACTATACATTTTAGAGAGATCTATATCTAGTGGCACAAGTGCTAGGATAGCTTTGTCTACCTCATCCAATGATACTGATACTCATGTTCAAGAAGTAGACTCAACATTTGAGGGAGCCATGAGGAAAGAGGGGATTCAAACCATTGATAGTGAGGCTAACATTGTGGCCATGCTGAGAGCAACCATGGACTGGTCAGGCATGGTGAGGGGTAGAGTAAGAGGAGGAGGTGGAGGTAGTGATACCAAATGTATCATTATTAGCTCCATAAAGAGATGAGATACGACCATCAAGGACATGGCATAAATGGAAGAAAGAGGAGAGAGTGAAGGCCATAATCATCCTTGGTGAGTCAGTAGAGGAGCCATAGATGAGTGAGAGACTACTCAGGTATAGGCTAAGATAGACATAATCCATGATAATCAAGTTCGATCTGAGGAGGTGACCTATAGAGGAGGTAATAAGATGTTGCATAGACAGGGAGACTATGTTAGGTGGTCATGTAGATGGTGAAATCATAGAAGCTAAGACATAGATAGGTAATAAAAATATAATTGATTTATTTATTAAGCTTTGAATTAAAATATAGATAGATAGATAGATATTGTGATATATGATAGTGATCTAATATCCATCTAGTCTGATTTTTCAAGCATATATAAGGATGAGGAGGAGAGATGGGGGTCCCTAGTTAGGGAAGAACTCCATGACATCTTATATGATACTCTATATCCATATGACCCCATAACACTAGAGGATTTGAGTGTACCATCTTCCCCAGCTCAAGTGAGCTAGTTTAGATTAGTGGGAGAGGCTATGAGGAAAATATAGATGCAAAGAAAAAGGGTAAAACCACTAGTAGAGATGGGTGTAGGAGATAGGTAGGCCTAGTAGGCATTAGTTGATGAGAGAGATAATGCATTTAAAGATAGTGACATATATGATGTAGGCATATACACTGATGCATACCTAGCTGATGTAAGCACATGTAGTGACCCTGATCGAGTTGGTACAGGCATAGGTGTAGATAACATGTCTATAGGGATAGGTAAAGGGATTGAGATCTTGGACTACCTCATTACATCATATCATTTGGAGGAGTCATAACAATGCCTCAATAGGAAGTGTGGCTAGGCCATGAGATAAATATGATGGAGCCTAGCCCTAGATTTGGAGCATTGCTTATGGTTGTATATACTGTATCAAACTCTTGATACACACACACACACACACACACACACACACACACACACACACACACACACACACACACACACACACACACACACACACACACACACACACACACACAAACACACACAGATATCAAGAGTTTGATACAACATATCAAACCATAAGCAATGTTGTGTGTGTGTGTGTGTGTGTGTGTGTGTGTGTGTGTGTGTGTGTGTGTGTGTGTGTGTGTGTGTGTGTGTGTGTATGATGTATCATTTTAGATTATTTATGTGATTGTGTATGTGGTCACTATGGATATATTATTATCATTTTGATGGTTGTGTATGTGGATGCTTTGGATATATTTATTTCTATCACATGTATTTAGATTTGTTGTATATGTTATAGGAAATATATGTGATGTGATTTATTTTCTATCATTATGAGAAACACATCCATGGTTTAAAAAGAAACAAGGAAAAAGACTTGGAAAAATATAATCAATAAAAAATGCAGTACACACTAATTTAAGCTGGGAAATGTGTAGTAAGATGAAAAATGACTAAGTATAAAAAACCAAGAAATGACAAACAAATGGTAAAAATGGGATTTGTTTTCAAACCCAAGATGAAATATTTTTACACCAAATTTAAGCAAGTAAAATCATATTATATCACATTGGCAAGTATGAAAAACAAAGTAATAAAATGGAAGGTATAGAAAAGGTCACACAAGGAAAGAAAAAAATGAAACATCAATCAAAATTTGGTCTTAAATTTATCACACTAATTCAAGTTGGGAAGTATAACAAAATTCAATAAATGTTCAAAATCTTACATGCACTCAAAAAATAAGAAATAAGAGGTGAAATAAAAATGAACTAAACATAAAACATACTAGTTCAAGTTGGGAAACATGTGAAATGACATGTAAATTCATAATAAATGGAATCTTATCTCAAAATTGACACATGTAATTTGATGTTGAATTGATTATTGGAAAAATTTGTGAGGGGGGCTAGGTCATATCCATGGTCTTACACTATAACTCAACAAAGGGAATACCACATGGGGTGGAATAAGCATGAACAACTAAATACATGGGGAATAAGGGTAATAGAATAAAACACTCATAGATTAAAAACCCAAAAGTATGCCAAAACATCAATGACAATATTCATAATAATATTAGATTGAAATTCAAAAGGGATGGTAATTTTATGAGGAATTATTGGGTCCTATCCACAGTATTATGCTACAACTCACAAAACAAAAATCCAAGGGGTGTGATCAGAAAGAAAGATAATATTTATCAAGAGAAAATATGAGGAAATGGATTGAAATATGGAATGTAAAAATAAAATACTTAGGTATCTTAAGAGAAGACCTTAGGAGATAAGAGGCATACTAAGAACGTGAGAAGACACTAAGTGACTAGTTGTCATCTATGTACAAAGGAAACCTATTCCCTAAGACACAAATATTTATAGGTAGATAAGTGTGTTACTAAGATGAAATCATGAAGTATATTGGTACAATGAAAAATTAATATGGACCTACCTCCCCATGATGTGTTCCCCACTCCTTAAGACCCCTTACAGATCCATCAATCTACTATGAAGATTGGGTAATTGTATAAGAAAGTAGGTAGCACTATGTATATTTTTTAAATTCCCTTATTCCAATCTACTAGCCTACAACACCCTAAAGGACTTTGGCTCTATGTGAAGCTAACTATGGAGTTTGAGCTTTGATTAGAGATAGGAGAAGTGTTTGAATCATGTCTTTTAGTGTGATTAAAATTTTGATAATATTACATATTTTCACCTTTTAATATCATTGCCTTTTTTTTAAATGATTTATATTTTAACATTCTTTTGAAGGTTTTTTTTAAGATTCCTCCACCATACAAATTTGTAATGACCAAGCATGAGAGAGATAATGATACACATGAATGAGCTATAAGCTAAGGCTAAAGGAAGATAAGTAACCAAAGACAAAATATTGACTATGACACTTAGGCTTAATAATGAAAAAATATGTGATCTCAAATCTTAACCGTGCATATGCTTAGTTTGTAAAAATAGGAAGAAAGGAAAAGGGAGATCTAAAGGTGGACTGGTAAAAGGGAATAGTAATGAGAAATATTGTATGATAATTGATCGCATGGTAAAGGGAGACAATAACCAAGTGGAATAGGGTAAATACAACCAAGTCACCATGACAATTATCTGGGAAAAGTAAGGATAAGAAAACAAACAATCATGAAGATACAAGGCAACAATAAGCTAAATATGTTGATTTTGTGAGAATCTATCAGGTCCTATCCATGGTCTTACAAAGCAACTCAAAAAATAAATATCTAAGGGATGCAAAAAGAATAAAATAAAAATATAAAGAAATGATAAGGAAAAACAAACATATGAAAATAAGATAGAATATAAAATTAATAAGAAATATAGTACAATAAAGAAGATAATGATAAAAGATAAGTAAGAATTTGACATAGTGTCAAATGATATAATCAGATATAGAAAAAGAAATAAAAATGGAACACACGTCCAATCTCGATATAAATGTAAAATTACCATTCATGTGCTCATAAGTACTAGTAAATCTATCTACACACATTATCTAAGACATCAGATAAATCTGTATGAAGTTGGATATGAATTATTGTTAATGTGTCATCAATCTTTGCTAAATACTAGGAAAATACTTCTTTTCTAATATCATCAATTTAAAAAGTATGAATACTCATTATATCATGACGAGAAGGTAAATTAGGCAAAGGATGATCAAAAGAATGTGTGGGAATGAGATCTACTAGACAAGGAGGAATCACTGGTGGAAAAGGATCCATGGGTGATAAAAGGTCCATAGGTGGAGGAACAAAAAGAACCATATGAGGTGTAATTATAGGAGAATAAGGGAGAACCTTCTTGTGAGAATGACTTATGTGAAGAATAGTAACTTGTCCAAGGATAACTATAAGATGATCCTTAAGATGTTGTTGAAGGATATGACAATGATCATTATGATGTGTGCTACATTAGTGCCATATATAATACCTCTCACCATACTTAGGTATATGCTCAATAAGAATCTTGGGAGGAGGTATGGTAGTGTCTATGGATGGGGAAGAAGGATGCAAGGTATCAATATATTGTCACAACTTAAGACAATGGGTAGAAGAATGAGTATCTAACCCATGATAGCAACATATATGCTTGTGAGTGTGTTTAGGAGAAGCACTCATGGGAGAAACTGTAACAAGTGTGGAAGAAGAGGGAGATGACTCATCACCCCATTTGGTGGGCAAAGGATCCATCTTAGCTAAAGGAAGAAAACCATCACCAAGAGTAGGTAATGATGGAGAAGGAATATAAATAGTCTTATCATGAAGAGAACTAGTGAAAGAAGTAAGATTAGGATCATCAATAGGGGAAGAAATAATAATAACTGGTTCTAACATAGGTTTCACTATAGGAGGATCAGGATCAAGAGAAGGTCTAAGAATGGAATCAATAACCTCAAGATTAAACCAATGATGGGAATTAGGGAACCTATAAAAATGTTAAGGGACAATCATAGCATGATTCATGAGCATAGAAATTCAGGGATCCTCAAAAACTAGAGGTGTTAGTTCCATCTCCACTCTCCGATAAAGAGAAAAAATACAATAATCAAGAATTAAAAAATTCATAACATGAGAGCATGCATGACAATACTCAAGTAAATAAGACTGGTAATTCACAATCTGAGCATCACAATCTTAGATAAGACCACTTAATAAAGGATTATCTAAGGAATATCCATCATCGTAATCAAGTGAATGAATATTGATGACACAAGTCAAAATAACTTTGTCATCAAAATAATCATGGTGAATATAATGAAGATTCTTAGATAAGATTATAGGAATGTAATTTCAAGGAGGTTTATGAGAATAAGGTTTTAAAGAAGTGGGAATTTATGAGATCATATGAGGCATGAGATCAAAAGTTTTGATCTTGAGATTAATCTCATCAGGTTCATCGTCATTGGAGTCTAAAAGGTTGGAATGAATATTAAAAATAATCTTCGGATGCCCATTGTATCCTCTAGTTGAGTTGATAGGAAAATGTAGATGTCATGATTCATAAAATGGAATGTTAGGTAAAGGCTCAAGAATAAGAATCTTAAAGACACCATGATCTTGAAATTATTCAAAACTCCAAGGGTTAGTATCTCCTTGAATCTTATGAATGGATCCATTATGAGGAAATTTAATGCATTAATAGGTGGAAGAAGTGATAGCTTGCATATAATGAGTCCATGGCCTACCAAGAAAGATTTTATAATAAAGAGGAAAGTTAAATATCATCACATTCACATGAATGATGATAGGTGGGATAATAATAGGAAGCCACACACACCAAAGATGAGGCATTTACCTTCTATCATATCCTTAGTAGGTTATACATGTGGACTTAAGATTGTATTCATCATATCCAAGGGTTTTAATAAAATAAAGATAATCAACACAAGTTATAGAACCCTCATCAATCAAAGCATGCTTAACTTGGATATCACCAATTTGGATGCTAGTAAATATGGGAGGATCATCTGCATGAAGTAGAATCTCATCAAAAATCATAGATGCGATGGGAAATTTTAATGAAAGAGAAGTGTCGATAGTTTCATAAACATTGATGGAAATCTCTTCACATTATTTTAAGATACTATAATCAAAACCAAATAAGGCTACCTCATATCCCACTAAGGGAGGATGAGGGACATTCATCTCAAATAATAGTTACATAAGATAGTTATGATTATGGGGAGATGTCCTCATGAGTTCAAGAAATGGAATTTGAGAAGGGAGATTTGTGAGCTCCATAATGGGATCCCACTCATCATAACCCATGAGAATATTGTTAGATATAGGTGCATAATGGTTAAGGATGTCTTTAGAGGGAAGAGCTAAAAAGCATTGAAATTTATGTTGATAAGAACGCGGAAGTTTAGAAGTAAGTTTTAAATCATGTTGAGATGATGAACTAATAGGTTCAAATTGATCTTGGGTAATAGAAGAGGTGTTAATAGAAGGTTTATTAACATTAGAAGTGGAAAATTATGGAAGAGTGGTAGAAATAACATGGGATGTATTATCTAAAGGAGACTCATAAGTTGGATCTTCATTAAAGGTTATAATATCTTCCTTACCCAACTCATTTAAATGAGTTGGAGAAGAATCTTAGATAACATGGTATGCTTGAGAAGGAGGTAGGGTTTAGATAATTTTAGAATTGATAAAATCCACTTCTCTTTGCATATTAGTCATGCTAACCACATTTTCTTCAAAAATTGGTTCTGTAAGAATTTCTACATAATTGGTGGAAGAGATGGGCTTGCCTTGGATTTCTTGAATTTTTTGATGATTAGGTAAACAATCATTATAAATAGCTAAATGAGTGTTTTCTTGATTCAAGGTTTGAGCTTTATCATGAGTTATATATTCTTTGAATACATGATCATAAGCTTGTCAATGTTAGAGTGTGATAAAATCATAATCAAAATTATATATAAGAAGAAATTCCATAGATAAATTACAAATTTGTTTACATGTATCATGATAATGACCCCAAATAGCATGAAACCAAAAAAACTTTCTAGGATCATACCAAGTTTTTACAGGATGAGTAAAGTCAATTTCATGAGGAAGAGACCTAGGTTGATGATTAAGTGATTCAACTAAGGAAAGAGGTTAATGAACATTAATGTTATTTGTTGATAAATGAGGTTTAGTAAATTTTTGAGAAGAGGAAGGTGGTTATAAATAAGGGGTAGGAATAATAACTTCAACATGGTCAATTGAATCATATGAATCAGAAACACCATCATTGGTAACATTGTAGTTTTTGTTTTTAAGTAATATATGAGAACACATGGAAATTTGGGGTGGTTAAAATTGATGCATAAAGAAATTTTGTAATTTAGATTGATCAATATCTTCTTCCAAAGTGCGTGGAGAAAGGGTATGGACTCGATATTGTAATTTGGGATAAAGAGCATTTGTAAAGAGATGAGAAAGATTATCATTAGCCATTTTGTGTTCACATTTGTTTGATAAAGTCTTCCACCATTTAACAAATCTTGGGTGGTTTAATTTTTACTTTTCTTTCAATTGATGAAATGGTCTAAAGTGTTTTTAGGAAGATGACTAGTGTGTAATTCTTGAACTAGAGCATTCACTAAATCTTCCAAACTAGTAATGGAATGAGGTCTAAGTTGATTGTAGCAATCCAAGGCATCACCTATGAGGGTCTTAATAAGGATCTTAGAAGTAGAAAAGGTGTTTAATTTAACCTAATCCTTATAAATATTCCCAAATGTTTTAAGATGAAGAGAAGGATCAATTGATCCATCATAAGTGATTGTAGGTGTTATGCCTCCTATAAAAATGTTAGTAATTTGAGTAGTGAGAGGTTTATTTTGTATATGCTTGATAGTTTTATTGATTAAAGGAGGTTGAGAAATAATATTTCCTTGAGAATCTTGAAGAGGAGGTGGAGGAAAAATTTGGTTATGTGTTCCCTAAGCCATTAGTTGTGGTTGCATTTAAATATGAAGAAGGCGACTTTACATTCACATCATTTGATTTATGTTATGGGATTGGAAAGAATTAATTTTATTGAGAGTTTGTAATATAAGTTTGTGAGTTTGAATAACATTATTTGAAGAGTTGGTATTGGTATTAGTGGCTTGGGTACCACTATTGGTGTTTTTGGGAGCTTGGGATGAATGATGAGAATAAGAGGCACTAGTGGCAAAGTTTGCTTGTGTAGAAAAAGATGGAATAGTGAATAGAAGAGAGGAAGAAGCACTATAAGAATGAGTGCCTTAGGTATCAGATAATGAATTAGTAGAAGGATTAAGGATAGTGGATATTAAGATAGGTCCATGAGATGTAGAACCAGCCATGGTAGTTGAGATACTAGGCATGGAGGTAAAAGAAAGGAAAGAATAAGATGAATCATGAGAAGAGGTCATGATCTAAGAAATACTTATGATTAAAATAAATTATTACTAAAAAATCCATTTAATAATGTAGAATGTGATTAATGAGGTTCATTATCTTGACCACTAATCATGAGATTGTAAATGGTAGATGGATCTTTCCCTTTATGTTGGGAAAATTGGTTAATAAAGAAAATCATTTTAGGAGTATACTATAGCTTAGGTTTCCTTTCTAAGAGAAAAGAATGATTATTTTTCAAAGAGGTATCATGAGGTAACCCATAGTCCATTGTGCGAGTTACAATACAGACATTACTAGCATTTACAAAGGAACTCTACTTTGTCTATGGGAAACCCTATGAGGATTGGCGAATTCCATCATGCATTATATTTGAGATTAAGTGTTACCACATAATATGAAATACATGATGAAATAGGAAGGAAAGAAAGATTAGAAAATAAAGGATTCAAAAAGTGAAAAAAATAAAGCTAGGTCGACTTGGTCAACCTAATACAAAATAGGGATAATAAATTGGATAGGGTCCATAAAATTAATCCAATATAGAGATTAAAAGATAATAAAAAGGGGGAAATGCCTAAATAATATGCTAGGTTGACCTCATCAACCTAGTGTAGTGCACAAGAGCTATAAAAATTGCTAGATCAACTGGGTCAACCTAGTGCAGTTGATAGAGGTAGAAAGCAGGGCCTAAGATAGTGTAGAGGCAAGCTGGTCAACATAGCAAAACATATAGGAAAAGAGAAAGAATTGATAAAAATATGAAAAATGAAATGAGATATACATGTAGCTATTTTATAAAAGTAGATACTAACATTAAATACATAGTTAATTTAATTGATGTTGGCCAATTCAATTGGTACATATAAATAGATTACATTTTTGAAATAAAATTATCGAATAGAGTAGAAATAGATAAATAAAAACTGAATTTGGTCTTTTGTAAATGAAAATATAATAGATAACTGACCTATAACCTTAGAGAGAACTGGTCTAGTCTATATATTTGGGTCAAGTTGGTCGACCAAGTGAGATAAGAGCCTACTACAAAATCTAAAAAAATGTGCTAAGCTAATTTAGTCAACCTAGTTCACTAGACTATAAATATAAAAGTCTAGAATATATAACCTACACTATGAATCCTAAATAATAACCTACTATAAAGTGGTTATAAATGTACTAGGTTAACTAGATCAACCTAGCAGGCTAAATAAAAAGTCTATAAAGTGTTGGAAACCTGTGTTGGGTTGAGTTGGTCAATCCAATTACCTATTACTATGCAGAAAAATAGTTGGGTCAACAAAATCAAGCCAACAAGTCAAAACATATGATAGAAAAGATGACAAGATGAATAAAATAAATGAAATAAACCCTATAGGGTTTGATTCATGATAGGTTAACCAGAATGTATGTAATAAAAATTGCATGGTGTGTATGAATTAATCCTATATCAGATAAGATAGTTCACACTTACACTTTTGATTAGGTCACACACTTGCTAATCAAGAGAATGGCCAATATGAGGATCCACTAGACTTGATTAGGAGATCACTTGTATCATATATCATAACACATCATACTAGGTAGGTTTTGAAGCCTATAGTCTAACACAATAAAAAAACCCTAAAAGAGTCCTATGGTTTCTATATTCACTTATGAAAATAAACAAGAAAGTAAATTAATCTAATAACAAGAAAAGTAAACTAATCTAGTGCTCACCAAAGATTGTGGCACAAATTAGGGATTAGAATAAAACATGTACATAAAAACTAAACTAAACATGTATATGACACATATAATCATGTCAATGTATGTAAAATACTAATACATGGGAGAGAAAAATACATACTACTTTATCTATCTACTCTTACAAAGGAGAAATAAAGTTAGGAATACTTACATTTGAAGATGAACCTGTCAAGTCTTAACCTCTCCCTTGGCCAATGGTGATTGGAAAGAGATTGGTGTGGATTTTAAGGACAACCAAGATAAATCATCTCTAGGCTACATGAACTACCTAATAATCCAAAAATCTTCTCAACAAGACAAGATCAAAGATCTAAAAAAATGTATTGAACCCTAAAGCTTTATTCCTCAAGTAGAATGGTCAATAAATAGATATTCATTTGCACTTGTTTGTTGAAGTCAAATATTTTATGAAATAGTAAGGAATGACCTTATTTATATATATAGTATTATCTCACCCTAAATACTTTTAAACATGTCAGCTATTCTAGGTCGATTGGGTTGACCTAGCATATTATCAGGCTAATGCTTGAAGTTTGTGCTAGGTCAGTCAGGATGCAAATCAACAAGAAAAGGAAAAGTATCCCCAAAATAAGATAGGTTGACCAAGTTGACCTAGCTTATTGAATAGGTCAAAAGGGAAATAATTTATTAAATGAGGGATAAAACATGACAAATGGTGGGAAAAGATAGGGAAGAGAAAAATAAGATTAGGGTTCAAGGTTTTAGGATGCAACAGTGTAGATAACAAGTGGAAAAAGGAACAACAATCTTAAAAAGCATCAAAGGTCTGCCCACCCCTTTCTTGATGCAAACATCAAGGCATACACTCAGATATATTGTGACTCAATAGGTTTTTGCAAGATATGAAGTGTCAATAATCAATAAAAGTTTGAAAATATTATGTGTATATATCTTGATCCCTTGCTGCTAGTGGGATAATTGACCTTACTATGAAATTAATAAATTTACCTATAATTATACTAGAGATTAATAGTTATACCATCATTCCCCTAATTCTAATTTCACACCTTCTATTATTATACCCCCAAAGTCTTCTAATAAGTGTATATATTGATTCCATGGCAAAGAAAATCATTTATCTACCCATTGTCAAAAACTTTGACAATGTATCAACACATTATATCTTACCCTTCCTTAGCCTACATAAAAGTGTTAGAGGCACAATCACTAAGAGGAGGGTGAATCAGTGAATCAAGATATTTGAAAATTTTAATCTAAATCCTTCAAACCCTTATTTATATACCATAAAAAATCAAGAAATAAATAACCCACTCATAACAATGAATATGAAAGATAAGTAAGATAACACAAGATCTATGTGGGAAACCCTCTTGGGGGAGAAAACCCACTCTCAAGCCTGATAACACATGGACTACTTGCCCTATAATATTATTACTAATGTGAGACTCTAGTGAAGCACCCACTTCACGAGGAAAACCAACCCCTAAAGATGAAAAGTACCAACTTGTCTAAGATGTTTAGCACCAACACAACAAATATGAGATGAACAACTACAAAATTCTAATTGTGTCTTGATTTGATGGAAAAACCCTAAAAAATAACCTCCTTCAATAATCTTCACTCATTCAAACATTCACACACAAGTAAGGCATCCAAAATGATCTTTTGTATTAATCTACACACCTTCACTTGTTCTCATGCATCTAACATAGAAATTCAACATTAGAATTATGACCATAAGGTCATACATGTAATCCATACTCTAATCTGCGTCTCAAGACATCCACATGGCCCTCACAGCCTTCACAAATATTTTTCTCATATACACACTTTTTCTATTTCTCATACATCAAACCTAAAAATTTAACATTATAATTATAACCACAGGGTCATACATTCAATCCATACTCTATTCTACCTTTCAAGACATCCACATAACTCTCACAACCTTCACAAATATTTTTCTCATCTACACAATTTATCTTGCTCTCATGAATCAAACCTATAAATTCAATATTAGAATTATGACCACAAGGTCATACATGAAATCTAGACTCTAATATACCTCTCATTAGATCCACATGGCTCTCACAACCTTCACAAATCTTTTGCTCATCTCCACACTTTTTCTTAACCTCTCAAATAACCCAAATATGTCTTGTAATTATACCACTTTCTTACTCTAACCCATATTGGTCAACTAAAATTATTACCATACAAGTCTTACACTTAAAATAAGTCTCCACACATGTTACATGGGTGAAACACTCCACTCCATAGGGTGGCCATAGTCCTTAAGACTCAAATCCTCCATTAGGCATTCATGAGACAAAAAATTAGGCCTTCACATCCACACATTACTCTTGAAAACTTTTGTACCACCTTCAACTTCCACAAATGATTATAACATATCAAACCTATATCTAATATACCATTTATCACTTCCTCATGGGTCCATGCCACTTGGAACACCAACTCAATACTTGAACCTACCAATTAGGTCTCCTTACTCTTCAAGCCTTTATACATAGAAAATATAATCTCAAACTTATGAATCAACTACTCAAATATTTTTAGATAACCATATAACTAGATCACATGGGTGAAACCTTTATTACCTTTTAAACACTTCCATATGCCTTAAACACTTCAACATAGACTCTAAGCACTCAAATCAACTCTCTCAGAATGAGCACTAAGACTGGTCAGATACATTAAAAATATAGTCAACCTATTTTGACTCTCCATTATTGATCAAGGGTAAATAATAAATATTTAAGACATATATAACATCCCCATGCTCATTTTCTTCCTTAACTCTTCTTAGAACATCTTCAACTTACCTCTATAAGATGGTCACTCAAACTACAAACGTATTCAATAAACATAATCAATTTTATACTCCTTTATTCATACTAAATATAGATTGTTCAAACCTAAAAAATACATTAAAATTGTCTTCATAGATCTACAACACTCTCAAATAAATATTTCATCTTGAAACATCAAAATACCATCAATAACTCTTCAATTATCCTTTTTAGATTAGTTATAGAACATGGTCAAACCTTCAGTCAACTTTAGAGCTCAATAACTTTTATTATATAGATATTAAAACCTTATAATTAAATTATATGGATGTGTATTTAATTCTTCTTAAAAATTTCCTTTAACACCATAAATAAATTCATCTTAGATCAAAATATATAAGCAAAATACTAAGCACTAGTTTATCCTTTTGCTAATTCAAATGCCAACAGTCACTAGTTAATGAAAACTCATCTATAGACACATGTCTTCATATCATGTCCCCAAAAAACTTGATCAAATGTGCTATATATATCTCTTTATGAGCCTCCTAAATTTAACTTTCATTGATCACCATTAATCTTAGATCCTCACTTCTTAGATCAAGTTACTTCGTAGCCCCATGTGCCCTCTGCATACCCTACAGTTAGTCTCTAATAAAAATCTACCAATTAGAATCCCTATGTGCCTTATAAGAATTATATTAACTTATTGAATAATTCATATAATTTTTATTCCTTTTCATTATTGAACATGCTCTGTTGATCTTGATCTACTTCTCAAACTTTATGAAAGTGACACATGTCTTCATCACATTCATTCTCAAGATCTTTCACTAATTGACTTCATGTTTGTTGCTGATCTTTGTCTAATAAGTATAAAACACACCATTAGATCATTATCTACTCAGATTAATTTCTCACTATATATCTTCATCTCCTAATTAAATGCTCACCGTAGATCTTTGATATCACAAATTTGTCTAAGTATGGGAAGTTATTGAACTTTATTTGAAAAACCAACCTTGTACCTCAATAAATTTTTCTATGCTACATGTCCAGACCTAAAACTTGAACCATATGATCCCCTCACATAGGGGAATCTATCTATATATTAATATGCTCTTTAAATCTTCACACATGTGAATCTTAATGTCATCAATCTACTCAGCTTTATCTATCAAGATAACTACTTGAATTTAGACACTCATATGACTACTTTAATGAATTCCTTTCACTTCCACAAACACTCCAAACACTCAAAACACCTTGTAGGGTTTATGTAACATGAAAATACCATGAATAACATCCACCATATACCTATTCATTTCAAACACTGAATAACTTTGCAAGAACATTGAATCACACTATGTCATTTTAATTTTAGCACACATGACACATCATCAACATCCTTAGTCACCTTGGAGACATCATTTACAAACCTCAAAAATATCCCCCTTTAGCATTGATGTCAACACAAATACAAATATTATTCTCAGACTCTATCTCTCTCTTCAAAAACTTTTTCCACCTTTGACATAATGACAAAGTGGGCTCAACTTTTGATCCTACAGACCTAAAAAGACTTCAAGGACCAATAATAGGAAACAAACACCTTTGAGAGATGATATATATTCCCCCTAACATTATGAATACATATTATTACCTTGAGATTTTCAAATATGCACCATGACTACACTCTTAGTTGATCAAACTTTGTTCTATGAAGATAAAACATATAAGAGCAATAAAAACAACTTGAACTCACCTTGAAAACATTAAGAGGACTCACCCTAACATTATTCACTCCTCTTCAATCCTATCTAACTATCTAAATTATCTCCCCCTAACTATATTCTCAATTTGAAAAGCATCTTCAATAATTTTTCTCAATGAACTAGGTCTACCAACAACTCTTTAGTACTATCAACACTTAGTCAATATCCATGAAACCAAAAATATATCTCATATCTTCATCATATCAACTTAAAAAACTAAATCAAACATGAATAAATCTCATATGGATCTCAAAAAAGTTACCCTTTATCCTCTATAATCCATCATGGTTTACAACCTTTTCAAAGCACTCTCATGTAACTATCTCATCTTCAGAACACTGTAAACTCCATGATAGACACAACTTGTCATATAAAAAAATTTAAGACATTATTCATGATACCAATAATATGACAATACATTCTCCTCATACTATATATCAACCTTGCCTCTAGTCTTCATCATTTTTACCAATCAATTTAAGCAACAAAAATTAACAAGTTATTACCTTTGGAACCAAAAACCCTGAACACACCTTGAACATACCAGCATAAGATCAACACACCTTTCTTATAAAAATAGAACATTTTGACAACTCACCATCATAACACTTTGAAGTAGTTACATAAAAATCATTACTCCCCTTTAACTAATCACATCTTCTAATGACCTTTCTTGTACTGCAATATCAACAAAACCTCAAATAGCATCAACTATGCTTCCTTTTTCTAATTAGTGTCTCCTTAAATCCTAGAAATAGACACCCTAACCCAAAATGTCCTAGAACAATGTGAAACTAGTAATTTCCCATAAATCCTCATATTCTCTCTCCTTCTTGGATAACTTAAATTGAAGATTCTTCTTCTTTTGCTTGACTGAATCAACTTGTTTATCTTTTTTATAAGTTTCCTTTTCTTCTAGGATGGCATTGAAAATACATGGATAAAATAAATATTCTTGGCATACCTTTTCACTTGAAGTATTAGTCTCACATTTTAAATCATCAGCACTTGACACTGTCAACTAACATTCTTTATAGAATACTTGCTCAACAATATTATTTTATTTATTTAAGTTTAAATATACCTTAGGACAAGTTTTGACTACCTTGGTCTCTTTAGTGAGATTTATCTATTTATTATTAACATGAGTAGATAATGATTATCCTTGAAATTCTTCAACATGTGTAACATCTTCTACCATGGCAAATAGTCCACTTGGACCTACACACTGATCATGGCACATACTTTCCACTTTTGGTTTCCATATTTTATCTTGACTTATACCTTGCACTATAGGAGCCTAAAATGACATATTCTAACTTGATGTACTTTGTTTTTAGAACTTAGAAATGTGATCAATTCCTCAAAAAATTTAGCAATCCACTCTTTTTGATGGAAACTTAGCTTGTCTTACCTTATTAATACAAAATATTGAAACATGTCCTATATCATGAAAACTATAGCACTAAATTTGACTCAAAGTACTTGATTGATTATTTAATTCATATTTCCAAGAAAATTCATTCTTGGAAGTCCTTCTACACTCTCTAGTGTTATGACTAAATTGATTACAAGTGTAGTAGTAACCATTAAATTTTGCATACCTCATTTCATTGGGTTATCTAATTTGATTTGTCTTCCTTTTGCTAGAAACTTAATTTCTTAACTTATTATTATCTTAGAAGTCTAATTTTTATTTTTCACAAAAGTCTTCAAGTCATCATGAGTATTATTTTTTTTCTTCTATGTATCCAAGACCAATACTATCACTTGAATATTTTTGACTACTCAAAATGTTATCTAGATCAATTGATTCCTTTTCAAACTTCACAAATCACTTCACTTGACTTGAATTATTATTTAACTCATCTCTTAAAGAAGAAATATCATTTACATGCCTTGAGCATTAAACTTCTTTTGCCTTCAGGTTTGCATTCGTAATCTCTAATTGATCATTAAGAAGCTTGAGTGAATTTTTAGACTCTTTAAAGTCTTCATCTATTATTTCCTCAAACACATTGAATTTCACCTAATAGCCATTTATTTGATAATTAAAATTCTTGTTTTTATTCTACTCAATATTCATATCTTTAAGGGCATTCATTAACTTAGTCTCATAATTTACCTTATCTTATTCATCATCTATATCACCTAAACCACCTCCAAACCATGTGGATTCTTCCTGATATGAATATCTACCTTCTTTATCCATGAAGAGATATTAATCTTGAGTAGGACCATAATATTCATGATCATTCTTAGAATAACTACCATCATTTTCATTAGATGAGATAAAATATCCCTTGGTGTAGAGGTTCCTCTTGTCATTATAAAACTTCTTTTGGCCATTATAAAAATTATTCTTGCTCTTATCAGACCTTATTCCTTATAATTATCTTACTTAATTGTCTTAATTATCATTTACATTATTCTTATGAGGATACTTATTGGAAAAGTGACCTATCTCTCCATAATTGAAACATTTGAAGGGAATTTCACCCTTAAACTTGCATGAACCTATTTTTAGTTTTCTTCTTAACAAAGCTATTAGTTCATCATCATCAATATAATAAATCTTATCATCTTTGAAATTTTTACCTTAGAAATTATTCTTTATCTTCTTTTATACATTTAAATTTACTTTTTTCTTTGGTGGTTTGTCCTCATTAACTCTTATGTCATAGGAAAAAAGAATTCCATGTAACTCATCCATCTTCATTTTGGTGAGATCATCACTTTCTTCTATAATAGAAAATTTTGAATCAAATTTGAAATTAAGAGACCTTAATACCTTTTGTACTAAAATGCATTCTTCAATAATCTCTCCCATGCCTTTGATAATCTTCACTAACTCATCAAATCTTATAAGATAGGAAGCCATAATATCCTCTTCCTTCATTTTGAGACTTTCAAATTGCCTTTGTTATGTTTGTAGTTTGGCCAGCTTGAATTTTAAATATCTTTCATATATAAGCTATAATTTGTCCCAAATATCCTTGGTAGACTTGAAATGTATTACCTTGGTGAACTTAGCCTCTAAAAGACCTCAAATGATAGCATTAATAGATTTTGAATTCTTCTCACTCAGCTTCTTGTTTCTAGCACTAGTTGGAGGAGTAGGTGGCATGGAATAACCATCCAAAATAGATTTCCAAGTGTTAAACCCCAAGGACATGATGTAGGTCTTCATTATTTCACTCTAGAAAGAATACTTGGATCCATTTAGTAATGTATTTTTCTTAATAGAGAAACCTTGAGAGCTTGTCATTGTACCTAAGATTATCTTCAAGTGGTTAATCTTGTATAGAAATTCCTTCTTAGATACCAATTTTTAGAGGTAGAATCACTGATATGGAGGGTGTATTAATGAATAAAAATATTTTAAAACTTCAATATGAATCCTTAAAACCCTTATTCATAAACCATAATAAATCAATAACAAAATAACCCACTTATAATAATGATAATTAAAAATAAGCAAGATAACAAAAAATATATGTGGGAAACCCTCTTGGGAGAGAAAACCCACTCTCAATCCTATAAACACATGAAATACTTGTCCTATAATATTATTAATAACATGAGATTTTAGTGAATAACCCAATTCACAAGGAGCACTAACCCCTAAAGATGATAAGCACCAACTTTCCTAAGATGTTGAACACCAACATAACATCTATGAAATGAACAACTCTATAACTTTGATTTCTTCTCAATCTAACAGATAAACCCTATAAACAACCTCCTTAAATCCTCTTCACTCATTCAAACCTTCACACACAAGAAAGGCATCCAATACCACCTTTTAGATAAATATACACACCTTTGATTTTTCTCATGCACCAAACCTACAAATTGAACATTATAATTATGACCATAAGGTCATACATGCAATCCACCCTCTAATTTGACTCTCAAGACATCCACATGGATCTCATAGACTTCATAAATCTATTTCTCATATACACACTTCAACTTATTCTTATGCATCAAACCTATAAATTCAACATTATAATTATGACCACAAGGTCATACATGCAATCCACACTTTGATCTTCCTCTCAAGACATCCACATGGATCTCACAGCCTTCACAAATCTTTTGCCCACTTACACATTGTTTCTTGTTCTCATGCATCAAACCTATATATTAAACATTATAATTATGACCATAAGGTCATACATGAAATACACACTCTTATCTTCCTCTCAAGGCATCTTCATGGCTCTCACATCCTTCACAAATATTTTTCTCATCTACACACTTTCACTTAACCTCTCAAACAACCCAAATATGCCTTATACTTATACCACTTTCTTTGTCTAACCCATATTGGTTATCCAATATTATTACCATAATTTAAATATGTCTCCACATATTTTACATGGGTGAAACACTCCACTTCATAGGTTATCCATAGTCCTTAAGAATCAAATCCTCTATTAGGCATTAATGAGATCTAAAATAGTTAGGCCTTCACATCCACATATTACCCTTGCAACCTCTTGGGACTCCTTCATCTTCCACCAATTATTATAAAATATAAATATTATCTCTAATATACCATTTCTCACTCCCTCATGGGTCCATGCCATCTGGAACACCAACTCAATACTTGAACCTACCAATTAGATCTCCTTGCTCTTTAGGCCTTTATACATAGAAAATATAGTATCAAACTTCTGAAGCAACTACTCAAATATTTTCACATAGCCATATGATTATATCACATGGGTGAAACCTTAAAGACATATATAATAATTATATATGCCTTACACACTTTAACATATTCTCTAACCACTCAAATTAACTCTCTTAGAATGACCACTCAGACTGGTCATATACAATCAGAATATAATCAATCTATTTTAACTCCTTATAATTGATTAGGGGAAAAACATGACAAAAAATAAATTCTCATAAATATTTTATACTTATCTAACATCTCCATACTCATTTTATTCTTGAACTCTTCTAAGAACATCTTCAACTTACCTCTATAAAATGGTCACTCAAATTAAAAGTGTATTCAATAAACCCAGTCAACTTCTAAGCCTTTGTTCATACTAAATATATATTTTAAAAATATATAAAATCCATAAGTATTGTCCTTATGGAGTATAAAATACTTTCTAATAGTTATTTCATATTTAAACATCAAATAACCATCATGAATTCTTCAATTGTCCTTTTTGGGTCACTTAAATAACATGGTCAAACAATTAGTCAACTTTAGATCTCAATAATAGTTACTATTTAGATATTCAAACCCTTTAACTAGACTATATAGATTCACCTTGAATTCCTCTTGAGCTTTTCATTTTACACCATCAAGAAATTCATCCTAGATCAAAAGATATAATCAAAATACTGAACACTAGTTTATCCTTTTGCTAATTCAAATTTCAATGATCACTAATTAATACAAAATCATCTGTAGACATGTGTCTTCATCTCATGTCCTTTCATAAATTGATCAAATTCACTCCATCGATCTAATTTTTATCCTCCTTACTTTAACTTGCATATCTCACCATTGATCTTAGATCCTTGCTTTTGAGATCAAGCCACTTAATAGCCCTATGTGCCCTTTATGTACCCTACAATTAGTTTCTAATGAACTTCCACCATTTGGCATCCTTGCATACCTTATGATAATTATATTAACTTATTGACCAATTCTCACCATTTATCTTCTATTTCATGGTTGATTGTGCTCATTGATCTTGATCTATTGTTCAAACTCCATGAAAGTGACACATGTCCTCATCATGTTCATTCTAAGGATCTTTGACTAATTGAATTTGTACACACCATTGATCTCTATATGCCAAGTATAATTCTCATCATTATATACTTATCTATTCATATTAATTACTCTTTGTATATATTCATCTCTCAATTAAATTTTCACCATGGGTCTTTAATGTCACAAATTTGGCTATGGGAGCTTACTGAACATTGTTTGAGAAGTCAACTTTGCACCTTTAGAGTTTTTTCTACACTCCATGTCTATACCTGAAACATGAACCATATGATCTCATCACCTATGGGAATATATCCCTATATAAATATTCTTTTTAAACATTCACAAATGTGAATGTTGATGTCATCTATCTACTCACTCAACTTTATTTGTCAAGATGACTACTTAAACCTAAACACTCATATTAATGCTCTATTAAATTCCTTCCACTTCCACGAGCACTCTAAGAACTCAAAATACCCCATACTATCTCTAAAACATTAACATATCATGAATAAAATCCACCATCTACCTATCTAAGTGAAACATTGAAAACATATGTAAGAACAATAAAGCACACTTTGTCATTATCATTCTATCACACATGACACCTCATCAACATCCTTGGTCACCTTGAAGACATCATTGAAAAACCTCCAAAAACAACTGTATACCTCCTCCTATGTTATTATTTGATCATATTAAAAAATATGGAGAGTTATATTATCTTTGTCACCAATGTGGTACCCATAACACCGATCATTATTTCATCCTTCAACATCTTTAGGATCATCTTATGACCATTCATGTACCCATTGTTCCTCCTCCCATAGGTCATACACATAATAAGGATCCTCCTTCTTCCCTTTTATTCACTCAACCCATGTTTCCTTCCCCACCTATGGATCCTTCTCCACTTTTGGTTCCTTACCCAACCCATGGATCCTTCTCTACCCATGGTTCCTTCCCCACATATGGATCCTTCTTTACCTATGGTCCCTTCTCCACTTATGGTTACTTAATGTCCCACATGTACCAATATTATTCCTCTTCCTAATATTCTATGCATGATATCCCTCATGATCATGATACATCATCTATACCTATATTTTTTTAGATGAGATTTAACAAAAGGTCTTTTCACAACATTCCCTGAAGATTGATAAGACTCTCATTATAGTTAGGATCCCACTTCACAAAGATATATCAGATGTTATGGATAATATTTGTGGATAGATTTACTAGTATTTGTGAACAAAACATGGTGTTATTTCACATATCACTATGATTTTAGATTGCACTTGTGATCCATTTTTATTTATATCTTATATCTTTTGACTCTGCATCAAAATTTTCTTCACTTATCTATCTTACATGGATCTTTATATTTTACATTGTGTGTTGTATATGATTTCATTTATTTCATTTTATCTTATGAATTATTTTCATAATTACATGCTTATATCTATGAATTTATTTATTTTCATGGCTATCTTTTTCCTTTCTCATGTTTGTTTGATACCTTATCTCAAAAACATGGAACATTATTATTGTTATTTGGTTATACAAATCGTGCTCCCCTTAGTTATCCTTCTTTACCATGTGATCAGTTAGTAAAAAAATCATCTCATTGTAAACCTATTTGTACCAATCCACTTTTGATATACCTTTATCCCCTTATTTCCTTCACAAACTAAACATATGCATGGTTGAAACTTGAGATAACATAATGGTTCATAGGTAAACCTAAGTGTTTAGTTTGTCATATCTCTAGATACTTAGATGCCTTTAGCCAAAGTCTATACCTCATTCATGTGTATCAATTTTTATCCCTCATGTTGGTTATTCAAAATATATATGGAGGAGGAATCTGAAAATAAATAAAATTTAAAATCCAAATCATTTAAATAAAAGGTAATGATATAATAAGTAACATTAAAATCTCAAAAGTTAAATCACACTCAAAGACATGATTCATAACACACATATTTTTCAAATCAAAGATCAACATCCATAGTTTTCCTCATGATATATTGAAGGTCCATTTGGGTATGGTAGGCTAGTATATTCAAAAAGGAGAATAAAATAATCTTTTAGTGCTACCTAATTTCTCACACAAGTACCTTATCTTCACAATAAACCTATGGCTATGTAAGAGGTCCTAAGAAATGAGGAACATGTTATGGGGAGGTAGGTCCATTTTAATTTTCTTATTCATATAACCAACATTAATTTAACTTATTATCTCACTTATTTTCATAAACAACTTTTTGCTTATTGTGAATGGGTATCCTTTGTATTTTGATAGTCACTGGCCACTTAGTGTCATTCCTATGTGCTTAATATGCCTTATGTTTCTTAAGGTATTTTCATAGACATTTATGTTATTATTTTTACATTACCTCTTTCATTTTTAATATTCATAATATTTCCCCTTGAGAAATATTTTTTTTTAACTAATCATTCCTCTTAGATTTTCCATTTATGAGTTGTATTGTAAGGCCATGGGTAGGACTAGTCCTTCCTCACAATTTTTCACATTACAAACATTTCTTTTAAAATAATTCCCATATTTGTTTCCACCTCATTGGTTTTCCCTTTATGGATTTTAGTGTAAGGCCATGGATAGGACCATGCCTTCGACATAAACTATTCCAATACCCAAGTCATAATGAAATTACAAGTGTGAAATTTGAGATAAATAGTGATTGATTATGAGTTACATGTCATTGGCATGCTTCCCATATTGATATAGTATGTTTTATGCTTAATTCATTGATCTTTCACTTCTATATTTTTATTTTTTGATTACATGTATTCTTATAAACATTTCATTAAAAATTTATACTTCCCAGCTTAAATTAGTATGATCAATTTAATTTAATTTTTTAATTTTGCCTCCTCTTTTATACTTCTCAACATGATTTAGTATGATTGATTGACTCAATTATTTTTACCATTTGATTTTCATGTGGCTTACATTTTATTAAATTATTTTCATACTTTCCAATGTGATATAGTTTTTTTTTTTTTTAACTTGGTGCAAAACTTATACATGGTTAAACAACGTGTTTTAACTTTTTTACCATATTTGGTTTGTTATATTTAGTCATATTTTGTTATTACACATTTCCCATCATGAAATAGTGTATAGCACATTTGTTTTTTTATTACATATAATTTTATATGTCATTTTTGCCTTTTTATTTTTAATCATGCATATATAACACATAATGCTAGAAAATTAAAAAATCCACATATATTTCCCATAATGTATACAACAAAAACTAAATACATGTGCTAGAAAAAAAAAATATATATATATATATATATATATATGCATCAACATCCAAAACCAAGTACAAGTCATGACATGAAATTCAACTTTCAAAATCAACACAGACACACACACACATCATGTGTTTTATACAATACACAACACAAAATGTAAAAGAGCTCCATCTCTAAGTCTAGGCTCCATCTTGCCTATCTTATTGCCTAGACACTCTACCCATAGATATCTGGGGCTATTTCCTCTAATTTTTAGATTTTAATGAGGTAGTATAGGATTTCAAACCTACTACCTATCCTTATAAATTGGCCACTTAGGCCTATACCTATCTAAATTAGATAGTAATAGCCCTTTCCTAAACCAAGGCCTACCAAACCTATTCTTCTCCCTCTCCCACCCCTACCAATAGATGTAATCCATCTCTACATGCCTAAAGTTGACTTTCATCCTCCCCTACCAATCTAAACTAGACCATCTAGGTCTAGGAAAATGGTATCACAAGAACATCTAGAGTGGTGGGATCATATGGTGTTAGCACCCATTCTAAAATGTAATGATGTGTAACCACTATTAGATCTCCTTATATGACCTCCTCTTCTACCAAATTTGTAAAACAAAAATTAGATATACATCAAATCATATATATATATATATATATATATATCACAATGTAATTAATATCCTACATCAAATCTTAAACCAAAATTTCAACATTTATCACCAGTGTTGGTGTCATCAAGCATCATCTCTCTATCTACTCATCTAATTATCATGGTCTCTCCATCACTTATAAGATAAGTGCCTCCTCCATATATCACCTATTCACAGGTGTAAATCTAGGATTCATCACTTGAGCACACTATTAACTAGTTCTTAGAGGTACCTCTATGGACCAATTATGTCTTAAAGTGGCTCTTGGTCCTCCTATGTTATAGCCCTCATTTGTGTCTACTCTTACTAATGATTCCTCCTTTTATGTTTTGGCCATGGTGGTCATTATTGTTACTAATAAATGGTACCTATTATGTCTTAGCATCCAAATCCATGACATCTCTCTTGCTGGCCACATTGTCACCTACTATCATGCTTGACCAGTCTATCGTCTAACATGATACAGAATGATTATTGGTATCTCTAATAGTATTCCTCCTCCTCTCCCCCTCATCTCTCTATCATGTTTTCCCTAATAATTAGGAGCTATTAGAGGTCATGCTAGGTGTGGGAGCCTACACTATCCTAAAAAGTATGCCACTAGATGTAGTTCTAACCATGAGGTGTAGTGACCTATGATCCACACCCATGCCAACCCTATAGTAACATTTGACAAACTAGGCCATAAATTAGTAATGTGCATATATATATTCCACAATATCTCTCTCATCATATGATACTCTATATAGCTGGCATATGTGGCATGATTTGACCTAATGGTATTATCACCATTGTATGGCTTGGAATAACCTATCATCAACCACATGGGGTAACCCAGTTGGTCGACACATGGGGAACCTCATATATATAAGCACTCATCAAAAAATTAAGCCCCATGGTATTGTACCCAATATAAAACATACCATAAATATCATGCATGAGTTTTACATAGATGATATCCCCAATATCATAGAGTGCTCTTTGATCTAATATAGACTGACATAGGGTTATCACATATAGTGGTACCTTACCATTTGACTTGTGACATAACATTTGTGCTATCACAAGTCCTATCATGGTATTCCAAATGTCTTAAATGTTCATAATATAAATGCCAAATAAACTCACCTTCAATCTAGGGTATATCTTATTTTAACACATCCCCCATTGGGCTAGTGATCATCTTTCCTCCAGATCCTCCAATGTATTAGTGATCACTAGTGTCCCACCTATAGGTAGTCCAATAAATGCATGAACATCTTATATTGTGATACCCACCTCAATGGTACCCCCATCCACCACCCATTAAAAAGTGTTGGTCAACCATTACCATGCTTTAAAGAACATAATGATGAGATCAACACTCAATGGGATTCACCTCATCTCCATGACACCTCTAAATCCTAGTGTGACCAAGCAAGCTCTATCCATGTCCCTAAAATGATTAGATAGATCTGGTATCCATGATGCATCTATTAGGTACCAATACCTATCATTTTTTACAAAATATGGAACAAAAAAGGATGTATCATATCTCTATGTCATCCATAATTAAAATACACTCTTAAAAATCAATAAATTAACTACTTAAATTAGTTGGTTTTATTTATTTTCTTATGTTCCTAATTTTCCTACATAATTGACACATTTAATACTCAATCATACATATTCCTTACTTTTAAACTAAATTATCTTTTATAATTTTAAAATAGATCAACCCATTTGATACTAAATCATCCTTCATTTAGCTTTAACATACTAAATCATCCCTCTGCCACATAGTCTACCCCATTTGGTAGACTGTATCATCTTTATTTTTCCAAATAGATGGATCCTCTAGTATGTCATCATCCTTCCCCTCTTCTACCAATTATATTGACCCTTTGGTATGTAGTTGGCCACCCATTATAATACTAAATTTTTCCACTATCATGTAGTCATCCCCTCGCTTTGTGTTCAGATTATAGACTAATTTGACCAATTCAACTCTGTTCTTCCACAATGGTGAATTTTTAACCATTTAACATAAATGCCTTACACATTTATTGGTTTGAATCTTTCTTACCTAGTACCCCATTCTACCCCTAGTCTACTTAAAAATTTCCTAATCTTAATTTTGGTGCCTAAATTTTATTTACCAATCAATTTTATATATCTATCTCTATTTCAAATAAATATACTAGAAAATTTGAAATTAATAATTGATTACCGATGTTTCACTCATTATAGTTGTTATTTCTCCTCCCCATCTCAACTATCATCTCCTCACCATGATAGTTCTTTGGTCTCACACTAGGTTTCTTAAAACTCTATTTTCTTAGAATAGTAAAAATAACAAATGAATTAATTTTCACCCTATTTATATCTACTATTCAAAATTATTTACCTATCAAATATTTACCACTATATTCCATCTTTTGACCATATATTTGTTTCTACTAGCTCTTTTTTGAATTATAAAATGTTCTAGAATATTGACATTGTAGATAATATTTTTACCTATTACATGTATATGTTACAAAAAAATATTTTTTGTTATTTTTTGCTAATTTCTATAGGTTCTCCTCTTCTTCTCTATAGTGGACACCTTAAAATTTCTTACATCTCATTATTTATCTAAAATACTAAGATAATTAAAGTATTTAATTTTCAATTCTATCCTTTCATTTTTCTTATTTTCTCCTTACTACAATTTATTTAGCTTCAACATTGTGTTTTACTATGTTATTTTTCTAAAGTACCATCCCATGATACATCTACATGACATGTAATGAGATTTGAGTGGGGAATATGTATACACATAATATTTTAAAAATTTATCAATTATTAATACCTTATATATTGTAGTAACTCAGTGAGTCTCAATCTCTCTAAGTGCATGCCTTAAAAGGTGCACTAAGAAAGGGGTGGGTAGACCATTGGTGATTCATATGATTGTTGTCCCTTTACTACCACTTGATATCTACAAAACCATCTCATAAAAACATTCCCCTAAGCTTTGCCTTCTTTTTTACACACTTCTCTAGTCATTTTTTGCTTTCATTAGCCCTTTCCTAGCCTAAAACCCTTTCTAATGGTTTATGTTACTCTATCGACCCCATCGACCTTATTATATAATTGATAAAACTCATTTAAGGTCTAGGTCAGCCTTTGGTGAACCTAGACAAAGACCTAATTTATTTTTGTCAATAATGATACATAGTAAATTTGGATGACCCTATCAGCTAAACTTTGGAAAAGGCTAGGGTTAGATTCAATTATTTATACACTTTAATTTCATCATTTATTTAGGAAGAGAAGAATAAGAGATATATATTGTGCATCTACTTATCCACCATTATACTTGAGGAGAATGGCTTATTGTTTCATACTTTTTTTTGAAGATATAGAGATGATTTATCCTTATCATCCTTACATACCATAACAACCTCTTGTGAAGCACCTTGGCCAATGGAGATATTGAAGCTTAGTAGGTTCATATTCAAAGGTAAGTATTTCTAGTTTTTTTTGGGGTAAATTTTTTTATGCTCCTGAGTTTTTTTTCCTCTGGTTTTTGGTTGACATTAGCCTATTCTAGTGGCTTTGTCTAGTTCTTGGGCTTGCATACTGTGAAATTTCCATTATTGCAGCTGATTTTTGTAATTAGTATTTATATTATCATTTAATGGTTGGGGAAACCCTAACCCATATTTATTAATAATAAATTATATATTGATATTTAATAATGAAGGATCTAGCCTAAATAACATATTATTAATGTAAAAGAGAACTATATAAATTGATTATAAATAATGAAGGATATATCCTATATAATATATTGTTACTATAAAATATATGGGTAGGGCATATTAATTGAGTATTAATACTAGAAAGTGGAATAGATATTAAAAATTCTTAGTAAGCATATTTATGTTATGCTTACTAATTCAAATAGACTTAATCATCCCAATTTGTCTCTTGACTTTTTTTTCTCCCATGTGATAAACCCAAAGTTATAAATTATATTCATCATTCCTACCCCATAATAAAAAATGATTATGGTGGTTTTATATTAAATTAAGTCCCCATTACTTATGATTATTACCAAAAATACATGAGAAATTAATATCAATTTGCTAATAAATAAAATTGACACATATAAAAATCCCACAAAAATTAATAACTGTAGACACCCATTTTGGTACAAGTACACATATTTCTACTCTTTATGTATGTATATTTATTTTTAATAATAATTAGACACATGATGAAGTGCTCTCTCATGGAACTCTTCTATTCCATCTTATTTCACTTGATTTACTTACCCATTGGACGTATGTGATATGGTTGTTTATCTTCATCCAGTGTATGTCATAGACCCTTGCCTATTTTATATTTTATTTTTTTAGCCCTGTTTTCACTCAATTTTTCATCCTTAGAAAGGTTCAATAATACTCCAATTAAGTGATAAAATGGGATTACCCCTATACCTATGGGTTTTATATAGCATGGGTAAACCTCTAGATCGAAGGGATAGCTCCATTGATATATCTATTTAAGCTCATCACCTATGTGACTAACTTGTTGAAATGAAAAGGGATAGATAAAACATGAAAGAAACCTAGCCTAATTAGGTCATGAACCAAATAAAAATGATCACTACCAACTAAATAAAATTAAAATTCAAATAATATCATAACTTCCACATGACACTAATCTAAATCTAAATCTCTACATTACTATTTATCATGGAGGTTTGTGAAGCAAGATTGAGATAGAAGGACTAAACAAGAGGTCATGGCATGGCACTAGTGAAGATACAACTTATTAAAATCATACACACTTCATTTGAACACTTAAATAGACCTAAAAAAATAATTTCAAAAGTGAATATGAATGCTAACAAGGACAACATGCGAAAGAAGTAAATCTATCACTTAGCAAGATCAACTATTCTAACATACACATTTAAATAGTCCATAGAGAAGGTAAGACTAGATTGTTCTTCACTGATCAAAATTTTAAAATATGTAGGTATTTACCATACCTAGGTGGAGAATACAAACTTAGCTAATTAAGGCTTCAGAGATAGAGAGAGAGAGAGAGAGAGAGAGAGAGAGAGAGAGAGAGAGAGAGAGAGAGAGAGAGAGAGAGAGAGAGAGAGAGAGAGAGAGAGAGAGAGAGAGAGAGAGAGAGAGAGAGAGAGAGAGAGTTGACAAGTGTCTCATGAGTTAAATGTTGAGAAGTGTTGTCATTGATGTCAAAGTGCATCTGGTGAAGATGCATAATGAGTGGTATTTGAGGTATGATCTTGTGTGATTTATGTGAGAAGGAAGTCATGTGATATCATATAATTTGAAGGTAACCTAATGTCTCTTTTGTTGGTTGATGTCAAGGTTCAAGTCAGCTTGAAGTTATCAGTATTGTCACAAAGAGGGATTATGGTCAAATATGAATAGAAGCATGTTGATTATAATTTTTTTTTATTAGTGTGACAGTGTTGTTTCAAGAGTATTGTTATTTGATATTATTTAGGTAAGCATGTTTGAGTACTAGTTCTTGAGTACAAGGTATCTTGAGAAACCTAGTTTAGACCCTATGAGAAGGTTTTCATAGTGAATTTTGGTTAATTAAGTAATCACAATATTATTATAGGTTATTTTTCATTGTGTGATTATTCAAGTAAAGTATAGACACTTAAGAAGCCTAGACATGATACTAGTCATAATATGTAAAGTCCTTGTGAGAAGGCATGAGTTTGGTGAATTTTTAAGATGGATGCACAAAGGCATGATAATTTGTATGAGGTTGTTTTAAAATTTATTTGAGGCATTTTATCACTTATGAGAGTCTCAAGGTGAGCCTACAGGAGTAGGACCTTCAGACCAAGTTTGTGTCTAGACCACTTCCAGACCCTACTTGCCCTAATGAGACATGAAGATCAGTTTTAAAGATAATTTTGAATATGTGATAATGGAAATAGGTATTATATGTATTTTTAAGTATGTTCACAAAATTTTAGGTCATGGTTTTCAATAAAAGGCATGAAAAGTAGTTTTGAGGTCTCGTAAGTACATAAAATGAAGGCATGCAAATATGAGAAGGAATTTAAGGTGTTCATTAGAACATTATCATATACATTAAAAATTTATATATTCAATAAATATGGGTAAATACATTATATAATAACTATAGGCAATGGTTTTGGATTTATGGGTAAATTCTTTATGAACAATCGTTAACACCAAAACTTGTGTTAAACCTCTATAAAACCCTAACAAGGACCCAATGTGAAATATATTGATAAAAACAACCCATAAAGGTATAAAATGACTATAAAAACTATTTTATCATGTATTAAACTCTCATAAGTTCCTCAAGGTGGTGGTGGTTAGATGAGAGAGAAAATGCATAAATATAGGCTTATTTCTGAAAAAATTATTGTAGTAATCAAAAGTTTCATTGGTTAAAGTATTAAAATGGATGGAGGAAGAAGGTATAGACTCATGTTTAATGTAAATTAAAGTTTTTTATAGGTTATATCCCTCAAGTATTTTATACCAGTTATCCAAGTTATATAGTCACTAATGGGCCTAATGATGTAAGCAGTGAAAAACCCAAGTAGTAGTGAGAAGATGGTTAAGAATGGGTTATCTGATAGAGTGATGAAAAAAAGTGAATGGAGATGTTAATTTTGATTGGTATGTCCTATTAATTATTGGTATAAATATTTAATGTCAGTTAATGTGTTGAAAATGATGATGTCAAAATGGCTTGTCTGGCTCAATGAGGTCTATGCATAGTGAGGTCATAAGATTGGTCTACAAGACTAATATTTGTCATTTCAATGTATTATATTTATATATAATAATGGTATAATTATATATTATTATAATATAATTTCATAATAAGTCTTTAGAACTGGTCATACATGTGTTAAGTCAATGGCATCATGATTGTGCTTTAAGGTAAAATGGTAGTTCTAGGTAAGCAAGGTACAGTGATGAGTTTGAGGATATATGAACTAAGTTGAATTATATAATGCACATGGTTTCTTTTTTAACTTTTATGTCCTATACATGAATTTTATAAGGTTAAAATGTTGAATCTAAAATGGCTTGATTATGTCTACTGAGGTCAAAAGATTAGTCTACAAGACCAATATTTGACCTTAGACCTTGTGATTTTTGTATTTGAGAATGTTATATAGATGTAAAAGTATATTTTGAAAATATCCTTCATCATTTGAAGTGTAATTTTAGGTTTTTAAGATTAATTTGTTCAAGATTGGGTTTTGGAGTGTTCTAACAGTTCTAAGTGGGGTATTTACAGAGAAGTGTTTGAGTCCTTTTCCTCTGAGTTGTGAAGTCCAAATCACATGGATATGTCTTTAATATCATAAATTTTATGTTCATGTGATTTATTTTCATGGTTATGTAACTAAATTTTTTACATGCTTCAATTTATTTTGATAAACTTTCTATAGGTTCACAGTCCTAATTGTGAACAATGCTAAAAGGAGTTTTCATGAAGGGGTTGGAGCTAAAAAAATTTATGGACCTTAAAAGATGTTTATTTGGATATATTTTATAAATTTATGAAAGGATCTTGTTCATAAATGAAGGTAATTTTTTCCAAGGAATACAAAGTATAATTTATCCTAAAGGAGACATAATGGAATTAGGTCTCCATGACACTTAAAAGTGAGATGAGGTTTAATAGAGTTATGAAAGACCAAAAGGAACTCAATATTCATTTGAATAATGTTAATTATATGTCAAAATACTTATTAAATGGTTTATTTGAGATTAATGTTAAGCCTATTTAAAAATGAAATAGAGTATGCAAATGAAATAGCACATTGTGAGAAGAAGGAGGTCTTGTATACCATAATAAGAGTGTAGAGGATATATAATGAAGATATGATAGTGTGTATAAATATGAATATCAAGGTCATATGACCTAATTAGTCATGAAGAGACTTAATTGAGTGAAGAGGCCTAAAAGATAATTTGAGAGGGATCAGAGCGTGAAGAGTTAAAGAGGTGGTCATCATCAGTTGGTTGATAAATAAGGTGTTCTAAAGGTGATCAAATAAATTAGGAGTTAGAGTTGGTTTTGATTCATATAGGGGGTTGGTGACTCCTTACAAGTGGGTGCTTGATAAATCATAGTCAATTAGGTGCTTAGTTAGTTGAGGTTGGTGTTCCATGTGAATTTGGTGCTTCACTAAACTTGGTTTATGTCTTATATGACTCTAGTCCATTTACACACACACACACACACACACACACACACACACACACACACACACACACACACACACACACACACACACACACACACACACACATATATAATTTGAGGTTTTCCCACATATATGATGTGTTCTTACATCTCATTCTTATGTGGATATTTTTTTATGATTACTAGATCTATATGTTTGATTTAATGATTCATGATTATTTAAAGTGAACTTAAAAGAAAGATTTTAAAGACTGATTCACCCCCCTCTCAATAATTTTTCTTCCAATTTTTTATTATCATATTAGTTCCTTTGAATTAGGCCTAATAGCCTAAAGGATATCGTAGAAGTGAGGATGGCTAGTCAGTAAGCTCAATGTGGTTTCTCTACTAGTAAGGCTCTATTCTTCAATGAGAATAATTATGATTTTTAGAGTATCACAATGAGGAGATATCTAATTTCAATGGGACATGACATATGGTAGTTAGTTTTGGATGGATACACTCTACCTCCTACACCACCAACTAATGCAATAGGGAAGAAGGAAAGTGAGATCAATTTCAAGGAAATAAATGCCATTCTATGTGGCCTATCAGAAGTAGAGTTTGTGAAGATGATGCATTATGATTCAGCCAAGGTGATATGGGAGAAATTGAATACTATCTATGAAGGATACACAAAGTTGAAGATGGCCAAGTTATAGACCCACTAGAGATAGTTTGAAAATCTGAAGATGAATGAAGATGAAGCCATTTCATCTTACCTATTGAAGGTTGATGAAGTTATCAATATCATTAGAGGATTAGGAGAAGTGAAGGAGTTTACAATTATTCAAAAGGTAGTGATATAAATAACTCCTAAGTTTTATTCTAATGTGTCTACAATAGAAGAGATACAAGATTTGAATAGGCTATAGATGGATGGGCTTCATGGCACCTTGATTGCCTATGAGATGAGAACAAATGAAGAAAGACCTCTCAAGAAGGGACTAGCATTCAAAGATGAGAAGTCAAAATCTAATAAGTTCAAGGATGAGATATGTTCAGATGTTGATGATGATCAACTAATATCCATGTATTTTAGGGAATTAAGGGTTGGATTTGGTAATTACAAGGGTAAGTTACCTTTTAAATATTTTAATTATGGTAAGATTGGTCACTTCACATCTAAGTGTCCGAACAAGGATATGACTAGTCATGATGAATAAAATAATGAACATCATGATGATTATAAGGTATATAATCTTAACAAAAATAAGAAATATTTTAGGAAGTATGAAGGTAGAAAGGGGTCATTCAAGAACAAAAAAAATTAATATACTAAAGAATATAATAACTCATTTCATGTAAGTGACACAATCACATATGATAGTGATGATGAAAATAATTAACATGAACATGATAATAATGAAACCTTATTCATGGATATAAAAGCAAATAATGAGGGTTTCTCAAAATGGAAAGGCCTTATGGATGATGAATAATTAGATGAAGAAGAGGCTAAAGTGAACCTTGAGGCAAAATTGGTGAGTTATTTAGAGGAGTTGAAGTTACAAATAAGAAATAATCATAAATTGAAGTCATTAGTTAAGGACTATGAAGAGCATATTGGCTTGTTTGAGGAGAGAATAAGTAACACATCTAATGAGTATCATGAGATCATTAATCAGATCGAAGTATAGATGGAGATAGTCACTAATAACTTAAAATATAAAGAGGAAGAAAGCACTAGGTATGGATTTGAAATGGAATACTTAAAAATTTGAGTTAAATCAAGCATTTGAAAATTTGAATACCTTTATTAAGTTTTTAAAAAAAACACTAAGGATTTAGATGACACCTTGAGTAGTCATAAGTTTGTAAGTGATAAGACATGTTTTGGTTTCAAACAAGACCAAAAGGAGGTAGTGTAAGTCAAGGAGAAGGATAATAAATACAAAAAGGTCAATATGAAAAGACAAATTAGATAGCCTAATGTTATGAAGTATGTTAAATCATTTAATGGTTACTATTTTACATGAAATAAATTTGGTCATAGAGCAAGAGAGTGTAGAAGACCCTCTAAAAATGAATATGCATGGGATTATAAAAGGAACCATTAGTCAAGAGGTATGAATGAGGATATTTGATATAATTATCATAATGTGTGACACATTAAAAGATTATATTATAATAAAGGTAGAAGGCTATCAAGTTAAAACAAGAGGTTTAAAGCTCTTAGATTGAAAGAGAGAAGGAAATTAAAAGTGTGGAAACCAAAGATGGTAAATGTGAGTCATGATTAGTCTATAAGCCCACGTGTACTATGTGTTATGGTATATCATACTTTAGATGGGAAATAAAGTCAAGAATGTTCATATTAGCTCAGATTATTGACCACATGAATGATGAAGAGATCAAGCCAAAGATACTAATAAAGCATAAAAGGATATTGAAGGATATTCAATTTTGTGAGAGCATGGAGATATAGGAATCTCCTAAGTTTGTGATGTTTTAGTTCCCTATGGATAAGAGTGACTCCATTAGGCTTCATGGAGACACTCTTTAGTTAGCATAAACATGATGGATGCTTGGTTTGAGGGGAAATTATTTAGGTTGTTCATAAGTTCCAAGTATATTTGTTGATAATCATAGAAGAGTTCATGAGAGTAGTTCCCAAAGAGGGAGAACGAGTGGTTTTAAAAGTTGTAGTATGTATGACCCTTTGTCATTAATGTCAAAGGGGGAGAAATTTCAAAAAGTTAGATTCACTAGATTGGGGGATAAGAGAGTGATCATATTGAAGAATGTGTTTCCATCAATGACAAAGGTGGATAATTTTGAGAAGTGTTGGCATTTATGTCAGTTTTGATGTCATTAATTTCAAGGTACATCTAGTAAAGATGCATGATGAGTGGTATTTGAAGTATGATCTTGTGTGCTTGATGGGATAAAGAATTAAAGTGACTTGAGAGAAGTTTAAATCAAACTAATTTATCTTTTATTGAGAGATAATTTTAAGGCAACCTAATGTCTCTTTTTTTGGTTGATTTCAAGGTTGATGTCAAGGTTGATGTCAAGGTTCAAGTCAGCTTAAAGTTGTTAGTCTTGTCACAAAGAGGTATGATGGTCAAGTGAGAATAAAATCATGTTGATCAAAAATATATTGTTTTAGTGGTATTATAGTGTTATTTTAAGAGTGTTTTTATTTAATATTCTTTAGGTAAGCATTTTTGAGTACTAGTTCTTGAGTAGGTGTCTTGAGAAGCCTAGTCTACACCCTATGAGAAGGTGTGCATAGTAAAGTTTGGTAAATTAAGTAAGTAAAATATTATGATATGTTTTTTGGAATTTTTTTATCATTAAATTATAATAACATTCATAAGTGTTTAAAGGTTATTTTTCAAGCTCTAAGTACTTAAAAAACCTAGACATGACACTAGTCATGGCATGCAAAGTCCTTGAGAGAATGTATCAATTTGGAAATTTTTTTATATGGATACACAAAGGCATCAGAGGTTTTATTAGGTTTATTTAACATGTATTTTAAGCCATGGATCACTCAGTAGAGTCTTAGGGTTAGCCTACAGGGGTATGACCTTTAGACCAAGTCTGTATTTAGATGACTTCTAAACCTTACTAGGCCTAATGAGGCATGAACATTAGTTTTCTAGATATTTTTTAATATATGAGCATGGAAATAGGTATGATATATTTTTTAAATCATGTTCAAAAATTTTGAGGTCAATATTTGCAATAAAATGCATGAAAAGTGGTTTTGAGGTCTCTTGAGTACACAGAATGAAGGCTTGCAAACCCAAGAAGAAATTTTAGGTGTTCATTAGCATGTTTAACCTATAAATTTGAAACTAAGATATTAAGGATATTTGGTAATTGTCATATATAATAATACATTCATTGGTTTTGTATTTAATAGGAAATCCTTTATGAACAATCATTAACACCAAAAACTATGTTAAACCTTTCTATAACCCTAACAAGGACCCCATATAAAATATATTGTTAAAAATAGACTATAATGGTATAAAATGACAATAAAAACTATTTTATAATGTATTTAACTCTCCCAGGTACCTCAAAGTAGTGGTGGTTAGTCATATGAGAGAGGAAATGTATAGATATAGGCTTGTTTCTAAAGAATTTTTTATATCAATCAAAAGTTGCATTGGTCAAATTATGCAAATGGATGGAGGAATAAGGAAGAGACTAATGATTCATGTCCATTAAGGTTTATATATATGTTATATCCCTTAATTGTGACAAAATTTTCATCCAAGTTAGCCCATCTCTAATAGGCCTAATAATGCAAATAGTGAAAAACCTATGAAGTAGTGAGAAGATGATTAGGAATGGGTTATCATGATAGAGTGATGAAAAAAAGTGCAGGAATATTTTATTTTGGACTTTTATGTCCTATTAATTCTTGGTATAAATCTTTAATATTAGGTAAATGGTGAAAATGATGAATCCAAAATGGCTTATTTGGCTGAGTAAGCTCTGTGTATACTGAGGTCATAATATTAATTTGCAAGACAAAAGTTTATCATTTGAAAATATTATATATATATATATATATATATATATATATATCAATGTTTTAGATTATGGTAAAAGCAGGTTTTGAAGGGACCTCGAAACCCTGTACAATAAAGAAAGATAAACCATAAAGCCCAACGAAGCTTCAAAAAAACCCCAAAATAGGAACGAACCAAACCAGGTCAAACAGGAACCTATAAATAGCATAACAAACCATATGTAACCGTCGACACTACATAGAACGGACCGTCACCAGAATGGATCAACATCCTACAACCTCAAAACAAAGAGGTTAATTCAAATTAAATTTTAAATTTTTATTTAACCTTATAAACTAATGAAGAATCATATCTAGAGGGGGGACCACAGGCTTAGATTTCTTCCTCTTTACAACAGTCCATCCATCCTCTACCTTTGCTACCTCTGTCATCCATTCCTCAGAACACAATGGTCCGTTAAGCCCAAAGGATATAGATTTGAATTTATATATATTAATTTTATAATTGTATAATATGATAATTTAATTTCATAATAATTAATTTAAATTGGTCATATAGGTGTTAAAGGTCAATGTCATCATGACTTTGCTTTAAGGTAAATTGGCAGTTCTAGGTAAGCAAGTTGTACTAATTAGTTTGAGGCTCTATACCCTGAGTTAAAGTATATAATACATGGTTTTGTTTTTTTGGTAATTTTAAGTCCTATAAATTATTTTTGTAATGTTTTATATTCATTTAAATTGGTTCAATTGTTGAATTCAAAATGGCTTGATTAGTTCTAGTTTGACTCTATGTATCAAGGTCTAAAGATTGGTCTACAAGACCAATATTTAACATTAGACATTATGATTTTTATACTTGAGAGTGGTATAGTGATTTAAAATTATCATTTTTAATGGTAAATTTTTTTTTAGGTTTTTAATAACAAGTTTTTCATGACTGGGTTTTGGAGTGTTCTGGTAGTTTTGATTGGGGTATTTGCATAGAAGTCTTTGAGTAATTTTGACTTGATTTTTAAAGAATAAATCACATGGTGATGTTTATAATTTAATTTTTTGTTTTTAATGTGATTTATTATCATATATTTGACTAAATTTTACACATGATTTATTTTAGTTTGACAAACTTTCTATAGGTTCACAAGCCTAATTGTAAACAATACTATAAGGAGTGTTCATGAAGGGATTGGAGATAAATAGTGTTAGAGACCTTAGAATAAGTGTATTAAATTATATTTTATAAATTTATGAAATAATATTTTTCATAAATTAAGTTAAATTTTTGCAAGGAAGGCAAAGTATAACGTGTCCTAAAGTAAACCTAATATAATTAGGTCTCTATATGACCTAAAAGTGAGATTAGGCATAATAGAGTTATGAAAGATGAAAAGGGAATTAATATTAATTTTAATAATTTTTATGAGATTTATTAATACATATTACATGTAAAAAAATAATAGGTTAATGGTGAATATATCACTAAGTATCATATGAACAAGGAATGGTATATATACAAGGTAATTTTAGTCATATTTAAAAATGCAAGAGAGTATGAAAATGAGATAGCACATTGTGATAAAAAAGAGGTATTATATACCATCATATTTTTGTATAGGATATATAATTAATATATTTTTTTCTTTCTTATGAATATCAAGGTCATATGACCTAATCAGTCTTGAAGTGACTTAATTGAGTGAAGAGGCCTAGAAGGCAGTTTGAGAAGGATAAGAGTGTGAAGAGCTAAATAGGTGGTGATCATAAATTCGTTTAGAATAAATTTATTATAAATGTTATATATTAAATTTTTGGATAATTTTTTGATGACTCATCTAGGGGGTTTGGTTCCTTGTTGCAAGTGGTTACTTGATAAAGCCTAGTCAAGTAGGTGCTTAGCTAGTTGGAGTTGGTGCTTCATGTGAAGTTGGTGCTTCATGTGAATTTGGTGCTTCAATAAATGGAATTATTCATTATTATATCAGGTTATATTACACATTTTATCTAATATTTACACCTCTCAACTTACTCCTTTAGTTTCTCTTTGACATATCACTCCATTCAGTTCTTGGGTGTCTAGAAGGCTCTTCATTTCCTTAGGCCAATCTTACATAAAAGTCTCAAAACTTGAATAAATATTATAAATATAATCCTATAATCATATATGTCCTATTAAACTCATATTATACCTGAAAAATCCATCTATAAGTCTTAAACTATCCCCAGGAATTCAATCTCTACCAAAAACTCTAATTAGACCTCATTCTTTGTAATCCTAAAATCATGCCAACCTCCTTATTTGGATACAATTATTGATTTTAATTATAATATTAAGGTATATTATATGAAAAAATATTTAATTACAACTTCATGTTCAATTTCATTTCTTGAGAGTGAGTGGAAGTGTATTTTTCTACTTTTTCTCTCTCCTAACTAGCTCTCAATTAGGCCTCCCTGTCTAGAGACTAAAATTTGAATCTATAAGATTTCAGAACATTAAAAAATCCAAATAAATGTTTTATTTATCTATATTACCTCCTCACCATTCTCCATGTCAATTTAAATTTTTTTACACATTGTATGGATTGATCGAGTAGTTAAAAACATTTTTTTGTCTTATTCTATATAATTTTATACTTACAAGTACAAACCAGTGACATGGAGTAATTATAAAGATATTATTTGACATGTTTATGGTCATTTTATATGTTATTAAATCCACATGGAGGAATATAAATCCATTTCCCTCTCATCAAGTCAAAATTGGCCCCTTAGGTAGCTTGAATGTGCTTCAAGGTCTTAATGATTATTCATACAACTTAGGGAATTAATCCTCCAAAAAATTACTCAAATTTTAATTACACTAAGGTATATAACAATCCCTATTATAAAAAGGTCCCATGAGACATCTATGTACCATACTATGAAAAATAAGATAGCTTCCTAGGTTGATAGTAGACATTCTATGAGGGATGAGAGAGAAAAAAGGTTAATGTGTAGCATCCTAAAGTTTTTATGACTATGATAAATTCAAGGAGGTCAATTAAAACCACATTTATTTTTATCCATGGTTATCCAAACATTAATAACTCTATTAGGTCTCATTCAACCTCATTTGTTTAGGCCTAGGGAATGTGAACAAAGTAAGAAAAAGAACCCTTATGATTGTGTTTGATCTCCTTTATTCACTATTGGAGGCCTAAAAATTCATGGAATGTATATTAAAACTTCTCATCATGGTATCATGGTTCTCAAATCTCTCAAATTATATTCACCTTATCACCTTTCAACTTACTTCCTTGTGGGTTTGCCTATGCAATTAGGCCTATATATGATTGAATAGGGTTTATCAAGTTTATCTCATTTATTAATTGAGTCTAAGTTTATAACCATATAAATCATATTAAAATATATTACTCTTAGACCCCAAAATCCTCCTAACCCTTCAAGCAAGAAACCTTCCTCCTTATACTTTAGGTAGGACCATGTTATGGCTATATGACTAGCTGAATATGTAGGGTTTTAATGACCCTTATTAGGTCATTTCTTCTACTCCTTTATTATAAATTATTTGATCTTAATTAATTGAGAACATTTAGTTAGTTTATAACATTAAAATACTCATACACCACTATCCTAGGTTTTTTAAGACCCTTAGTGACTTAAATAGACCTATAGGTGGCCATCTACCTATGTGTATTAATTTGGGATAGTGTATAATCTTAGAAGAAAACATTTAACATGGTCGTGGTATTTATCAATAACAAATATCATTGAAATTTATTTATCATATTATACAAGGTTCAATTCCCATTTTCATATCACTTTAAACTCTTATCTTCTATCCTTAGATGCACACATGTACCTAAGTGTTTTAGGCATGTGTACTCTACCTTATCTGACCCTTATTAGATCTATCTTGACTTCAAGTTTGGTGTTTTCATTGTTTGAGAACTTATTAATGACTTTAATAGGTTAAAACCTATTTATTTAATTAAATTTTTCCTATTTTCATCTTGAAACTCCCCTACATTTCCTAGTAGACATGTAGGTGTCTAATTAAGACAATGTGACTATATTTGAGGGTTTGACTATATTTTATGGGTTTCATGGCTATATATTATCATTATCTAAATATCCCAATTCCATATTTTTTTAATTGATATATTAAGATACTTTTTAATTCATATAAACTTCAAACTCTATCAACATCATTGTCTAAGGCATTTTTCAATATAGGTAGTTCTAGGTAGTCATTGAAGAGGTCTACTCATGTGATTTTAAGTTTGACTTCTTTCAAGTTCTACACCATAATATATTTTTTTACACAATGATATCTCATACATGGCTAGACCTCATTAATATATCATCATTACTTCCCTCAAGTCCATTAACATTCTTTGGTCATTTCACAACCTTTGTATTCACTATCCACACACACAATCCTATGTAGAAGCATTAGGTTTGTTAGTCTCATCTTAAACCTTCTTAAAATTTCAATTATTTATAAATATTAATTTATATATTACCCTTTTTAAATTTAATCCATCATAATAATTTCATGCTTGGGTATACAACTTTAGACATTGACACCATTGGATTTATCTTGAAGTTGTACAGATGCATGTCTGCAAACTTGTAAGTCTGCAACCCTATGTTTTAGAAGTTAAAGAGTGAAAAAAATAGATATTAGGGTTAAAATATTATGCCTTACTTATATCAAAACATTTATTAAGAAAAAAAAAATCTCAATATTATTTGTAAATACATATTCAAAGACATTCAAATCAACTTGTTATGTAGGCACATTAGAACACAGTCCAAAAGATGAATGAAGGTGTGACATTTTTTGAAAATAGTATAGAATTTTTAGTTAGTTATAGGTCCATGAATGGATTTTGAAAATTTTATAAGACAATGAATAATCACTTATATTTATTAGATCATCTAAAGAACCCTAAAACACATAAATTTTGATAGCCACTTACAAACTATACATAGGAAAATATTTTCTTTCCAAATGACCTTTCTCATGTGTCAACATGGTTAATTAATGTGTATCATACATATAAATACCTATAATAATTCATTACAATTGTTTTCATTCAGCTAAAGAGTTCACACTTATACTTGAGTTGCACAAAACTCATCCTATGGGGATTTAACCCTCAATAAATTAGTCTAGCTCTTTTATAATTATTTATAAATATAAGGATCTCAATCCAATGACCAATACAAAAAATTTCAATCCCATATGGGTCCAAAATACACCTATACAACATGTACCATGAAGTTGAAAATGGCCTTCAAGAGCTTGTGAATGGAGCAATGGAGGAGAGAGAGATTTTTGTAACTATTGGATATAAAACTTATTCCCATGCTTTTCTTTTTTTTTTTTACCTATGTAATCTCAAGGGACACCTACGCAACATTTTTACCTACAAACTACTTCAAAAATTCCATATAATTCTCTTAACTCCTCCTTTTTGCATTAAAACTCAATACTCTAACATTTATATGACTTGCTGATAGGTGTGGCCATCGTGTAACTGATCCAAGGTCTTTGTAAAGTGTCTTCTACACATTTATCACTTGGGGAGCTTTGACATACATTGTAGTTAGCCATAAATCCCCTTTTCCCTCATTTTCACTACCTTAAAGTCTAAAAATGATCTTTAAATAATCCAAAACATCATAAAATGTTATTAGAAGATGATTAATACATGAAATGACTTTGGGAAACTCTTCACAACCTATGACACCACTTTACAAAGCCTTATCTCTCCATGAAATATCTAGACCACTATATGAACAAAATAAGACATTACCTTAACCTCTCCAAACTTAGCAAAAATAATGTGAAAAAGGTTTTATGAAGACTTTTAGGGACCATATAAGGCATGGAAAAACCACATAGCAATACTATGAATGTTTCAAATTTAAAGGGTTTGACCCATTTTGACTTGAGGTTTAAATGTGGTAAATAATTACTTGTACACTTATGTCCTTCCTATATTCTAGAATCAAAATTAGTGTGCAACCTTGATGCAAATATCAAGACTTATCTTTTTATCTTTTCCCATATCTTTCACTTTGTGACTATTTTTTTAGTCCTCTTTGCCCATCTTATTGTTGGATTTTTGCATATCACTAGGTTCTAATTCAAAGTCAAAAGGTTCCTAGATATACAAAGGCTATGGTATAATTAATATACATTATAATTTAATAAATAAACTCTCTAATTAGAAATTACTATTCATTTCAAGATATTAAATTACACTACAACACCAAATCAAATATTTAAATGATTCATAAGGCCAAATATAATATTGCATCATTTTTACAAAGGGTTACTAGGAGAAAGAGAATATATTCATACTATTAAAATTACACACACATTCATAAGAGGGAGAAATACATATGAGTCTAAGGTCCTCTAAGTATTATTTGCAATATAGGTAGCACTTAACAATAATAGGGTTACTAAAGATAGATCGACTCATGTTACTAACCCCTTTTTACCAAGTCACAAGAGGTAAAATTCAAAGGAATTAGGGTTGGGTATTATCTATATCTATCAAATATATAAATATAATATGAGGAATATAATGATTACATATGAAACAATGTAGGTCTGGTCTAAATTTGAAGTCCCTAATGTGTATATCTCTCACTAGACACTTGTGTTAGATACAAACATAAGCATTGACCTTATTGTCCTAGATTGATGAAATTATATGAAGGTAAGAATAGTTATAATATATAATGAATAAATTATATGTATCTAATAAATCCCTTTGATGACTCTTGATAGCTACCAAAATCCATAACAAAATAACAAATAATATATGTTCTCTTTATCCGTTAGTTGCTTAGTAATTTTTATATTTATTACACATTATTAAATGAGATATATTGTCAAAGTATTATATCAATTTTATAAAATATAAATATTAATTTATTATTAATCCAAATGTTTTTATTGATCAATGTTTCTCATATGAATCCAAACACATTAAAACATATAGTGGACTAGTCCTATGTTTATTGAACCAAAACCCTAGTTTGAATATTAGGGTTTTCACCTTTTAAATTTCATTCCATATTTATTTATTTTATTATCATATCTAATTTATACCTCATTTATGTGGGAATAGTTTACGAATGTTTAGTTATATATTTATTTTGGCCCTAGTGATTATATGCTTCATAGTTATGTGTACCCTTACAGTCTTTATGGAGTTCTTAGCAAAATATCATGAAAGGAATAAAAATTATGATAGATTATTTAATTTACCTGATTATTAATGTATTTCATATGAATACCTACAAGAACACTAAAAATAAGATAAACCTACTTTTCCTTATAATTATGACAATGAAAAATCCAATGATTCAAACGAAAATATAAATGAGCAAGATAGTGATAATGAAATTTATACTTTCTAATTTTAATGTAAAGATATCCCTTTTAACTATGACATATCTAATTTTCCTTTTTCTATAATGATGAAGAGTTTAAAGAACCAACAAACATGCAAAATGATACTATTACTAATGTTGAAAATCTAATGATTTCATATCCACCTTATTTATTTATCTCAATAACTAAGTGTGAGTCTCCACTTTCAAATGTTGAAAAAGTCAAAGAAGTCAAATGTTCATCCACTATCTCTCCTAATGAAAATATTGACAAAATAAATTGTGTGTCCCCTTCCCAAATTAATACTAGTGTTAAAAAACCTATGTCCTCTTTATATGATTCAAATGAAACTAATCCAATTTTTTATTCAACTTTAGTATGTGATGAGAAAAATACATGTCTTGTATCTCCCATTATTATCATTGAAGAACATAATAAGAATTCCAATGAACATCCTAAGGAAACACTCACAAAACATGCATTGTTTAGGGACACACAAAAGGTCCCAAATATATTTTATGTATCTCTTACAAAGGTAAAATTATGTAAATTAATATAATAAAAAACCATGTTTCCATAGGGTTTCTTAATGAAAGAATATTCTAAAACACCTATAAAGGGTGAAAATGATAGTCATGTCAATATTATTTTCTCACATATCAATGATGCACCTAAAGTAGGAATTGATACTACATTACTTACTCCTATTTATATATGATGAGACACTCCAAATGAAAGTGAAAATAGCATCCTAACATCTATTAATTTGTTACATGACATAAAAAACTATTTCTTCCATTTCCTCCATTGCATTTTATTCTAAAAATGAGATTGTGTCTCAAAATGAAATTATACCTCCTACTCCTATAATATGTCATGAAGTTCCAATAAATGTAACACCTTTAAATAATAATGATATTAAACTTTTTAAAACTTCAAAAAGACATACCTAATTATTTATACATGGGTTTTCCCTTACCGAATATTGATAAATAATGTGAGAAGCCTATTTTATAAACTAATAAAGAGTCCATCATTCCTATGTTCTATATGAATGGTAATTTGAAACCACTAGAAAAACCCTCAAATTTATTATATAACATATTATATATTATTACTACCATCATAGATTTACAACAATAGGTCAATACTCTTAATTTTCAAGTTTTTTCTCACAAATCTATTCTTAAGGAGATCACATTATTAGAGAAACCTCTTACTAGGGACGTGTTTGAGAATCCTTATCTTTAAATATTTATTATGCCTAAATTATCCTCCTTCAATGGTCAATTATATCATATTATTCATTTACAAAAATATACAATCTCCTTTAAACATTGGGCCCAAAATGGAAACTTTATCTGAAAGGCCTTTTGTTGTAGTTTAACTAAAAATCACTTGATTAGTTTTATACTTTTTTGAATGGTTCATTATCAATTTTTAAACAACTTGGAGATGTATTTTTATCAAATTTTCATCATTATTCACTACCAAAATTACCATTAGAGTAATTAAATTTTTTGAAACCCACAAAATGATCCTATACAAAATTATATCATTTGATTTAAGGATGTTTTATATTCCTTACATTACACACCCTTGGATTTAGAGATCCAATTTATATTTAGTATAAGTATATTTTTTCCACTAAGATAAATATAATTAAATAATCCCTTTGATTCTTTTGATATATTATATTAGGATGTTGATAAGTATACGTGTTTACTAAATAATACACTAATTAAGTTGACTATTTCTCCATTTAAGCCAAATCATGATAAAAATATTATCCCCAAAGTATATAAACAAGTTAAAAACAATACCCAACCAATTAAAAATCCTTATACATAACCAACACCATATATCTAAAGCAAATAATAAAGGTATTGAATAAAGGAAAGGACCATGCTTTTAGAGGACCCCCCATAGTCAAACCAAATACCACCATAAAATAATAGCCTCTTCAGTTTGATTGGTACTAGGATATGACACATGACATATTACCTAATTTATTTGACAAACACATGATCAAACCAAATCCTAATTCACATTACCCACCTCATAGATTTGAGAAGGCAAAAGGAGAACACTTTTGTAGTTATCATGGTATTAATGGTCATCAAGATAATGAGTGTTTTGATCTCAATAACAATCTTACATAGTTATATGATCACATAATCATTAAATATCAAAAAGAGACATCTAGACATGTTTCACATACTTCTCCTAGGATATCACCTAGGGAGGATGAGATGTCCCATAATGAACGGTAAAGGGAACACATGGTCCACTATCCTTCATAGAGTATGAATTCTAGTAGAAGTACTTCTCCCATATTACTCTCTCCTAGGATTGATCTCTTCCACATTGATCCTAACAAAGAACCATTGGTTAATCAGGTCCTTCATACATAGGTATAATGAGGGGTTAAAATTTAATAATATATATGGGTAACTAAACATATACATACAAATTCACAAAATATTTGTATAAATATTACAGAGATGATTATAGAAGCACAATCCATAGTACCATTTACATATGATCATTAAAGTGACGATTTATTATATCCATTTGGGTTCCACTATATAATATGATTTATTTATTACTATAAATAATATACATACTTACAAAAATACACAACATACACCATGGAAAACATATAATTAAAAAATTGTACAATGACCAATAGATAATGAAATAGTGTAAATATATTTGATATCAAATATAATCAATGTGAAAAATGTCATATATATAAATTGATACAATATTTTAAAAAATAATAATATCAATAATAAGTTAGACATATCCCTCAGGGTATAAACCTCATCACTCAACATTTATAAATCCAACACCTCTATATGTAGATACACTAGGATCAAACTATAAGCCCTATACATGTGATTACATGCATACTCTCTCCTTGAAAGCACTTATTTTTTTCACTATATCCTCATTCTCTTGTCTCAAAGCATTGTATCATTCAATGAATCTCTACATAGTATCAATAGAACTCAATTTTAGGATATCCCTTATATCTAGTTCTACACATAACTCCTCACACTTTATGGTTTTAATATGGTATGCTTCCACAACTCTCACAATAGGATTAAAAAATGGTGCATGCATATTGATAATTTTAACAACTCTCTAAATAAATTCATTTTTAGTTATGTTTATAGGCATACTATGGGTAAGGTCCTGAATCACCTAATCCACAATGGTTGATCACTCTTGGTTACCTACACACATTTTTGATAATACATCATTTAGTGACACATTAAAAAACCACATAAATTTATAGCCAGATCAAATTCAACAACTCAAAACTATGGTACTCACATGTCTCCCTAATGGTCACCTCATCTACTAATGTTGGTCTTATAGGATCACCTTCTCATACATCACCACCTATCTCTCTACCATTACCTTGTTTTGTAATGATGGCACATAAAGATGCAACTATTATAAGAAAAAAAAGGCCATTAGGATTTAGACCACCAATAAAAATAACCATATTACACCCTAAATTATTTCATGTTACTATGGGAACCATGGGATATTGCACATCACCTAGGCATGGGGCTAGATATATAGCAGTGGGCACTAGCCTATTGTGTGCCCTATGACCACTCTATATTATGTGATGCCATGGATATGGTGTTGAGTCAACTCCCTTCTCAATCCCATACTACCATAAAAATTGATCATACTCATACACACCAAGAAATTTATCAATCAACCACATACTAACATGGACCCTTTATAAATCATGACCATCCTTAGGAAACCTATTAAAATTCTTGTAAGGATGCCACATAATTTGATCTAGAGATCAATTTTCTAAGGTAATACATTACTCATTTATGTTATGAATTATACCACATGGGAATACACATGGACTAAAAAACCTATGAATGATCCCATTTAGGGAGGGGATCACTACCTAGTCATACTACTATGATATGTTCATAATCATAGGCATGCAACAAAGTCATCACTTCAATACCCATACCATGAGTCTCTAATGTAATTTTGTAGATATCCTTGTATAGGCAGGCTAGTACAATGTAATCCCATGAATACCTTGTCCTATTTAGCTCAATATGTCACACTATCTAGTACATACAATAATAAATAACAATTTACCACCCTTCACAGCTACAAATTATGTTAGTAACACACAAATAAAATTCCACATCCATGGAGCATCACCTCAAATAATGTCATCAAATTGGACCATACTTCCTGTCTCCACTTCAAGATCCCTCTAACTAGTAAAATATACATGGTACCACTAAATATAACCATGAATATCATCACCAAATAACCCAAACTCTCTCACCCTTAATTGGTAACTAAAAAGTCTAATATACATCCTCTAAGGTAATGGTCATATTACTAGTAAAAAGCCATAATGTACATGTATCTAGATTCTACCTCTCTCTTAGGGATGTGTGGAGGTGGATATCATAGGATATCTATCCCAAGTGGGATGCATGCCCTAATTCTTCCTAATAATTAACAATCTAGTCAAATACATCCAAACCCATATATACTAATGTTTAATAATGTTGACCATTCCATAACTATTGAATATGAACATCCTTATGCAATTAGGAAAGAAATAATAATAATTATTAGTGATCATATTTTGTTACAAAAATGTACAAATCTCAATAAATTAAATATAAAATACCAATAAATTAGTGTCAAATGTTAGCATCCACATAGGATAGAAGCATCAAATGCTAATGTCTACATTGGACAAAAAAGTTAGATGATAACATCCAAAAGTGGATAGTTACATCATTGTCCTGATTCAAGCATCTAGGATGCCAATGTAAGCATCTAACCTCCTATAAAAAAAGAATTAAAAGTATACTCAAAATGTAAATTAAAACAAAAATAAAATTACCAATAAATTAAGAGATTTTACACTTTCATAATCCATAAGATTTGATAGAATGATTTTTGGGAGAAATAACTATGTCTAATTTTAGATTGACACATTTTGAATCACCATTTATAATTCATCATCAAGAAATAAATAAATCATGAAAATAAATTATAGACCTACCTTCTTATAAATAAAATTATGATGATTCTAAATGGTTGAATGGACTAAAAAATCCATTAAGAGACACATTGTAAACTTGAGACCACTGGATGAGTTGTCTAAAATGATCTTTGACTAGAAATTCAATAGAAGGAAGGAAGTTTTAGCTTGGTTAATAAGATGCGGTCAACAAGTCTAAGAACCAATATAAAGTATAATAATATTAATACTTATAGTTTTAAGATGAGAAGAAATATTCAAGAGATATAAATGCAAAAAAAAAAAAAAAAAAACCATTAAACCTGAGGAGGTTATTTCATGAAAGAGATTTTGAGTCTATTGACTATGGGTCTACATATTGGATTAAGACTTACCCATTCATCATGATTGATATTAAGTGAGTGATGACCTATATATGTGTATTACTATAACTTGAATTTGTGAAATTGGTTTTCAATAGAAATAAATTTTGTCTTCTTAATACAAATGGAATGTTTAGTTTTACAAGAGTGTTATACTAGAGCTGATTTTTCAATCTTTTATAGCCCGATGTTTTTTGCATGTTCCTTAATCCTAGTGTGGATGGATCTCCCTATTTAACTAATATAAATAATCCCTCCAGTCCTTTTCCCATAAGAATAAATGGTGGAATATATATGTTGATGACACTAAATATTTCTAGTAACATGGTAATGATACCCTAAAATCATTCCACACTCATCTAAACAACCTAGTTCCAAGTATTTAATTCACTAAAGAGGTAAAGAAAGAATGCATCTTACCTTTAATATATGTCCTCATTTATCATAATGAATATGGTTATATAAATGCAATATGTACATAAAAATTATAGACACTAACCTTTATCTTCATGCCATTTCTCCAAACCGCCCATTCCAAAAAGTAGGAGTACAAAAAAATCTTACCAGTAAAGCTTTTAGGGCCTATCATGATAAAAACATAGAACAATAATTATATCATTTAAAAGTGGGTATTAATAAAAATGGTTACCATGTAAATCAAATCTCTAAGTATTTTAAACAAGTATAGGAATGTCATGCTAAATTTTTATAAATGACACTTTGACTATAGAATCATTAGCATTGTTACCATACATTGTGGGGGTTTCTAACAAGATCAATACGATCTTAAAATGACATAACATCTCCACCACCTTCTTACACAAACAAATTTAGTCAATATTGATTAAATTAAGGATAGGGTAGAACCCTTGTTGAAAAGTGGTGTTTAAAAAATTAAGTGTTCCTATGGCATTACTTATATTCTTGAAATAAGGAGATCCATCCATACTAGGATTAAGGAACACACAGTAGACATCATATTAGAAAAGATTAAAAAATAGACTATATTAGAATAATATTACAAAATTAAACATTCCATTTATATTGAGCAGATGAAGGTTATGGTGTAATGAATTGGTGGAGATGTTATGGTGTTTTAATATCCTAGAAATATTGTTAGAAACCCCCTCAATTTGTCATAAGAAGGCTAATTATTCTATAATCATTCTATCATTTATAAGTTGTCTAACACAATATTCCTTTAAATGTTTAAAATACTTATAGATTTACTTTCCTTTGTATCAATTTTATTAAAAATCACTTTTAAATGATCTAATTCTTGTTCTAAGTTTTTTCATCATAGACCTTGAAAGCTCTAGTGGTAAGAGTTTTCAAAGCTCCTAATTTTTGGTTTGGGTGGTGGTGAAAAGTGGCATGAAGATAAAGGTTAGTGTGTGTACATTTTGTGTACACTTTGTGTTCTACAAAACCATATTCATTAAGATAAATGAGGACATCCAAAAAAAGTTAAGATGCCTTTTTTCTCTACCTCCTTAGTGAATTGAATATTCAGAACTAGGTTGTTGAGGTTTTTGAAGAAAGATCTCTCCACTCCTTTCCCTACTCTTAAATGGTGGAAGAGATATGTTTATGACATTAGTATGTGTTGGAAACATGGTAGAAATATACTAAAAATTTTCCATGCTCATATCACAACCTATTTCCAATTATCCTTGGATGTCCTCATTTATCACAATTAATATGGTTCTCTAGCATGCAAAGTGTAAATTTAAAACATGCACACTGACCTTTATATTCATGTAACTTCTCACCACTACCCAACCTAAAAATCAATATTAATGAAAAATCTTACCACCATATTTTTTATGATCTATGATGGAAAAAAATTTGAACAAGAATTAAATCATTTAATAGTGGTTTTTAATAAAAATGGTTGCAAAATAAAGCACATCTCTAAGGCTTTTAAATAGGCAAAGGAATGTCATGCTAGAAAACTTATTAATGACACCTTGACTAAATAAATATTATCCTTTTTATCATATTTTGAGTGGGTTTCTAATAAGATTAATAAAATCTTTAAATATAATAACATCTCCATCACCTTCTTACCCATAAACAAACTTAGTCAATTAAGGATAGGTATAACCCTTGTAAAAAAGTGGTGTTTATAAAATTTGAATATTCATACAACATTTATTATATCAGTGAAAAGGGGAGATCCATCCACACTAATATTAAATAACACATAGTATACTTATGAATATAAAATATTAAAAAATTGGCTCTGGTAGAACACTCCTATAACACTAAACTTTCTATTTGTATTAAGTAGATAAAGTTTATTATTGTTGCGAACCACATTCAAAAATGCATGTTACATGAATACATAGAGAGACGTCATCACACTTAATCTCAATCATTATTAAAGGGTACGTCTTAATCCAAAATGGAAACCCAAACTAGTAGACTCAAAAGATCTTTTTCGAAATACCCTCCTCAGGTTTAATGGTATTTTTGTTTGCATTTCTATCTCTTAAATTGTTTATCTTATCTTAAAACTATAAAAATTAATATTATTATAATTTATATTAGTTTATTAGACTTGTTGACCACATATTATTAACCAATTTAAACCTTCATTCGTTCCATTTAAATTATGGTCAAACAACCTTTCAAACATCTCTTTAAATAGCTCATCTTATGGTCTCAAATTTTCAACATCTCTCTTCCTTAATGGATTTATTAGTTGATTCAATAATTTATACTCAATAGGCTTTTCTTATAAGAAGGTAGATAAATAATATCTTTTCATGATCTATTTATTTATTGATGATGAATCATAGATGGTGATTTTAAATACATCGATCTAAAATTAGACACTATTATTTGTCTTGGAAATCATTCTATCAAATATGAATAAATTATCATAAAGTTACTAGATTAGAAAAATATTGGCTGGCTAAGGCACTTTGGAACACATCAAATCATATCAAGAAAGGATATATTTCATGTGGAATTTTTCCTCTCTAGACTCAGAGCTAAAAATTCACAAATTTTTAAAATAGAAATGAATTCAAAATTCTATTACAACCCACCTAATATACCAATTTGGCACAACTTCAAATGACCATATTTTGGGCCTTGATTATCTAAATTTGAAACCACAATTTATGGTGGGATATAGATAGTGAGCCCTTACATATTATACCAAATTTGAAAAGTTTAAGCACTGCCAATAATAACTAATTTTTTTTCTACATAGATATCCTACTACATTTTAGATACTACCAAAAATAATATTTTAAATTTTTGGCCACAACATTTCTAGAATATTACAAAGTAAAAATTTATCAAGTTAATTCCCTATTATTCATTTTATAAAGAGACCGCCAGAAGGCACTATATTCTTTCCTCAAAAAATGGGGAATTTGAGAAGGGGAATGTTTATAAACATGTTCTACATAATCAAAACACACTTGGAATAGTTCTAAGATTATAGTGAGGGCATGATTTGGAAGCATGTTCTCCACATTCATTTAGTATGTGGTGATTATATTAATTTTTATATCTAGTGGGGGTATGTCATATGGGCATGGTTTTCATACATTCATAGTTATCAAATTTATTGGGGGTGTTTGTTAGAAGCATTCTCTCGACACTTTAGTATTTAACATCTCCAATTTATAATGGGGGCATCTTTTGAAAACATGTACTCCACATTATTACTTATTATAGTTTCATATATCTCCATATATAGTGGTATCATACTTTAGATATTGATACCTTGATGTATTGATACCTTGATTGACCATCCATAGACTGTAGTGAGCTGTATTCATCTGCAGTGGTTTCTTATTCATTTTGATGTGATTAGAGGGATTAAATAATCTAGTTTCATCAATTTGTTTTGGGTGAACTTGATTACATCACTCACCCTATACTGAGATATACATATACATATCTTTTCAAATCAATTTGTGATCATTGAGAAATGAGACTCTTGATGATTGAAGCATGACTCTTCTTATTCTAGTTGCGGCCATGATCACGACCTAACTCTACCTACTCTAGGTATAACATCACTATGGTACAACACACTTTTTCCACTTGTAGACTCACTCATCTTCCTATCAAGAAGATGGATGTGGTTACAATCTTATAGTTTCCATCACTCTATACCTAGTTACTATGTGACACATACATAGGTATGATCTATCCATGATTTTTATTTAAGTTAATTTTTATTATTGTTTACATATGGATTATATATGTTTATTTTATTTTTTGGCATATTTGTGGTTTTAATTAATGTTCAAAGGATGAAATATTGAAGGAACAACTCAAGAAAATCCAAGGTGTGTTTTCCACACCACATTATACATTTTATTTTCCTTTTAAATAGTAATTATAGTTTTTCTTGCATTACAGTATTAAAGGGGGTAAATGTAGACACCCATTTTTGTATGAGTACACATATTTCTAGTCTTTTTGTATTTATATAGCTTTTTACTAAGAATTAGACATCTAGTGATGTAGTCTCTCATGGACCTCTTTAATTCCATCTTATTTCACTTGATTTACATGCCCATTAGGCTTGTATGCTATGTTTTTTTATCTTCATATAGTGTATCTTAGAGACTACTACCTATTTTTCTTGTTTTCTATATGGTTTAGTACCTAGAAAATTACATTCATCCTAGATGATAGAATTGACATTAGTGTCCAACCTTGATGAAACTATCCAAACTTATCTTCAATCTTTTTATGTATCTTTTAATTTGTGATTATTTAATTATCCCTTTTTTCCCATACTATGGTCAACTTTTCACATGTTATATGTTCTAATTCAAATTCAAAAGGTTCCTATCTATACAAAGGATATGTTATAATAAATATAAATTCTAATTTTATAAAGAAACTCTCTAATAAGAAAGTATTATTCTTTTCAAGTTATCAAATTTATCTACAACACTGAATCAAATATCTAAAGCATTAAAAAAGTTAAATATACTATTGCATCACTTGTACTAAGGGTTACTAAGAGAAAGAACATATAGTCATACAATTATAATTCCACACACATGCATAGGAGGGATAACTACATGCAATTCTAAGGCCCTCTTAAGAGTATTGACTATGTAGATATCATTTAAAAATAATAGGATTACTAGGGATAAATTGACTCTTGTTACTAACCCATTTTTACTAGGTTGTAAGATGTACAATTCAAAGGAACTAGTGTTATTTATTATCTATATATAGGACATAGGAAAACATAATTTGAGGCATAAAATGATTACACATAGAGCATCATAGGTCTGGTTTAAATTTTAAGTCACTCCTATGTATATCTCTCACTAGATACTTGCATTAGATACAAACATAAGCATCAATGTTACTATCCCGGATCAATGCAACTATCTAAAGGTCAAAATAGTTAGAGTATAGATTTAATAAAATCCAAATATCTAATAAAACCCTATGATGACTCTTGATCACTAACATAGTCTAGAACATATTAATGAATAAGATATGATCTCCTTATCCCTTAGTTTCTTAGTACTTGTTATATTTATTGCATGTTCTTAAATGATATATATTGTCAAAATTATGTGTTACATTATTAAAATCTAGACAATACTTGATTATACATTCAAATTACTTTATTTCTTGATGTTTTTATTATGAATCCAAAAACATTAAAACAATATCTCAACAAATGTTTTTGAATAAACATTCAAATTAACAAGGGATGTGTATTGGATAATTCCTACCATAATTATTGAAAAGAATTATTATCAACTACATGCACTGAAGCCACATATTTTATAATTACAAATTGAACTCTCTAAAACCTAACAATTTTAACACCATTGTGTAGACCATAATGAAATGAGAAGTTTTCCTTATAAATACTTAGTAAAAATTTAAATTTCACATTTTTTAATTCATAAATTTCTAGAAAGTTATGTATCTTTTAATTGGTAAGTTTTTAAAATTTCCAAAAATCCTAAAAGTCTCATAAAATTCATAAATACTAATACATATATAACCCTAACATTTAAAAAAATTAAAAAGGGTTTTGGAACATGTGTCATCGGTCCTTTGAAATGATGATTTGTATTGGAGGCATATGTTTGAAAAATAAAAGCATTTTTTAAACATTATAAAATTAAGTTTAACATTACATTTCCATAATAAAATTGTGAATTTCTTATTTCATGCAACCAATGACCCTCAAATATTCAATCTCATGGTTTCATGCTTAGTCTCTCTTTATTTCACACTCAACAAGGTTGGTCTCTCATTTCATTGTCCTATCCAAATTTTTGTCTCGATTTCATTAATTTTCATAAATTTATTTTACTTGAATTATTTTCCCTTGGTTACTTTCCATTTTATATCATTATCTCATCCCATCCTTCCACTTTATGAGTTTCCATTCTGTGAGTGTTTACAAACCTTACCCATTAGTTTTTAGATATCATTTTGTGAATTTTAACACTTCATGGTTTTGAGGTACAATTAGTACACTTTGGATTTAGAATATATTGGTCCTTAGAAGGTATTAAAAATAATTTACAATATTTTAATGATCACTTGGACCAAACCTTATTTCCTACATAAACAATTCCTACCTCTAGAAATCACCATTAGAAACTTGTCATTATTAGTTGAAATTGAATTATACATGTCATCTTCTACCAAAATGAAGCATAAATACATGGGTTTCAAACCAATTTCAGTTCTTGAGACAAGTATTTATGCGATTATATATTTAGACACTAAATATAAATTATATATCACCTTAGTCTTGTATACTTGGTAAGTAATTCTCATGGTTGTACCCTTTAGTTCTTAAACCTTATTATTGTTGAAATACTCACATATTTTATCTCATGCCTATTACTTATTTATTAAATATGTTATATGTTATTATGATAAACAAGACTTATATACTGTTAAAATTTTCCTAAACTTGATTATTATCATTCTTTGTAAGTTTTGCATATATACCTATTTTCTAACTTCCTAGACACTTGTGTCACACCCAGAAGCATATATTAATGCTAGTTCCATGTGCCAAACTAAGTGCCTAGTTCCATAAAATCATAAAATTTTAAATTTTAACATGTCCTTATGGTCATCCTAAGTTATTCAATGTGATATATTTATAAAAGGGATTAAAATATATACATGATCAACCCTCATTCATTTCATACCTAGAAAAAACCTATCAACTCACAAGGTAGCTTATCAAAATCATTGAATTTGAGAAAATCCTCCCTATTCTTTCTTACTTGAATATCAATCATAGGGAAAACCCATATACCTTTTTTAGTACTAAATTAGAATCTCATGATCCATATTTTCCAAGTTACAAGCTATGTCACTCTAGGTACTTTCTTATCACACATTACATCCTTATGCACACACAAGCCAACACATATGGATAACTAAATAAGTATGAGGCCCTCTTAAAATTATTGGATACAGAAGTAGTTTCCATTTATATAAGTGTCCTTGGCATAGATTTACACCATGTTCCCATTAACCCATTTTGTCCACACTCATTCAAAGGGTGAGGAAGGTAGTGTTTGATCATTTGATAAAGAGTAATAGCATATGCATGGGATCTTAACACACTAGATTAAAGCTGATAGAAAATATAGAAGGTTCCAATTGGTCATATTATAATCCAATCAATATTCCATAATTAACACCTATGTCTAATTTATACATCAAAGTCAATGTAAGCATCTAAGGCCACATAATTCATATTTATAGAATCTGATGATTGATCTAGAATATAGGTCTGTTAAATGCATTCAAACCTATTGTAGATCATTTTTTTACCACATTTATCTACCAATATTAACAAAAAGGTTTCTTTTACCTAAATTTTATTAATCAAACAAGGAACCAATGGACCTATCAATAAATATGTCTTAAGATACAAGATATGACCATAATGGAAGATAAATATCTTTAAGACATCTTCAATTAATGTTTAATTGACCCATTACATGAGTCCATTATTTTTTAAAAATTCAAATATTCAAATGAATTATGACATATTGTACATGATCATGAAATGAAATTTATCTCATTGAACAAACTTAGGTATGTAACAAACACACCAGCTACATTAAATACTAAGTTTAATATCAAACCATGTTTTAAGGTAAAACCCATATAACCTAGAAAGGAAACAACTAATATGGTTAATGGAGTGTCACAACAACCTAATAATATTTTCTTAGTAAATGCACCAAGGATACACTTAACACACTTATCTAATTATCCAACTTCATTACTTGTAAAGCTTGTGGAGTGTCATCTCATATCACTCCCTTTTCTTATATAGGTTGATATGAGTCAACATCTACCCAAAAGATATGATTCAAATGCTTGTTGTGACTATCACTAAGGCCCTAAACATTTTACAAACTAGTGTTTTAACTTTAAGCATAAGATACAATACCTTATTGATACCAAAAAATTATATTCAATGATCCTCCAAAGGAATTGGGTTCACAACCTAGTGATCACCAGAATTAGATGATATTTAAAAATCATTTGCAAGACCATTATAAAAAGGAACCAAAACTATAAATGGCATATAATGCACATCATCCATAAAATTATGGGAACCTATTAGATGGGTTTGTTAGTACTTATATGTAACATACACCTCCTATGGTTTAGAGACACTCAATTACATTTGATGATAGTAATATTATGGATGATGACTCAGATCTCCATTTCTTATTCATTCAATCATACCTTGATCACCATCCTATACATAATGTTATTATTGATAATGGTACAAGCAATAATGTTTGTACCATGAAATTACTTACACATTTGGGCTATACACATGATAATTTACATCCTTAAAGTAATTCAATTATAAAATTTGATGGGACATCATAATAGGTTATTGATGATATTGACTTACCTTTATAGGAGGGCACAACATATGTAGTTACTATCTTCTCCATTATCCCTTACATAATTGTTTTTGATATGTTATTGGTATGAATTTGGATACATACACTACATGTACTAACTTCTATAGTGTATGGGTGTGTTAAATGCATTCATGATAGTAATTTAATTATAATTTTTGTAATTGACCTAGGAAATTAATTATCAAACCTACTATCATTAATCCTTCATGAAAGGATAAGCAACATCCAGTCAATTTTACTAGGTAAATAGTACTTGAGATACCATTACATTAGAGACACATAGTGGATTCCATGGAATCCTTATACACTACACACAATATTCAGATATTTAGATCACCTAAACATGTTCCTATTAATGCTACTTAAAATAAACCATAGAGTATTCAGTGAGGGGTTCCATGAACTCCTACTCCAATAATTTTTTCATGACCACAAAGCTTTATTATACATATGTAGAACATTATAAATCCTATAGTGCTACATATTACACCTATATATGTTCTTTAGCAGTATCACTTATTTATTGCACTAGGTTAAAATTGGGGATATACCTATGAGCATCCCTTGGATTATATTTTAGGAGTCTTTCCTTTTTTTAATATTATATAAAAACTAAAAAAAATAAAAAAATCCAAAAAAAATTCAATTTTTGCATGTTATATTATCTCATTGACATCTATGTTAGTTCTATGTAGGTAAATAACGTATCTTATATTTCTATATACACGTGTTTCATGCATCTTTTCAGTGTGATATAAGCATACCTAGGCACATGATCTATGCATTCTGGGATGTTGTGCCTTCCACTTATGTCATGTGGACATTGGGAGAATCCACTTATTTGATCATGATATACCCATATTATATTATTCTATGATCATTTTATTATTATGTTGGAGATTATGTCTTTATGCATGATTTTATCCATGTTTATATCTTAAAAAATGTACTTGATATACTATGTAATTAACATTTTTGGCTAACTCATATATTTAGGGACTAGTATAATATGTTTTTGATGGATTCTTATAATTCCATGTTTTTAATGTATACACTTCCTTCACTATCTTTATTTTCTTATTTGAGCATTTGAATATGCTCCATTGATTGTGGTCCATGTTGCTATATTTGGCTATTATGACATTTGAATATGTTTTAGTTTTTTTATTGACATTTGAATATGGCATTTCTTGCCTTGTGGACATTTTTATAAGTCTTGTCCCTTTGATTATAAGGCATTTGAGAATACATATTGTTTGAGGTCTCTTTGGACTATTTTAGTTTGATTTGATTTTGAGTGATCTTGTGTGTGTGCTTTATTAGTTGTTGAGTTTATACTATCTCTATCTAGACATTACATGATTCACATAATGGATGTTAGGATATAATGTGATCACATACTATGTACCTCATTCTTATATCTACCTAGACATGTTAATCTTACATGCTATATGATCCATACATATATTTTATAGTTAGCTTCTCCTTTTAAGGTAAGGTAACTACCAATTTATAGCTCCCCTCACCTCAAAATGGAGGAATATAAATGTAGGCATGTGATAGAGGCATGAATTTCACACCTTCATAGTATTATATGTTAATGGAGCTGTGAAAGCATGACTTACACACTCATTCAATACTCAATGTTTTTAGATTATAGTGGGGGTATGTTGATTCTAACCCCATTCTACATCAAGGACATATACTTCTATTAGTCAAACATGGTCAAATTTTGCAAGGGAGGGAGGTTACCCTAGAGGGTTCCTTCATCAAGGAGGACTCTCTAGATGAGGATCCGACCTTAGGTTCCTACCACCCATCCTTTAACACACCCCAAGCTAGCCTATCTAAAACCTCCACTGAAGACCTTCTACTAAATATATTTTTTCCCAAGCCCAAAATGGTCTTTCTAGATGAGGTCACCTCCATAAAGTCTTCTAGGAAGGGAAAATTCCTTCTATCTGATGAATTAAAAAATAATAAAGAGTAGTTTCATAATTTCAATAATAGGGTACAGGAAGCTAGATTAAACCTAGCTATCCTTATCCAAGAATGGAATGCCTTATATAGGCAAGTACACTTGACTATTTAGTCATTTATCCATTCCATTAAAATAAACTAGACCCCTATTAAGTAGCCACAAAAGGTTAAAAAGACTCCCCCCACCTAATATCTCCATCTTGACCCCTATCAATAAAATCCCTCTACAAGTACAAGGATAGAAAAGGTCATGCATGATCCTCCTAGGTGATGGTGTTGAAGGACCTAGAAATAGAATGAGGGCCAACTTTTAAAAATTTAAGTAGGGTGTACTAGAGAATATACCTAAGGAAGAGAAGGAAATACTAGAGGGCCCCCCTCTTGATCTATTTTTCTACAATTTTTCACTACTTTTAGGAATTTAAAGCTAGTTTTTTGTTGCTTTTTGCTATTCAGCCTTGGTGTCCTATAATATTTTTGTATAATACTTTTATGGTTCTTAGATCCTTATAAAACTAGGTCATTTAGCTAATCAGATAAAAAAAAGTTTTTGATGAATAATCCCATGAATCTGAATGAATCACCAATAGGGGTAAACCCTATTTTATAATGAATTTTGAAGGGAGGTGACCATTGTGAATAATGGGACTAACCATCCCAAAGAGTCATTAAATTAAATATTAGAAAATATTAAGTAATTATAATAATGTTATTTATTTTCATGAGGCTTCCACCTTATGTTAATAAATAATATAGTATTATTATTAAATAAATCACGTAATATAGACTAATGGTTAAATAATCACCACATAGTCATTAAATTCTCTAAACAAATTGGATTATGTGAGGGGGTCTATTAATTATATGTTGGTTACCTTAATTTGGTATTATATGATTAAATGTGTTATCCCTTAGAGTAGTGATATCATAGACCTAGTTAGAGGGAAATTATATACCACCCTCATTAATATTAGGAGGAAGAAGAGGTTTATTTCTATAATAATATAAAGAATAAGATGATACTTAATAATTCTAGAAAATAATTCAACTAGTCATGGAATTAAAATTAAATTTGAAACCCTATAATTCTAAAAACTCTAGAATAAGTGTGGGTTATGAAAGAAGACTTAGAAGTTGGATTCACCATAATTTTAACCATTTTTGTAACTTAGGGTAATGGGAATATATTAATAAATTATGTAATGATATATTATAAATCAAGCCAATTAAATACTTCATATTTATAATATTCTTATAAATATATCAAACTTAAAAATATACTAAATATAGAAAATTACAATGCAAAACAATATTTCAAAATTAGCACTATGGAGGATAAATAACACTTAGCTTATGACCTAATGAATAAAAATACTTGATAGGAATAGTTTTTTATGAATAAAGTATAGTGATTCCCCTCAATTCTTTGGATTCTAGAAATTAGTTTTTTTATTTTCTAGGACACTAACATCAAATTGTAGACACTAGCATCAATGCTTTTATCCTAATTTCAATGCTTATAATTATCTCAACATAAAAATATTTTTTGGAAAATTTATTTGATCTTGTTAGGGTTCATTATCATTTTATAGGTTATTAGTTTAGATCATGTGCACAAGTTGCCATAATCAATTTTTTGCTCAAAACCATAGTTCCTCTAATTTGGGTATGTCACTTTATAAAATAGGGGTCATTGGGCTTAAGTGAGGTAGATATAACCTAAAATACACCTATATAAATGATAAACACCTACATATCTATATACTCCAAAGAGGTCCTCAAAGTGATGTAGTTCCCCCTTTATATGCGAGTCTGTATGAACAATTGTGCAATATGAGATATGTGAGTGCATCTAGTGATACAACTTATAACTTGAAAAATAATACTCATGGGTTATTATTTAAATTATTTATAACTTTAATATGATTATTATTATGACTTAATTATAAATAGGGAAGAATAATATAGTATATCTTAGTTCTGAAAATAATTTTTAGTAGTGTAGTGTGAGGTTAAGAGGTGTTTGTTAGATATAAAATGAATAACCATTTATTTTTATCTATACCATATATTTTGAAATAATTCCATGGGAGTTTTAAATAAGATAAATATTTTGACTCATGCATATCAATATATTTTCAATTTGACTATTTAAAAGGCAAGGACACTAGAGCTAGACTTGGGACACTAGCATCAATGTTAATGTCTTAATCTAGATGTTAGTGTCTTGTAGGTTAAAAAAATGTTGAGGATCTATAGCTATCTATGCAGGATGGAAATTAGGTTTTTTATAGATTTTAGGATGTAGGTGATTTATGTCATCATAATATTAGGCGTGGACTATAAGATATTAATTTTTTCTTGGTGAGATTATGAACATGATCCTTTTAACAATGCAAAGGTTAATAAATTAAAGGATTGGTCTTTTATTGGTGATTTTCAAGTTTACAAGAGTAACATGTCATATAAAACCATATTTTAATATCTAAAACAAATATCCTTAATTGGGGATGAATAGTATACAATATATTTTTTTAAATAATCTAGTTTATTTATGAAAAGTGTCAAACAAGGTAATAAATGAAATTGAGTTTACACTGCTTAACAAAATCAAATTTTTTAGCAATTTTCAAATTACATTATAATCTATTACTTAAATTCCCATTGAATATTTTTAAAATATCATTTTTATCTAATGTTATTGATAGTTGTATGTTTTCATTCATATTTATTTGAATTTTCAAATATACATATACTTTAAATTTAAATAAAAATATTTTTTTGTACTTTTCCAACATTATCTAGGCAACTTTATTTTTTTTTATTAGTATTTATTTTTTTTAAATCACCTATACTTTAAAAAAAATCCAACCATTTTTTATACTATAAATTTATCAAAAATAACTCAATATTTAAATTTCATTCTTAGTGTTTAACATAAAATATCACAATGGTGGCAATAACTTAATTTTAATAAACTATTAGTAATTCACTATATTGAAAAATAATTCTTGTATTGGTTAACTATTTTAGATATCATTAACTTTTAAGGAAGTTTTTGGCATTGGTATTACAAGTACTATTGTATATATTTCTAATTATTATTGAATTATATCACTAACCAAATATTCATATTTTTCATATTCATGTTTTAGATTAAGGTAAAAATAGGTTTTGAAGGGGCCCTGAAACCCTATACATCAAAAGATAGATAAAACCTTAAGCATTCCAGAATACACAAAAGCCAGGAAACCACTTAAGCAAAACCAGTTTAACTAGGAAACTGAAAACAACAAACAAAGTGCTGAACAAACAATAAAAATTATTTTTTACAAGACCAAAGCTTCATATCTAGAGGGGGACCAAGGGCTTAGACTTCTTCCTCTTAATTGTGATCCAACCATCCTCTACCTTAGCTACCTTAGCAACCCAATCCTCAGAAGGCCTAGAACCATGAAGCCCAGGGGGTGTCAAAGCCTCAACAGAAACCTTATGAGAACAAGCCAGCTTCTGGCTCCTAGGAGAAACCTTCAAAATAGGTGGAGGAACCTCCACCTCCTCTGAAATCAGTTCAGGGAGATCACAAAATCCTATCTCCACAGTACCTACAATAGGATCCGTCTCCAGCGGAGTCTCCTTATTCGTCAATTCAAAATGGCTACTCACATACTCTGAATTAGTCGATTCTTCATCAGGTTGTTTAGCAAAATAGTGTTCATGTCTTGCTTTAGACCACCAAGAAGTTGAACTTCTGGATATGGATTTCCCTGCAGTGCACTGTGCTGCAACGTGCCCCGTCTGGTGACACTTTCTACATCGAAAGGGTAAACCTTCAAAATCTAACCTTTGCATCCAAGAACCCCTAGGGGAGTCCAGACAAATCACCTCAGGAAGGCCCTTTGAAACATCCACCTCAACCATGAGGTGAGCACAGGTCGAGCGGTACATCCTCTGAGTTTCATCATCCTCAAATAAAAACTCCCTTATAGCATTTCCAATGGTTTTAAACACCGCTTCTTGCCATAAATGTATTGGTAAATTTGGGAGCCAAACCCAAGGTTTCTGTGAGAGGATTGAAGTCCTTATGCCACCATTTGGCCATAAGAGGGAATTTACCCTGCAATAAGAGGTTGCTATTAGACAGAATAGTCTGCCGGTCATTAGAGAATTGGAATAATGCAATGAAAAAACCTTTAACACAAGGGAATATTTCAACATTTCCATCAATCAGTGGTAGCCAGGTATTGGATATCTAGCCGTGTAGATCTACAAGGGAAGGCCAGCAGCCACGAAATCTACAAATAGCCCCAAACTTTGAAAAATGATCTACCCGATCAAAAATTGCTTCAATAGTATCAAGATCCAAATTGACCCTAACAGGATTTAAAACACTTACAGGAGAAACACATAATCTCCCAGCAGAAGCTTGATCTTTCGTATCATGTATTTCGGCTTCATAAGCAGCCACATCCGCATAAGTCCTTTCCTTTGATCCCAGGACAGAACCAAAAATAGGGGTTTTTGCTATTTTCGTTTCTGGAGATAAACCTTTTCCCGTAGAAGAGTGGGCACTCAAGATGCTTACCCCATTCCCAAGTGGATTCCCTTCGATGCATGATCCACTGCCACACCATCCGTCAGATCAATGGCATCCTGGTTCAGATTTTGGGTATGCGCACCAGGAAGTGCGCGCACATCATTCAATGTTACAGATTTCAAATTCTTCATGCGCGCGCACCATTACCATTAAAAAAATTTCATATTCATGTTACTAATTCTTCAATCATGCATTTAGCCTTGATTTGTTTAGTATTATGAGGAAATATTTGGATATTGGGTTATGATTTACTTACTTTAACTCCATAGTAATATTATTTCATTAAAAGATTTTAATGCATATAAAATTAAGAATTTGTTTTTACTTTGGAGACATCGTAGTAATAAATTAGTGACAAATTTATTAGATCAAATAAATGAAATATTAAGCTAGTCTACATTAAAAACATGAAAAGGTTCTTAAAAATTACACGCAGTTGTATGGAATATAATACATATTGTTCATAGGTGATAAAACATGCTTTGGTTAAAAAAAAAGTGCCCATTTTCTTTATATTATCTCCTAGATATTAATTTGATGACACACTACATTCTAATAGAGAGATATTCACACACTTATATATGTGGTTAGATCATTTGGGGGCCACAACCAAATGTGTGTCACTCTATGAAAACATATGAAATAATAATTAGTGTCTTTGATTGAATCATCTTGATACTATTACATTATGTTTATTACAAAAAGTTATATAATCAAAGGCAATTTGGTTAAAGTTTCTACTCAGATGAAATTATTTTAATGTACAAAGGTGATTGGTACTCATAAAATATTGTTTATTTACATTTTTAAATGTAAGTTGGTTGATTTTATAGATACTTAGAATTTTTTTGTATATATAAACAAAGTTAACATTTTTCATACATATAAATAAAGGAAATTTGGTATAAAAAAATTTATATATGATAAAGAGGGTTTTATTGGGCCCTCACAAATGATAAATATATTAATATCTTATTGTATTCATGTTTTTTATACTATAATGAAGAGAGAGTGGAGGAAATGTCGAGGGGTGAGAGAGAAGAATGTATGAAGATTGCAATAGTAACGATATTACAATTTATATTGTAAAAGAGATAGTATTTCCATAGTCCATGATGTAAAATATTAAATATTTTTAGATAAAATCATATAATATTTTTTAAATCAACGTTTTAGATCATACTCATGAGCCATCATCATGATGAAATAATAAAATGATTATTTTATAGACTTAGGTAGTGCATATAAGTATATTAAAAATGAAGTGTTATGATTTAAGGGGGTTTGTAATATTAAATCATATAAAATGTCATTTCTAAAATTTTAGAAAACTAAAATTAAAAATTACACATTTAAAATTATCAAATCCACTCTTAAAATTACACATTTAAAATTACATTTTAGACCCCTCTTCAATCATACTCTGGAAATTCTTATCAAATCCACCTACCATTTTTTCCTTTTCATTAATAATAGTGAATCCTTTAAGATTCTTTTTGGGCCTAGTGCCATCCTCACTTCTTTTAGCATTATTAAAAAATACATACAAACCTTCCATACTTTACATTGCATTATTTACCATTACCTTACTGAATCTTACAAGAAGATTAAGATGATGCTTGAGCTTTCTATTTTCATTTTATATCATATTAATTCTATTAGTAATAATATCAATTTGAGTATCCATTTCTACTTCTTTCTTCCTTGCACCAAAAATACCATCTTTAATGTTGAAGTTATTGATCTCCTATTTTAGTCATATATTATCCTTCATAAACCAATCAAGTAAATATTTATGTGGGTTCACTTCATCTTCTATGACTTCCATTATACTTTGATTCTTATCTATATCCTTCATTGAGATAAAATAAAAGTTGGGTTGAACATTAGAATAAGGATCCCATATTTATACTCCAACATTTTCATCATTACCCTTGTCGCCTGTCACATCTTGCTTTTTGCCTTCCCTAGTGATAGGAAAATGAGTATTAATTGAAGTATCATGTTCCTCAATCATATACTTGTCACTATCATCAATATCAATCATGGAATGTAGGTCTTGAAAAACTTGATCATTGAATGATCCCTTTTCCCTACTACTGACCCTATTATGAGGTAAAATCAATTCCTCAAACTTCTTAGGTTTAGGTTTAAAACTAATTCATAGAATACATTTGGAAGGCCCAATAGGAGAGATGTTCACATTAAAATTATTTTTTCTATCAATGTAATAATGAGCAATTAGTTTTTGATCCTGGAAAAACTTGTATATAAGGAAAATAACTGCTTGATGTAGTGGCTCTATTTCAATCCCATTTAAACCTCTTTGATAGAATGTTCCACATAATGAATAATATAAAAATATATGCTAACAAGGATATTATGATGGAGATAATTTAGGAGTGGAAGATGATATTAATTCACTACACTATAGTGTCCATCAAGGGTAGCATACTTTATGATTTACTCAGCCACTTCATCAAATAGAATTGGGAAATCCTCCCTTTTAAAACCACCTTAGAAAACTATGAGCCCTTCATCACCAACCAAAAACTTGTCTTTTTCCTAGTCAAGGTTTGTAATCAATATTATATATTTATTATCTTTGATATTGAGCCCTGTAACCCTGTAAATTATCTCCTCTATGATTTTTATGTAAATTTTATAGATATTAACCATTTGATCTACCCAATTATTTACAAATTGATGTGAGAGATATGTATCATATCCATAAATATGATCAATAAAATTGGTAATACCCATGTGTGGAGTATTTTCCAAATCCCTAGCTTCTTCCTGATATGATCAATATTCATGGGTTCCATTCTATTTAGATCACCTCCCATGGTAGAAGACATGTTTACATAATTTACTAAAATTGTTCTTGGAGGGAAACCAAAGTAATTTAAATCACAAATTATAATATACTTCAAATGATTTAAGTGTTGGATAATTGATTAATGATGGGAAAGTGTATACCATTTCTTTTTGTTATTAAATGATTTATTATTAATCTAATTAATGTATAAACACATTTCAAATCATGACATAACATGTTAATATTGATCATAGATCTAGTAATTTCATGATTGGAATGTTGATGTTATATTTGTCTTTGATAATAATATTATTGACATGATTGGGTCGGGCCCCCAATTATTCCAAATTTTGAACTCACTAGCCTCTACCCTTTTATTAACAAAGGTATCAACCAACATATTTCCATCTCTCTAAGTATACTAAGTATAAATTTCTTCAAATGTTTGCTTAACTAAATTATTTCATCTATAATATGCAATATAGACTAGCCAATCACATTTTACTTATTGAAACAATTTATGATATTGAGAGAGATCCTCTTAATACATATATTTTATCAGCCTAGCTCAAGATCCACCTAGACCCTTGAAAATGTTGATAATGCTTCTAGTAAATGATTTGTTTGGAATCCCATGCTTCCTTCATAAGCAAAAATAAGATCTCCCTAATTATCTTGAATAACCCTTCCACCTTTTGAAAGTCTAGGGTTCCCTTTAGAAGACTTGTCAAAATTCATTTCCACCTAAACAAGTTGGGGAGTTAACCATATCATAATTATTTTCAAGGATATATTAGGATCTAATAGAGGCATGTTCTCAAATTTGAGCTACCACTCCTTAGTTATGGTATCCTCAAATGGAAAGAATGGCAAAAATTTTCCCCATCTTATATTTTTAAATTTTTTAGATAAGATGGAAATATATTATAAGATACTATGAATAAGTGGATTTTATTATCCTTGAATATTATATTGGTTTTTTTCTTCTAAATTATCCATAGAAGATGAGGGAAATCCATATTCCAAATTTGTTGGAGTTCTTAGTTAACAAATAGACAAGATCAAGCCTAAAAAGCTTCCATAATAGATGAAGGTAGAACCCAAGAAACACTAAATCTTTATAGTAGAGATCCCCAAATGTGGAAAGTGTACACACAATCAAAGAAGATGTGATTAATACATTTTGAATCATTCTCACATAGTACACATTTGTTTACCAAAGAAATTACTCTTTTACTTAGATTATCCATTATAAGGATTGTATTTTAAACACTTAACCACATGAAGATTTTTATTTCTAGAATAAGATTTTTATTCCATGCCTTATCCAAAGGATTACCCCTCTCTATCAAATTTTGAAGATCCAATTATCTAGAATTAACATGATGGTTTTCATCCATTGAATCAATCCAAATTAGTTCATCTTCCCACTATATATTTGTAATATAGTTACCCTTTAGTATGAAAATAAGATCTGAAACAATAGTGGCTAAAGTATCATCAGCATTATCAAGGGTTAGATGTTTCCATATTTTCCTACCATTAAAAATCTATATGTAATCTACCACCATTTATCCTAAAACAAATGAGATAGAATGAGAAAATTGATGCCAAGGTTCAAGAGTCTCTAGTGAATGATTAAAATTTGAAGGATCCTTCCAGAATATATTGTGACCATTACCTAGCTTTCACTTGCATGTCTAATAAAGTGTCCCTATTCATTGAAACTAAATTCTAAATTGTTGATAATTTAATAAAGGTAGGCTCAGTAAGGAAGGATATAGGATATTTTGCAAAAAAAATGTTTGCCCAAGGAGTTGGTTCATTGAAGAGTCTCCAACAAATATTTTTGACTAAATCTTTGTTGATTAAGAAAAGATTTATAATACCCAACCCTCCAAACAATTATTGTAGGTAGACCTTATCCCAAGCAACCAAAGGGAATTTTTGAATATATTCCACTCCCATCCATAATAACCTTTTTTGGATTTTTTTAATTTTTCTTAGATAGCCTCAGGCATTTTGAAGAGGGACACAATGTAGATAAGGAGAATCTATAAAAAAAAAAACTTTTGATGATAAACCCTTTTCCCTCATGAGAAATTAGAACCCCTTTCCAACCATAAAGCTTACTTTGAAATCTTTCAATTATAGGGTACCAAAATTAAGATTTCATTTTCCCTCTAAACAATGACATGCCTAAATAAATTGAGGGAAGTTCCTTGATTTGGAAATTTAGAATATGTGAAATATTAATATTTTTATTGAGTGAGAGTTATAAAATTAAAAATATTATTTATTTAGTGGGAGTTATAAAATATTTGTTTTTTTATTATACAATTGATTATCAAGAAAATATAGTTTTGTAAATTTAAATGTCAGTTGAGCATTTAAATGAAATTTACATCATAACATCAGTATATAAAATGGTTAGAATAGTCATTAACTCAATATAAATATTCAAAAATCGCATGCATTTTAAAAACACGTGAATTAACATAATTAATTTAAATTACTCATGTATTCCATAAAAACCAAGAAAGAAAACAAAAACACACATGCAATTCCCTAAGAATTTCATATCTTTAATTGATTCAAACAGGATCCTCCTCTTAATGAGGGGTCAAAATACAAAGTATATATAAGACCAAAGGTAGATATATAATAAATTAATATAAATTGCATACAAATAAAAGGCATAATTGAACTAAAATTGATTTAATACATGCCAAGAAAGGCTCACAAATTTTGTTCATTAAATTCTAGGATTTTAAATCAAGTTAGTATGCAATAATTACAAAATATTGCTTGAACATATGCTTTTATCCATTTTTCATTTTGATTTTATAAATTTCACTCCAAATTTCAATTTAGAGTGGTCATCTATGTGTTCTAATTTCACATAATCGTATGATTTGAGAATGATATTATGTCTCATGCACATGCCACACAATAGTTTCTTAGAAATCCTAATACATGTCATGCCCCTAGGTTGTTAATATTTTGTTGAGTTTTCTTAGCCAATAGAATCACATTTAGACACATGGTCTCTTTGGATTGTCTTATATCCTCACATTGATATAACTTTATTATATATCAATGACCCTTTGTGGGGTGTGTAAAAAATGATGATGTGACACATGTATCACTGATATTGCCTCATACTACCACATTTGTAAACCCCATATTGATGCTTGTGTAGTGTGTAGTTGGCTTAGTTATCACTAGATTAGGCCACATGTACTATTTTAGTAACATATTAACACACAAATTTTTCTTTCAATTTTTCAAGATTGGTTTAATCGATGCATCACATTTTCATAACTTTGTATTTATTCAATTGCTTCTTAACTTTTGCATATATGTACAATTCATAAGTTCTAGAAAGATCCACATGCTAATTTTATTATTAGGTTACATCACTCCAACCCAAATCCATTTCAATTTACATTCAAAATTATTCAACATCAAGGTCTAAGTCATCTAAGTCATGGTAAGAATCATTCATTCACATCTTTATGATGTATTGAGATCAACAATTTTAAAAAAATAATATGGTCTATGGGTATGTGACTCAATATTAGAGTGTCACTTATCATGATCACATGGATTTATAATATAAAACATAAGAGATACCCATTTGACTCTTTGCACCAAGTCACATGTCATATTATTTTCTATTATGATGAATTAATCTTAAAGGCTAAAACATTTAAATATCGATAATTGTACCTCGATGAGTCTATGACTCAATATGAATGTGTAATTTTTCATTTTTCACTCTTTCATAGGGATAGGAGGTTTATCATTCAAATATTCAAAAGGTAACTATGACTAAGATAAATAATTTCATGTAGTGGATATTAAATTAAAGGGGTAACAACAAATTCCAAGTCATAAACTTGTGGATGTTTTCATAAAGTGTCTTAAATTAATAAAAAATAGGTCATGCTACTAATGAATAAAATTCATTTTCATTTTTTACATGAATTTAAGACACGTGTCTAGGTCATGAATATTTTTACTCGAAACATGAAGAGTGTGAATATGCAAGTAAGCAAAAGAGTGACATGTGGTTTGTTTCTATTGTCTCATAATCTCACACTTGTAAATGAAATGTCAATGCCTATACAATGCAAGATTATGAGTGACCAAGATCATGATATATGATATCATATTTTTTTTTTCCTTATCTCATTTTTAACTTTTTTTTCAATATTTGGGTAGTATATGGTTGAGTAAGCTAGATTGTGACATGTTTCATCACCTTACTAGCTCACATTCTCTCATTTTGAAATTTTATCTCAATACTTGTCAACGTGTGGCTATGAGTGAATGAGATTGTGACATGCTATATCATATCATTGTCTTATATTTCTTGTAAAATATGTGAGAAAAAAATGACATCTTCACCCTTGGTATTGAAATTTGTAAAAATGAAGACATGAGAACAAATACGAATGTCTAAGGAGTGAATAATTTGAAAATTCAAAAGCTACGAATACTGTGATATATGCAAATAATGGAAAAATGATAAGTGGCATCATCCAAAATAGCATCCCATTTATGCACCATACTTTAAAGACATACAGACAATGATTTATTAATTTAAAAGGTATAAACTTAAGACTAGTGCACTAAAAGTTAAAAGATAAATAAAATTTTCCATAACTTTATCTTGTGTAGAATGGGAACATGCTCATTCTACACAAGATATGAATATTATCACTTACAAATCTAATAATGCAATATTCTTATCTTCTTTAGAATGGGAATGTGTACATTATACACAAGATAAGAATATTAAATCAATTATCATAGAAAATTTTGAATTCGATTACATCAAATCTATAGTTAAAATTTATCATAACCCCCAAAATTCAAACCAACAAAAACTTTGACTTTCGTGGTTATGAATACCAAAGGAAACCAACTAGAATAATTATTAGAAAACTATACAATAAAACATATCACTATAGGAAAAGATAATAAAAGTATAAATATTTTTACACACATTAAAACAAGAGTTATGAATGAACACCATACTTTATGGTATTTCCTTTAATGATAGGGTATATTTTAAGGACTTCTTATAAACCCCTTACAAAACAATTTTCCATTAAATATTTTGGCCTTATTATGGAAACATGGTTACCATCCTCATAAGTTCCATATCAGTTTATAACATATTATAAATAAAATCCCATTGCTACTTATAAATCCAATAATATATCATTATTTTTTAATATAGTGAAGGAAATGAAACCAAATAATATCTACATGTACATCAACTAGAAATATGTACCACATTCTCATGAAATTTTTCTTCCATGTTAATTACGAGTTTAAGAAAAGTAGAGCATATGTATATCATAAATGTAAGTTTACATTATTAATCAATATAAGTTAGATCAAAATATGGTAACTAATTTTAATATATCCTCATCATAATAAATCCAAAAACCAACACAAACATAATTACAAATATTTTGAACTCCATGTTAGTGTCATTCCATAATGTAAACACCTAAATTCTTACAAATATAACTACATGGATATTTAAAAGATACTTTTTAGAGGCCATGAAATCTAGGAATATATAAGCTTCACACACTTTATTCTAAAGATTCAACTTAGTTATTCTCATGCATTACTATACATGGGCAACTTGATAGCTTACTCCAAGTTACATTATAACATAATGTGATAAATATTTCCAATCATGTCAAGATGTGATATAATCTATTACATTCAAAGGATACAATAATCAATTAGTTTTCACATGGATACCTTTCCACTTAAAATAGGTTTGTACTACCTAACTGATATGCCACTATTTTAACAAATGTATTTACCACAATATGTACCCAAATGATCATACCAACAATTCGTCCATTCATACTATAGATACCTATTATAGTTTAATTTTTAAATAGACATATCCTTATAATTCATTAATGAAAAATGTCCAATGATAGACAAGATAGAATATTTTTTTATAACACATTAAGATCATATAAAAATTAACTTATTTCCATATTTCTAAAGTCATAAGTTTAGTTTAATAAAATATCTAAACTTATATTAGAAATTTTATGCAATTTGTTAACAAATTGCTTAATTTCATATTGAAACAAGGAACTAATGAAGTCATCATTTTCCAATAATTTACAAGGTTATTATTAACAACCTTATATTTCCTAAGTGTAAATAATGATAAATAACTATTAATAAAATATTTATATCTGAACTATTATTCACTCTTAACTATCATATAGATTTATGTAATTCCCAAAAAGTATAAAATGAAACCATAGAGTTGATATTCATCCCAAATCACAAACTATTAATGTATAACCTCAATTAGAATTAAAATTAAAACTAGTTAAAGGATTAAGAACCATTTTACTCTCCTAGATGATTTTATTTTCTACCTCAAGTCAATATCTAAAGAAATTGAATTACAAAGTAATCAAAAATTTATAAGCATTCACAAAAATATACAACTATAAGTTTTACATAAATTCTAAATGAAATACTATAGTTTTTTTTTTTTTTTTATCAATGTTCTATAAGTGAGTACTTTGTTTAGTATCAATTAAAAAAACCTAATATAATTTATGCAATATGACTTTCAATAACATTATGTTATTGTCTCAATAGCAATGATAACCAATACGATTAAACTAATTATAAAAGAAATTCAATATTCATTGAAATTTCATCAAAATATAATCAATAACCATAATACCTATATTATTATGGCTAAATATTGTCTTTTCATTTAAAATGTAAAGATACAATATTCATTCCTAAAAACTATAGCCATAAAAAATGCAATCATACTCTAGATAACACATAGATTTCATCATTTAGTTATATGAGAAATTTAGATCATGTTAGAGGTAAAATAACTAAGATGGGGGGTGTGAATAAATGATACAAGAAATTAAATTCCAATTACAAAACTTCAAAGTCTTAACCAATCAATATAAGTAATCATGAAGCATATAGACTAGTTATTACAATGAATAAGGAAACTATACAAGATAAAGGCACATAACACATGAATTATATAGGAAACCCTCATGGGGTATTAAAACCACTCTCAATTCCATGAAAAATTACACTAGATTCCTATAATATATCACAAACAATATACTTTAGTGAAGCACCCACTTCATAAGGAGCAACAACCCCTATGTATAGACAAGCACCCATTTTTCCTTAGATGTTGAGAACCCACACAACACCTTATGATATTAAAACATCCATAGATATGATTTAATTTCAATATTATGGAAAAATATATAATATAAACTCTCTTCAACCCTTCACACTTACTCAAGTCTTCACACACGAGTAATGCATCCAAAACATCCTTTTGGATCACTCTACATATCTTCACTCATCCTCAATCTTCAACCCGACAAAAACAATATTATAACATCATAAATATGAGAAATAGGTCACCCACATATTCCTCACATTATTATATTCTTCAATCCATTAACCAAGCACACTCACACTTCTCTTTTCTTTGTTTGTCAACTCTAGAAACCTTCATCTTTGATTATACTCTTTATAGAGCCTTCATGATTACCACCATATTGGTTGGCCATAAGACATACCTTAGACCTTAAGGCTTATATAAAACTTATAATAAGAACAAATCCACTCTATAGGTCATCCATAACTTTTATAGATCACCTTTAAGTAGTAACACCTTTCAATTAGGCCTAAGAAGCCTTTAGGTCCATAGAGACCTATTCAACTATTTAACCCTTCACCGAGCAAAACTAGGAACACATGACCACTTAAAATCACATATGTCCTCACCATATGACCCTTTAGATACCTTCAAGTTATTTAATTCATCACTACACACTTATTTATATGCAAAACCTATCAATCATTTTCCTTGTATATGAAAACACCATGAATGAACAAAAATTCAACTTGTAAGCAATTGTTCATATTCAAGATGGATTGGTCAAACCTCTAAAATATATAAAAATGATCCTCATGGAGTGTAAAACACTATAAAATATATAATTCACCATGAAAAATCTAAACACTAATAATAAAAACTCAAACATCCTTCCTAGGTCACTTGCAGAAGGAAGTCAAACCCTTAGTCAATTTTGAACCATAATAAATGCAAGTGTACATCTAGTCAAACCTCCAAATTACTTTTCCTGTATTTCCCTTGAAGTTATATACAATTTTTTTTTATACCACCATAAAATTAATCCAATATCAAAAATTATAAACAAAATATTTTATATTGGTTTTCCTTTGTAAATTCAAATATTCAAATTCCAATGGTCACTTTTTAATGTAAATTTGACTATGGAAACTAGTGAAATCTTCCTGCGAAAGTAAATTTAAACCACCATAAATTTCTATATACATAATGTCAAGATGTGAAAATTGAAACACATGATCTAGGAAAAAATATAAACAAACCCATATGATCACTTTCTTCTGACACCTTCACACATGTGAATGTTGATGTCATCAATTTACTTACTCAAGAAAAAGTTTTACCAAGATGACTAGGATAACCTAGACCTTCACAAGACTATTCAAATAGATTAATTTCACTTCAAAAAGTACACAAATAACTATTTAAACCTAATATCACCCCTCAAACAAGGTCAAAACATCATCAACATCCATCACCTTACCTAACTAAGCAAACATAGTAGGGCACATGCATGATCACTAAGACACACTTTGTCATTGAGAACTATGCATACATATAAACTCATGGACACTTTTGACCACCTTAGGGACATAATTGAAAACATATAAATAATATCCCCCTTTTATCATTGATTTCAACACTTGTAAATGGTTTCAAAGTAAACAACAAAACTATGCATATACTCTTTCTCCCTTTACAAATACTTTCTCCCCCTTTGACATAATGATAAAGTGGGCTTAATTTTTGATCCTGAGGACCTATAAATGTTTTTAAAGCCAACATAAATGTTATCAAGGTCCATGTTATCATTATGTACAAAGGTGATTGGTACTCATAAAATATTGTTTATTTACATATTTAAATGTAAGTTGGTTGATTTTATAGATACTTAGAATTTTTTTGTATATATAAACAAAGGTAACATTTTTCATACATATAAATAAAGGAAATTTGGTATAACAAAATTTATATATGATAAAGAGGGTTTTATTGGGCCCTCACAAGTGATAAATATATTAATATCTTATTGTATTCATGTTTTTTATACTATAATGAAGAGAGAGTGGAGGAAATGTCGAGGGGTGAGAGAGAAGAATGTATGAAGATTGCAATAGTAACGATATTACAATTTATATTGTAAAAGAGATAGTATTTCCATAGTCCATGATGTAAAATATTAAATATTTTTAGATAAAATCATATAATATTTTTTAAATCAATGTTTTAGATCATACTCATGAGCCATCATCATGATGAAATAATAAAATGATTATTTTATAGACTTAGGTAGTGCATATAAGTATATTAAAAATGAAGTGTTATGATTTAAGGGGGTTTGTAATATTAAATCATATAAAATGTCATTTCTAAAATTTTAGAAAACTAAAATTAAAAATTACACATTTAAAATTATCAAATCCACTCTTAAAATTACACATTTAAAATTACGTTTTAGACGACTCTTCAATCATACTCTGGAAATTCTTATCAAATCCACCTACCATTTTTTCCTTTTCATTAATAATAGTGAATCCTTTAAGATTCTTTTTGGGCCTAGTGCCATCCTCACTTCTTTTAGCATTATTAAAAAATACATACAAACCTTCCATACTTTACATTGCATTATTTACCATTACCTTACTGAATCTTACAAGAAGATTAAGATGATGCTTGAGCTTTCTATTTTCATTTTATATCATATTAATTCTATTAGTAAGAATATCAATTTGAGTATCCATTTCTACTTCTTTCTTCCTTGCACCAAAAATACCATCTTTAATGTTGAAGTTATTGATCTCCTATTTTAGTCATATATTATCCTTCATAAACCAATCAAGTAAATATTTATGTGGGTTCACTTCATCTTCTATGACTTCCATTATACTTTGATTCTTATCTATATCCTTCATTGAGATAAAATCAAAGTTGGGTTGAACATTAGAATAAGGATCCCATATTTATACTCCAACATTTTCATCATTACCCTTGTTGCCTGTCACATCTTGCTTTTTGCCTTCCCTAGTGATAGGAAAATGAGTATTGATTGAAGTATCATGTTCCTCAATCATATACTTGTCACTATCATCAATATCAATCATGGAATGTAGGTCTTGAAAAACTTGATCATTGAATGATCCCTTTTCCCTACTACTGACCCTATTATGAGGTAAAATCAATTCCTCAAACTTCTTAGGTTTAGGTTTAAAACTAATTCATAGAATACATTTGGAAGGCCCAATAGGAGAGATGTTCACATTAAAATTATTTTTTCTATCAATGTAATAATGAGCAATTAGTTTTTGATCCTGGAAAAACTTGTATATAAGGAAAATAACTGCTTGATGTAGTGGCTCTATTTCAATCCCATTTAAACCTCTTTGATAGAATGTTCCACATAATGAATAATATAAAAATATATGCTAACAAGGATATTATGATGGAGATAATTTAGGAATGGAAGATGATATTAATTCACTACACTATAGTGTCCATCAAGGGTAGCATACTTTATGATTGACTCAGCCACTTCATCAAATAGAATTGGGAAATCCTCCCTTTTAAAACCACCTTAGAAAACTATGAGCCCTTCATCACCAACCAAAAACTTGTCTTTTTCCTAGTCAAGGTTTGTAATCAATATTATATATTTATTATCTTTGATATTGAGCCCTGTAACCCTGTAAATTATCTCCTCTATGATTTTTATGTAAATTTTATAGATATTAACCATTTGATCTACCCAATTATTTACAAATTGATGTGAGAGATATGTATCATATCCATAAATATGATCAATAAAATTGGTAATACCCATGTGTGGAGTATTTTCCAAATCCCTAGCTTCTTCCTGATATGATCAATATTCATGGGTTCCATTCTATTTAGATCACCTCCCATGGTAGAAGACATGTTTACATAATTTACTAAAATTGTGCTTGGAGGGAAACCAAAGTAATTTAAATCACAAATTATAATATACTTCAAATGATTTAAGTGTTGGATAATTGATTAATGATGGGAAAGTGTATACCATTTCTTTTTGTTATTAAATGATTTATTATTAATCTAATTAATGTATAAACACATTTCAAATCATGACATAACATGTTAATATTGATCATAGATCTAGTAATTTCATGATTGGAATGTTGATGTTATATTTGTCTTTGATAATAATATTATTGACATGATTGGGTTGGGCCCCCAATTATTCCAAATTTTGAACTCATTAGCCTCTACCCTTTTATTAACAAAGGTATAAACCAACATATTTCCATCTCTATAAGTATACTAAGTATAAAATTCTTAAAATGTTTGCTTAACTAAATTATTTCATCTATAATATGCAATATAGACTAGCCAATCACATTTTACTTATTGAAACAATTTATGATATTGAGAGAGATCCTCTTAATACATATATTTTATCAGCCTAGCTCAAGATCCACCTAGACCCCTGAAAATATTGATAATGCTTCTAGTAAATGATTTGTTTGGAATCCCATGCTTCCTTCATAAGCAAAAATAAGATCTCCCTAATTATCTTGAATAACCCTTCCACCTTTTGAAAGTCTAGGGTTCCCTTTAGAAGACTTGTCAAAATTCATTTCCACCTAAAAAAGTTGGGGAGTTAACCATATCATAATTATTTTCAAGGATATATTAGGATCTAATAGAGGCATGTTCTCAAATTTGAGCTACCACTCCTTAGTTATGGTATCCTCAAATGGAAAGAATGGCAAAAATTTTCCCCATCTTATATTTTTAAATTTTTTAGATAAGATGGAAATATATTATAAGATCCTATGAATAAGTGGATTTTATTATCCTTGAATATTATATTGGTTTTTTTCTTCTAAATTATCCATAGAAGATGAGGGAAATCCATATTCCAAATTTGTTGGAGTTCTTAGTTAACAGATAGACAAGATCGAGCCTAAAAAGCTTCCATAATAGATGAAGGTAGAACCCAAGAAACACTAAATCTTTATAGTAGAGATCCCCAAATGTGGAAAGTGTACACACAATCAAAGAAGATGTGATTAATACATTTTGAATCATTCTCACATAGTACACATTTGTTTACCAAAGAAATTACTCTTTTACTTAGATTATCCATTACAAGGATTGTATTTTAAACACTCAACCACATGAAGATTTTTATTTCTAGAATAAGATTTTTATTCCATGCCTTATCCAAAGGATTACCCCTCTCTATCAAATTTTTAAGATCCAATTATCTAGAATTAACATGATGGTTTTCATCCATTGAATCAATCCAAATTAGTTCATCTTCCCACTATATATTTGTAATATAGTTACCCTTTAGTATGAAAATAAGATCTAAAACAATAGTGGCTAAAGTATCATCAACATTATCAAGGGTTAGATGTTTCCATATTTTCCTACCATTAAAAATCTATATGTAATCTACCACCATTTATCCTAAAACAAATGAGATAGAATGAGAAAATTGATGCCAAGGTTCAAGAGTCTCTAGTGAATGATTAAAATTTGAAGGATCCTTCCAGAATATATTGTGACCATTACCTAGCTTTCACTTGCATGTCTAATAAAGTGTCCCTATTCATTGAAAATAAATTCTAAATTGTTGATAATTTAATAAAGGTAGGCTCAGTAAGGAAGGATATAGGATATTTTGCAAAAAAAATGTTTGCCCAAGGAGTTGGTTCATTGAAGAGTCTCCAACAAATATTTTTGACTAAATCTTTGTTGATTAAGAAAAGATTTATAATACCCAACCCTCCAAACAATTATTTTAGGTAGACCTTATCCCAAGCAACCAAAGGGAATTTTTGAATATATTCCACTCCCATCCATAATAACCTTTTTTGGATTTTTTTAATTTTTCTTAGATAGCCTCAGGCATTTTGAAGAGGGACACAATGTAGATAAGGAGAATCTATTAAAAAAAAACTTTTGATGATAAACCCTTTTCCCTCATGAGAAATTAGAACCCCTTTCCAACCATAAAGCTTACTTTGAAATCTTTCGATTATAGGGTACCAAAATTAAGATTTCATTTTCCCTCTAAACAATGACATGCCTAAATAAATTGAGGGAAGTTCCTTGATTTGGAAATTTAGAATATGTGAAATATTAATATTTTTATTGAGTGAGAGTTATAAAATTAAAAATATTATTTATTTAGTGGGAGTTATAAAATATTTGTTTTTTTATTATACAATTGATTATCAGGAAAATATAGTTTTGTAAATTTAAATGTCAGTTGAGCATTTAAATGAAATTTACATCATAACATCAGTATATAAAATGGTTAGAATAGTCATTAACTCAATATAAATATTCAAAAATCACATGCATTTTAAAAACACGTGAATTAACATAATTAATTTAAATTACTCATGTATTCCATAAAAACCAAGAAAGAAAACAAAAACACACATGCAATTCCCTAAGAATTTCATATCTTTAATTGATTCAAACAGGATCCTCCTCTTAATGAGGGGTCAAAATACAAAGTATATATAAGACCAAAGGTAGATATATAATAAATTAATATAAATTGCATACAAATAAAAGGCATAATTGAACTAAAATTGATTTAATACATGCCAAGAAAGGCTCACAAATTTTGTTCATTAAATTCTAGGATTTTAAATCAAGTTAGTATGCAATAATTACAAAATATTGCTTGAACATATGCTTTTATCCATTTTTCATTTTGATTTTATAAATTTCACTCCAAATTTCAATTTAGAGTGGTCATCTATGTGTTCTAATTTCACATAATCGTATGATTTGAGAATGATATTATGTCTCATGCACATGCCACACAATAGTTTCTTAGAAATCCTAATACATGTCATGCCCCTAGGTTGTTAATATTTTGTTGAGTTTTCTTAGCCAATAGAATCACATTTAGACACATGGTCTCTTTGGATTGTCTTATATCCTCACATTGATATAACTTTATTATATATCAATGACCCTTTGTGGGGTGTGTAAAAAATGATGATGTGACACATGTATCACTGATATTGCCTCATACTACCACATTTGTAAACCCCATATTGATGCTTGTGTAGTGTGTAGTTGGCTTAGTTATCACTAGATTAGGCCACATGTACTATTTTAGTAACATATTAACACACAAATTTTTCTTTCAATTTTTCAAGATTGGTTTAATCGATGCATCACATTTTCATAACTTTGTATTTATTCAATTGCTTCTTAACTTTTGCATATATGTACAATTCATAAGTTCTAGAAAGATCCACATGCTAATTTTATTATTAGGTTACATCACTCCAACCCAAATCCATTTCAATTTACATTCAAAATTATTCAACATCAAGGTCTAAGTCATCTAAGTCATGGTAAGAATCATTCATTCACATCTTTATGATGTATTGAGATCAACAATTTTAAAAAAATAATATGGTCTATGGGTATGTGACTCAATATTAGAGTGTCACTTATCATGATCACATGGATTTATAATATAAAACATAAGAGATACCCATTTGACTCTTTGCACCAAGTCACATGTCATATTATTTTCTATTATGATGAATTAATCTTAAAGGCTAAAACATTTAAATATCGATAATTGTACCTCAATGAGTCTATGACTCAATATGAATGTGTAATTTTTCATTTTTCACTCTTTCATAGGGATAGGAGGTTTATCATTCAAATATTCAAAAGGTAACTATGACTAAGATAAATAATTTCATGTAGTGGATATTAAATTAAAGGGGTAACAACAAATTCCAAGTCATAAACTTGTGGATGTTTTCATAAAGTGTCTTAAATTAATAAAAAATAGGTCATGCTACTAATGAATAAAATTCATTTTCATTTTTTACATGAATTTAAGACACGTGTCTAGGTCATGAATATTTTTACTCGAAACATGAAGAGTGTGAATATGCAAGTAAGCAAAAGAGTGACATGTGGTTTGTTTCTATTGTCTCATAATCTCACACTTGTAAATGAAATGTCAATGCCTATACAATGCAAGATTATGAGTGACCAAGATCATGATATATGATATCATATTTTTTTCTTTCCTTATCTCATTTTTAACTTTTTTTTCAATATTTGGGTAGTATATGGTTGAGTAAGCTAGATTGTGACATGTTTCATCACCTTACTAGCTCACATTCTCTCATTTTGAAATTTTATCTCAATACTTGTCAACGTGTGGCTATGAGTGAATGAGATTGTGACATGCTATATCATATCATTGTCTTATATTTCTTGTAAAATATGTGAGAAAAAAATGACATCTTCACACTTGGTATTGAAATTTGTAAAAATGAAGACATGAGAACAAATACGAATGTCTAAGGAGTGAATAATTTGAAAATTCAAAAGCTACGAATACTGTGATATATGCAAATAATGGAAAAATGATAAGTGGCATCATCCAAAATAGCATCCCATTTATGCACCATACTTTAAAGACATACAGACAATGATTTATTAATTTAAAAGGTATAAACTTAAGACTAGTGCACTAAAAGTTAAAAGATAAATAAAATTTTCCATAACTTTATCTTGTGTAGAATGGGAACATGCTCATTCTACACAAGATATGAATATTATCACTTACAAATCTAATAATGCAATATTCTTATCTTCTTTAGAATGGGAATGTGTACATTATACACAAGATAAGAATATTAAATCAATTATCATAGAAAATTTTGAATTCGATTACATCAAATCTATAGTTAAAATTTATCATAACCCCCAAAATTCAAACCAACAAAAACTTTGACTTTCGTGGTTATGAATACCAAAGGAAACCAACTAGAATAATTATTAGAAAACTATACAATAAAACATATCACTATAGGAAAAGATAATAAAAGTATAAATATTTTTACACACATTAAAACAAGAGTTATGAATGAACACCATACTTTATGGTATTTCCTTTAATGATAGGGTATATTTTAAGGACTTCTTATAAACCCCTTACAAAACAATTTTCCATTAAATATTTTGGCCTTATTATGGAAACATGGTTACCATCCTCATAAGTTCCATATCAGTTTATAACATATTATAAATAAAATCCCATTGCTACTTATAAATCCAATAATATATCATTATTTTTTAATATAGTGAAGGAAATGAAACCAAATAATATCTACATGTACATCAACTAGAAATATGTACCACATTCTCATGAAATTTTTCTTCCATGTTAATTACGAGTTTAAGAAAAGTAGAGCATATGTATATCATAAATGTAAGTTTACATTATTAATCAATATAAGTTAGATCAAAATATGGTAACTAATTTTAATATATCCTCATCATAATAAATCCAAAAACCAACACAAACATAATTACAAATATTTTGAACTCCATGTTAGTGTCATTCCATAATGTAAACACCTAAATTCTTACAAATATAACTACATGGATATTTAAAAGATACTTTTTAGAGGCCATGAAATCTAGGAATATATAAGCTTCACACACTTTATTCTAAAGATTCAACTTAGTTATTCTCATGCATTACTATACATGGGCAACTTGATAGCTTACTCCAAGTTACATTATAACATAATGTGATAAATATTTCCAATCATGTCAAGATGTGATATAATCTATTACATTCAAAGGATACAATAATCAATTAGTTTTCACATGGATACCTTTCCACTTAAAATAGGTTTGTACTACCTAACTGATATGCCACTATTTTAACAAATGTATTTACCACAATATGTACCCAAATGATCATACCAACAATTCGTCCATTCATACTATAGATACCTATTATAGTTTAATTTTTAAATAGACATATCCTTATAATTCATTAATGAAAAATGTCCAATGATAGACAAGATAGAATATTTTTTTATAACACATTAAGATCATATAAAAATTAACTTATTTCCATATTTCTAAAGTCATAAGTTTAGTTTAATAAAATATCTAAACTTATATTAGAAATTTTATGCAATTTGTTAACAAATTGCTTAATTTCATATTGAAACAAGGAACTAATGAAGTCATCATTTTCCAATAATTTACAAGGTTATTATTAACAACCTTATATTTCCTAAGTGTAAATAATGATAAATAACTATTAATAAAATATTTATATCTGAACTATTATTCACTCTTAACTATCATATAGATTTATGTAATTCCCAAAAAGTATAAAATGAAACCATAGAGTTGATATTCATCCCAAATCACAAACTATTAATGTATAACCTCAATTAGAATTAAAATTAAAACTAGTTAAAGGATTAAGAACCATTTTACTCTCCTAGATGATTTTATTTTCTACCTCAAGTCAATATCTAAAGAAATTGAATTACAAAGTAATCAAAAATTTATAAGCATTCACAAAAATATACAACTATAAGTTTTACATAAATTCTAAATGAAATACTATAGTTTTTTTTTTTTTTTTATCAATGTTCTATAAGTGAGTACTTTGTTTAGTATCAATTAAAAAAACCTAATATAATTTATGCAATATGACTTTCAATAACATTATGTTATTGTCTCAATAGCAATGATAACCAATACGATTAAACTAATTATAAAAGAAATTCAATATTCATTGAAATTTCATCAAAATATAATCAATAACCATAATACCTATATTATTATGGCTAAATATTGTCTTTTCATTTAAAATGTAAAGATACAATATTCATTCCTAAAAACTATAGCCATAAAAAATGCAATCATACTCTAGATAACACATAGATTTCATCATTTAGTTATATGAGAAATTTAGATCATGTTAGAGGTAAAATAACTAAGATGGGGGGTGTGAATAAATGATACAAGAAATTAAATTCCAATTACAAAACTTCAAAGTCTTAACCAATCAATATAAGTAATCATGAAGCATATAGACTAGTTGTTACAATGAATAAGGAAACTATACAAGATAAAGGCACATAACACATGAATTATATAGGAAACCCTCATGGGGTATTAAAACCACTCTCAATTCCATGAAAAATTACACTAGATTCCTATAATATATCACAAACAATATACTTTAGTGAAGCACCCACTTCATAAGGAGCAACAACCCCTATGTATAGACAAGCACCCATTTTTCCTTAGATGTTGAGAACCCACACAACACCTTATGATATTAAAACATCCATAGATATGATTTAATTTCAATATTATGGAAAAATATATAATATAAACTCTCTTCAACCCTTCACACTTACTCAAGTCTTCACACACGAGTAATGCATCCAAAACATCCTTTTGGATCACTCTACATATCTTCACTCATCCTCAATCTTCAACCCTACAAAAACAATATTATAACATCATAAATATGAGAAATAGGTCACCCACATATTCCTCACATTATTATATTCTTCAATCCATTAACCAAGCACACTCACACTTCTCTTTTCTTTGTTTGTCAACTCTAGAAACCTTCATCTTTGATTATACTCTTTATAGAGCCTTCATGATTACCACCATATTGGTTGGCCATAAGACATACCTTAGACCTTAAGGCTTATATAAAACTTATAATAAGAACAAATCCACTCTATAGGTCATCCATAACTTTTATAGATCACCTTTAAGTAGTAACACCTTTCAATTAGGCCTAAGAAGCCTTTAGGTCCATAGAGACCTATTCAACTATTTAACCCTTCACCGAGCAAAACTAGGAACACATGACCACTTAAAATCACATATGTCCTCACCATATGACCCTTTAGATACCTTCAAGTTATTTAATTCATCACTACACACTTATTTATATGCAAAACCTATCAATCATTTTCCTTGTATATGAAAACACCATGAATGAACAAAAATTCAACTTGTAAGCAATTGTTCATATTCAAGATGGATTGGTCAAACCTCTAAAATATATAAAAATGATCCTCATGGAGTGTAAAACACTATAAAATATATAATTCACCATGAAAAATCTAAACACTAATAATAAAAACTCAAACATCCTTCCTAGGTCACTTGCAGAAGGAAGTCAAACCCTTAGTCAATTTTGAACCATAATAAATGCAAGTGTACATCTAGTCAAACCTCCAAATTACTTTTCCTGTATTTCCCTTGAAGTTATATACAATTTTTTTTTATACCACCATAAAATTAATCCAATATCAAAAATTATAAACAAAATATTTTATATTGGTTTTCCTTTGTAAATTCAAATATTCAAATTCCAATGGTCACTTTTTAATGTAAATTTGACTATGGAAACTAGTGAAATCTTCCTGCGAAAGTAAATTTAAACCACCATAAATTTCTATATACATAATGTCAAGATGTGAAAATTGAAACACATGATCTAGGAAAAAATATAAACAAACCCATATGATCACTTTCTTCTAACACCTTCACACATGTGAATGTTGATGTCATCAATTTACTTACTCAAGAAAAAGTTTTACCAAGATGACTAGGATAACCTAGACCTTCACAAGACTATTCAAATAGATTAATTTCACTTCAAAAAGTACACAAATAACTATTTAAACCTAATATCACCCCTCAAACAAGGTCAAAACATCATCAATATCCATCACCTTACCTAACTAAGCAAACATAGTAGGGCACATGCATGATCACTAAGACACACTTTGTCATTGAGAACTATGCATACATATAAACTCATGGACACTTTTGACCACCTTAGGGACATAATTGAAAACATATAAATAATATCCCCCTTTTATCATTGATTTCAACACTTGTAAATGGTTTCAAAGTAAACAACAAAACTATGCATATACTCTTTCTCCCTTTACAAATACTTTCTCCCCCTTTGACATAATGATAAAGTGGGCTTAATTTTTGATCCTGAGGACCTATAAATGTTTTTAAAGCCAACATGAATGTTATCAAGGTCCATGTTATCATTATGTACAAAGGTGATTGGTACTCATAAAATATTGTTTATTTACATATTTAAATGTAAGTTGGTTGATTTTATAGATACTTAGAATTTTTTTGTATATATAAACAAAGGTAACATTTTTCATACATATAAATAAAGGAAATTTGGTATAACAAAATTTATATATGATAAAGAGGGTTTTATCGGGCCCTCACAAGTGATAAATATATTAATATCTTATTGTATTCATGTTTTTTATACTATAATGAAGAGAGAGTGGAGGAAATGTCGAGGGGTGAGAGAGAAGAATGTATGAAGATTGCAATAGTAACGATATTACAATTTATATTGTAAAAGAGATAGTATTTCCATAGTCCATGATGTAAAATATTAAATATTTTTAGATAAAATCATATAATATTTTTTAAATCAATGTTTTAGATCATACTCATGAGCCATCATCATGATGAAATAATAAAATGATTATTTTATAGACTTAGGTAGTGCATATAAGTATATTAAAAATGAAGTGTTATGATTTAAGGGGGTTTGTAATATTAAATCATATAAAATGTCATTTCTAAAATTTTAGAAAACTAAAATTAAAAATTACACATTTAAAATTATCAAATCCACTCTTAAAATTACACATTTAAAATTACGTTTTAGACCACTCTTCAATCATACTCTGGAAATTCTTATCAAATCCACCTACAATTTTTTCCTTTTCATTAATAATAGTGAATCCTTTAAGATTCTTTTTGGGCCTAGTGCCATCCTCACTTCTTTTAGCATTATTAAAAAATACATACAAACCTTCCATACTTTACATTGCATTATTTACCATTACCTTACTGAATCTTACAAGAAGATTAAGATGATGCTTGAGCTTTCTATTTTCATTTTATATCATATTAATTCTATTAGTAAGAATATCAATTTGAGTATCCATTTCTACTTCTTTCTTCCTTGCACCAAAAATACCATCTTTAATGTTGAAGTTATTGATCTCCTATTTTAGTCATATATTATCCTTCATAAACCAATCAAGTAAATATTTATGTGGGTTCACTTCATCTTCTACGACTTCCATTATACTTTGATTCTTATCTATATCCTTCATTGAGATAAAATCAAAGTTGGGTTGAACATTAGAATAAGGATCCCATATTTATACTCCAACATTTTCATCATTACCCTTGTCGCCTGTCACATCTTGCTTTTTGCCTTCCCTAGTGATAGGAAAATGAGTATTGATTGAAGTATCATGTTTCTCAATCATATACTTGTCACTATCATCAATATCAATCATGGAATGTAGGTCTTGAAAAACTTGATCATTGAATGATCCCTTTTCCCTACTACTGACCCTATTATGAGGTAAAATCAATTCCTCAAACTTCTTAGGTTTAGGTTTAAAACTAATTCATAGAATACATTTGGAAGGCCCAATAGGAGAGATGTTCACATTAAAATTATTTTTTCTATCAATGTAATAATGAGCAATTAGTTTTTGATCCTGGAAAAACTTGTATATAAGGAAAATAACTGCTTGATGTAGTGGCTCTATTTCAATCCCATTTAAACCTCTTTGATAGAATGTTCCACATAATGAATAATATAAAAATATATGCTAACAAGGATATTATGATGGAGATAATTTAGGAATGGAAGATGATATTAATTCACTACACTATAGTGTCCATCAAGGGTAGCATACTTTATGATTGACTCAGCCACTTCATCAAATAGAATTGGGAAATCCTCCCTTTTAAAACCACCTTAGAAAACTATGAGCCCTTCATCACCAACCAAAAACTTGTCTTTTTCCTAGTCAAGGTTTGTAATCAATATTATATATTTATTATCTTTGATATTGAGCCCTGTAACCCTGTAAATTATCTCCTCTATGATTTTTATGTAAATTTTATAGATATTAACCATTTGATCTACCCAATTATTTACAAATTGATGTGAGAGATATGTATCATATCCATAAATATGATCAATAAAATTGGTAATACCCATGTGTGGAGTATTTTCCAAATCCCTAGCTTCTTCCTGATATGATCAATATTCATGGGTTCCATTCTATTTAGATCACCTCCCATGGTAGAAGACATGTTTACATAATTTACTAAAATTGTGCTTGGAGGGAAACCAAAGTAATTTAAATCACAAATTATAATATACTTCAAATGATTTAAGTGTTGGATAATTGATTAATGATGGGAAAGTGTATACCATTTCTTTTTGTTATTAAATGATTTATTATTAATCTAATTAATGTATAAACACATTTCAAATCATGACATAACATGTTAATATTGATCATAGATCTAGTAATTTCATGATTGGAATGTTGATGTTATATTTGTCTTTGATAATAATATTATTGACATGATTGGGTTGGGCCCCCAATTATTCCAAATTTTGAACTCATTAGCCTCTACCCTTTTATTAACAAAGGTATAAACCAACATATTTCCATCTCTATAAGTATACTAAGTATAAAATTCTTAAAATGTTTGCTTAACTAAATTATTTCATCTATAATATGCAATATAGACTAGCCAATCACATTTTACTTATTGAAACAATTTATGATATTGAGAGAGATCCTCTTAATACATATATTTTATCAGCCTAGCTCAAGATCCACCTAGACCCCTGAAAATATTGATAATGCTTCTAGTAAATGATTTGTTTGGAATCCCATGCTTCCTTCATAAGCAAAAATAAGATCTCCCTAATTATCTTGAATAACCCTTCCACCTTTTGAAAGTCTAGGGTTCCCTTTAGAAGACTTGTCAAAATTCATTTCCACCTAAAAAAGTTGGGGAGTTAACCATATCATAATTATTTTCAAGGATATATTAGGATCTAATAGAGGCATGTTCTCAAATTTGAGCTACCACTCCTTAGTTATGGTATCCTCAAATGGAAAGAATGGCAAAAATTTTCCCCATCTTATATTTTTAAATTTTTTAGATAAGATGGAAATATATTATAAGATCCTATGAATAAGTGGATTTTATTATCCTTGAATATTATATTGGTTTTTTTCTTCTAAATTATCCATAGAAGATGAGGGAAATCCATATTCCAAATTTGTTGGAGTTCTTAGTTAACAGATAGACAAGATCGAGCCTAAAAAGCTTCCATAATAGATGAAGGTAGAACCCAAGAAACACTAAATCTTTATAGTAGAGATCCCCAAATGTGGAAAGTGTACACACAATCAAAGAAGATGTGATTAATACATTTTGAATCATTCTCACATAGTACACATTTGTTTACCAAAGAAATTACTCTTTTACTTAGATTATCCATTACAAGGATTGTATTTTAAACACTCAACCACATGAAGATTTTTATTTCTAGAATAAGATTTTTATTCCATGCCTTATCCAAAGGATTACCCCTCTCTATCAAATTTTTAAGATCCAATTATCTAGAATTAACATGATGGTTTTCATCCATTGAATCAATCCAAATTAGTTCATCTTCCCACTATATATTTGTAATATAGTTACCCTTTAGTATGAAAATAAGATCTAAAACAATAGTGGCTAAAGTATCATCAACATTATCAAGGGTTAGATGTTTCCATATTTTCCTACCATTAAAAATCTATATGTAATCTACCACCATTTATCCTAAAACAAATGAGATAGAATGAGAAAATTGATGCCAAGGTTCAAGAGTCTCTAGTGAATGATTAAAATTTGAAGGATCCTTCCAGAATATATTGTGACCATTACCTAGCTTTCACTTGCATGTCTAATAAAGTGTCCCTATTCATTGAAAATAAATTCTAAATTGTTGATAATTTAATAAAGGTAGGCTCAGTAAGGAAGGATATAGGATATTTTGCAAAAAAAATGTTTGCCCAAGGAGTTGGTTCATTGAAGAGTCTCCAACAAATATTTTTGACTAAATCTTTGTTGATTAAGAAAAGATTTATAATACCCAACCCTCCAAACAATTATTTTAGGTAGACCTTATCCCAAGCAACCAAAGGGAATTTTTGAATATATTCCACTCCCATCCATAATAACCTTTTTTGGATTTTTTTAATTTTTCTTAGATAGCCTCAGGCATTTTGAAGAGGGACACAATGTAGATAAGGAGAATCTATTAAAAAAAAACTTTTGATGATAAACCCTTTTCCCTCATGAGAAATTAGAACCCCTTTCCAACCATAAAGCTTACTTTGAAATCTTTCGATTATAGGGTACCAAAATTAAGATTTCATTTTCCCTCTAAACAATGACATGCCTAAATAAATTGAGGGAAGTTCCTTGATTTGGAAATTTAGAATATGTGAAATATTAATATTTTTATTGAGTGAGAGTTATAAAATTAAAAATATTATTTATTTAGTGGGAGTTATAAAATATTTGTTTTTTTATTATACAATTGATTATCAGGAAAATATAGTTTTGTAAATTTAAATGTCAGTTGAGCATTTAAATGAAATTTACATCATAACATCAGTATATAAAATGGTTAGAATAGTCATTAACTCAATATAAATATTCAAAAATCACATGCATTTTAAAAACACGTGAATTAACATAATTAATTTAAATTACTCATGTATTCCATAAAAACCAAGAAAGAAAACAAAAACACACATGCAATTCCCTAAGAATTTCATATCTTTAATTGATTCAAACAGGATCCTCCTCTTAATGAGGGGTCAAAATACAAAGTATATATAAGACCAAAGGTAGATATATAATAAATTAATATAAATTGCATACAAATAAAAGGCATAATTGAACTAAAATTGATTTAATACATGCCAAGAAAAGCTCACAAATTTTGTTCATTAAATTCTAGGATTTTAAATCAAGTTAGTATGCAATAATTACAAAATATTGCTTGAACATATGCTTTTATCCATTTTTCATTTTGATTTTATAAATTTCACTCCAAATTTCAATTTAGAGTGGTCATCTATGTGTTCTAATTTCACATAATCGTATGATTTGAGAATGATATTATGTCTCATGCACATGCCACACAATAGTTTCTTAGAAATCCTAATACATGTCATGCCCCTAGGTTGTTAATATTTTGTTGAGTTTTCTTAGCCAATAGAATCACATTTAGACACATGGTCTCTTTGGATTGTCTTATATCCTCACATTGATATAACTTTATTATATATCAATGACCCTTTGTGGGGTGTGTAAAAAATGATGATGTGACACATGTATCACTGATATTGCCTCATACTACCACATTTGTAAACCCCATATTGATGCTTGTGTAGTGTGTAGTTGGCTTAGTTATCACTAGATTAGGCCACATGTACTATTTTAGTAACATATTAACACACAAATTTTTCTTTCAATTTTTCAAGATTGGTTTAATCGATGCATCACATTTTCATAACTTTGTATTTATTCAATTGCTTCTTAACTTTTGCATATATGTACAATTCATAAGTTCTAGAAAGATCCACATGCTAATTTTATTATTAGGTTACATCACTCCAACCCAAATCCATTTCAATTTACATTCAAAATTATTCAACATCAAGGTCTAAGTCATCTAAGTCATGGTAAGAATCATTCATTCACATCTTTATGATGTATTGAGATCAACAATTTTAAAAAAATAATATGGTCTATGGGTATGTGACTCAATATTAGAGTGTCACTTATCATGATCACATGGATTTATAATATAAAACATAAGAGATACCCATTTGACTCTTTGCACCAAGTCACATGTCATATTATTTTCTATTATGATGAATTAATCTTAAAGGCTAAAACATTTAAATATCGATAATTGTACCTCAATGAGTCTATGACTCAATATGAATGTGTAATTTTTCATTTTTCACTCTTTCATAGGGATAGGAGGTTTATCATTCAAATATTCAAAAGGTAACTATGACTAAGATAAATAATTTCATGTAGTGGATATTAAATTAAAGGGGTAACAACAAATTCCAAGTCATAAACTTGTGGATGTTTTCATAAAGTGTCTTAAATTAATAAAAAATAGGTCATGCTACTAATGAATAAAATTCATTTTCATTTTTTACATGAATTTAAGACACGTGTCTAGGTCATGAATATTTTTACTCGAAACATGAAGAGTGTGAATATGCAAGTAAGCAAAAGAGTGACATGTGGTTTGTTTCTATTGTCTCATAATCTCACACTTGTAAATGAAATGTCAATGCCTATACAATGCAAGATTATGAGTGACCAAGATCATGATATATGATATCATATTTTTTTCTTTCCTTATCTCATTTTTAACTTTTTTTTCAATATTTGGGTAGTATATGGTTGAGTAAGCTAGATTGTGACATGTTTCATCACCTTACTAGCTCACATTCTCTCATTTTGAAATTTTATCTCAATACTTGTCAACGTGTGGCTATGAGTGAATGAGATTGTGACATGCTATATCATATCATTGTCTTATATTTCTTGTAAAATATGTGAGAAAAAAATGACATCTTCACACTTGGTATTGAAATTTGTAAAAATGAAGACATGAGAACAAATACGAATGTCTAAGGAGTGAATAATTTGAAAATTCAAAAGCTACGAATACTGTGATATATGCAAATAATGGAAAAATGATAAGTGGCATCATCCAAAATAGCATCCCATTTATGCACCATACTTTAAAGACATACAGACAATGATTTATTAATTTAAAAGGTATAAACTTAAGACTAGTGCACTAAAAGTTAAAAGATAAATAAAATTTTCCATAACTTTATCTTGTGTAGAATGGGAACATGCTCATTCTACACAAGATATGAATATTATCACTTACAAATCTAATAATGCAATATTCTTATCTTCTTTAGAATGGGAATGTGTACATTATACACAAGATAAGAATATTAAATCAATTATCATAGAAAATTTTGAATTCGATTACATCAAATCTATAGTTAAAATTTATCATAACCCCCAAAATTCAAACCAACAAAAACTTTGACTTTCGTGGTTATGAATACCAAAGGAAACCAACTAGAATAATTATTAGAAAACTATACAATAAAACATATCACTATAGGAAAAGATAATAAAAGTATAAATATTTTTACACACATTAAAACAAGAGTTATGAATGAACACCATACTTTATGGTATTTCCTTTAATGATAGGGTATATTTTAAGGACTTCTTATAAACCCCTTACAAAACAATTTTCCATTAAATATTTTGGCCTTATTATGGAAACATGGTTACCATCCTCATAAGTTCCATATCAGTTTATAACATATTATAAATAAAATCCCATTGCTACTTATAAATCCAATAATATATCATTATTTTTTAATATAGTGAAGGAAATGAAACCAAATAATATCTACATGTACATCAACTAGAAATATGTACCACATTCTCATGAAATTTTTCTTCCATGTTAATTACGAGTTTAAGAAAAGTAGAGCATATGTATATCATAAATGTAAGTTTACATTATTAATCAATATAAGTTAGATCAAAATATGGTAACTAATTTTAATATATCCTCATCATAATAAATCCAAAAACCAACACAAACATAATTACAAATATTTTGAACTCCATGTTAGTGTCATTCCATAATGTAAACACCTAAATTCTTACAAATATAACTACATGGATATTTAAAAGATACTTTTTAGAGGCCATGAAATCTAGGAATATATAAGCTTCACACACTTTATTCTAAAGATTCAACTTAGTTATTCTCATGCATTACTATACATGGGCAACTTGATAGCTTACTCCAAGTTACATTATAACATAATGTGATAAATATTTCCAATCATGTCAAGATGTGATATAATCTATTACATTCAAAGGATACAATAATCAATTAGTTTTCACATGGATACCTTTCCACTTAAAATAGGTTTGTACTACCTAACTGATATGCCACTATTTTAACAAATGTATTTACCACAATATGTACCCAAATGATCATACCAACAATTCGTCCATTCATACTATAGATACCTATTATAGTTTAATTTTTAAATAGACATATCCTTATAATTCATTAATGAAAAATGTCCAATGATAGACAAGATAGAATATTTTTTTATAACACATTAAGATCATATAAAAATTAACTTATTTCCATATTTCTAAAGTCATAAGTTTAGTTTAATAAAATATCTAAACTTATATTAGAAATTTTATGCAATTTGTTAACAAATTGCTTAATTTCATATTGAAACAAGGAACTAATGAAGTCATCATTTTCCAATAATTTACAAGGTTATTATTAACAACCTTATATTTCCTAAGTGTAAATAATGATAAATAACTATTAATAAAATATTTATATCTGAACTATTATTCACTCTTAACTATCATATAGATTTATGTAATTCCCAAAAAGTATAAAATGAAACCATAGAGTTGATATTCATCCCAAATCACAAACTATTAATGTATAACCTCAATTAGAATTAAAATTAAAACTAGTTAAAGGATTAAGAACCATTTTACTCTCCTAGATGATTTTATTTTCTACCTCAAGTCAATATCTAAAGAAATTGAATTACAAAGTAATCAAAAATTTATAAGCATTCACAAAAATATACAACTATAAGTTTTACATAAATTCTAAATGAAATACTATAGTTTTTTTTTTTTTTTTATCAATGTTATATAAGTGAGTACTTTGTTTAGTATCAATTAAAAAAACCTAATATAATTTATGCAATATGACTTTCAATAACATTATGTTATTGTCTCAATAGCAATGATAACCAATACGATTAAACTAATTATAAAAGAAATTCAATATTCATTGAAATTTCATCAAAATATAATCAATAACCATAATACCTATATTATTATGGATAAATATTGTCTTTTCATTTAAAATGTAAAGATACAATATTCATTCCTAAAAACTATAGCCATAAAAAGTGCAATCATACTCTAGATAACACATAGATTTCATCATTTAGTTATATGAGAAATTTAGATCATGTTAGAGGTAAAATAACTAAGATGGGGGGTGTGAATAAATGATACAAGAAATTAAATTCCAATTACAAAACTTCAAAGTCTTAACCAATCAATATAAGTAATCATGAAGCATATAGACTAGTTATTACAATGAATAAGGAAACTATACAAGATAAAGGCACATAACACATGAATTATATAGGAAACCCTCATGGGGTATTAAAACCACTCTCAATTCCATGAAAAATTACACTAGATTCCTATAATATATCACAAACAATATACTTTAGTGAAGCACCCACTTCATAAGGAGCAACAACCCCTATGTATAGACAAGCACCCATTTTTCCTTAGATGTTGAGAACCCACACAACACCTTATGATATTAAAACATCCATAGATATGATTTAATTTCAATATTATGGAAAAATATATAATATAAACTCTCTTCAACCCTTCACACTTACTCAAGTCTTCACACACGAGTAATGCATCCAAAACATCCTTTTGGATCACTCTACATATCTTCACTCATCCTCAATCTTCAACCCTACAAAAACAATATTATAACATCATAAATATGAGAAATAGGTCACCCACATATTCCTCACATTATTATATTCTTCAATCCATTAACCAAGCACACTCACACTTCTCTTTTCTTTGTTTGTCAACTCTAGAAACCTTCATCTTTGATTATACTCTTTATAGAGCCTTCATGATTACCACCATATTGGTTGGCCATAAGACATACCTTAGACCTTAAGGCTTATATAAAACTTATAATAAGAACAAATCCACTCTATAGGTCATCCATAACTTTTATAGATCACCTTTAAGTAGTAACACCTTTCAATTAGGCCTAAGAAGCCTTTAGGTCCATAGAGACCTATTCAACTATTTAACCCTTCACCGAGCAAAACTAGGAACACATGACTACTTAAAATCACATATGTCCTCACCATATGACCCTTTAGATATCTTCAAGTTATTTAATTCATCACTACACACTTATTTATATGCAAAACCTATCAATCATTTTCCTTGTATATGAAAACACCATGAATGAACAAAAATTCAACTTGTAAGCAATTGTTCATATTCAAGATGGATTGGTCAAACCTCTAAAATATATAAAAATGATCCTCATGGAGTGTAAAACACTATAAAATATATAATTCACCATGAAAAATCTAAACACTAATAATAAAAACTCAAACATCCTTCCTAGGTCACTTGCAGAAGGAAGTCAAACCCTTAGTCAATTTTGAACCATAATAAATGCAAGTGTACATCTAGTCAAACCTCCAAATTACTTTTCCTGTATTTCCCTTGAAGTTATATACAAATTTTTTTTATACCACCATAAAATTAATCCAATATCAAAAATTATAAACAAAATATTTTATATTGGTTTTCCTTTGTAAATTCAAATATTCAAATTCCAATGGTCACTTTTTAATGTAAATTTGACTATGGAAACTAGTGAAATCTTCCTGCGAAAGTAAATTTAAACCACCATAAATTTCTATATACATAATGTCAAGATGTGAAAATTGAAACACATTATCTAGGAAAAAATATAAACAAACCCATATGATCACTTTCTTCTGACACCTTCACACATGTGAATGTTGATGTCATCAATTTACTTACTCAAGAAAAAGTTTTACCAAGATGACTAGGATAACCTAGACCTTCACAAGACTATTCAAATAGATTAATTTCACTTCAAAAAGTACACAAATAACTATTTAAACCTAATATCACCCCTCAAACAAGGTCAAAACATCATCAACATCCATCACCTTACCTAACTAAGCAAACATAGTAGGGCCCATGCATGATCACTAAGACACACTTTGTCATTGAGAACTATGCATACATATAAACTCATGGACACTTTTGACCACCTTAGGGACATAATTGAAAACATATAAATAATATCCCCCTTTTATCATTGATTTCAACACTTGTAAATGGTTTCAAAGTAAACAACAAAACTATGCATATACTCTTTCTCCCTTTACAAATACTTTCTCCCCCTTTGACATAATGATAAAGTGGGCTTAATTTTTGATCCTGAGGACCTATAAATGTTTTTAAAGCCAACATAAGTGTTATCAAGGTCCATGTTATCATTATGTACAAAGGTGATTGGTACTCATAAAATATTGTTTATTTACATATTTAAATGTAAGTTGGTTGATTTTATAGATACTTAGAATTTTTTTGTATATATAAACAAAGGTAACATTTTTCATACATATAAATAAAGGAAATTTGGTATAACAAAATTTATATATGATAAAGAGGGCTTTATTGGGCCCTCACAAGTGATAAATATATTAATATCTTATTGTATTCATGTTTTTTATACTATAATGAAGAGAGAGTGGAGGAAATGTCGAGGGGTGAGAGAGAAGAATGTATGAAGATTGCAATAGTAACGATATTACAATTTATATTGTAAAAGAGATAGTATTTCCATAGTCCATGATGTAAAATATTAAATATTTTTAGATAAAATCATATAATATTTTTTAAATCAATGTTTTAGATCATACTCATGAGCCATCATCATGATGAAATAATAAAATGATTATTTTATAGACTTAGGTAGTGCATATAAGTATATTAAAAATGAAGTGTTATGATTTAAGGGGGTTTGTAATATTAAATCATATAAAATGTCATTTCTAAAATTTTAGAAAACTAAAATTAAAAATTACACATTTAAAATTATCAAATCCACTCTTAAAATTACACATTTAAAATTACGTTTTAGACCACTCTTCAATCATACTCTGGAAATTCTTATCAAATCCACCTACCATTTTTTCCTTTTCATTAATAATAGTGAATCCTTTAAGATTCTTTTTGGGCCTAGTGCCATCCTCACTTCTTTTAGCATTATTATAAAATACATACAAACCTTCCATACTTTACATTGCATTATTTACCATTACCTTACTGAATCTTACAAGAAGATTAAGATGATGCTTGAGCTTTCTATTTTCATTTTATATCATATTAATTCTATTAGTAAGAATATCAATTTGAGTATCCATTTCTACTTCTTTCTTCCTTGCACCAAAAATACCATCTTTAATGTTGAAGTTATTGATCTCCTATTTTAGTCATATATTATCCTTCATAAACCAATCAAGTAAATATTTATGTGGGTTCACTTCATCTTCTACGACTTCCATTATACTTTGATTCTTATCTATATCCTTCATTGAGATAAAATCAAAGTTGGGTTGAACATTAGAATAAGGATCCCATATTTATACTCCAACATTTTCATCATTACCCTTGTCGCCTGTCACATCTTGCTTTTTGCCTTCCCTAGTGATAGGAAAATGAGTATTGATTGAAGTATCATGTTCCTCAATCATATACTTGTCACTATCATCAATATCAATCATGGAATGTAGGTCTTGAAAAACTTGATCATTGAATGATCCCTTTTCCCTACTACTGACCCTATTATGAGGTAAAATCAATTCCTCAAACTTCTTAGGTTTAGGTTTAAAACTAATTCATAGAATACATTTGGAAGGCCCAATAGGAGAGATGTTCACATTAAAATTATTTTTTCTATCAATGTAATAATGAGCAATTAGTTTTTGATCCTGGAAAAACTTGTATATAAGGAAAATAACTGCTTGATGTAGTGGCTCTATTTCAATCCCATTTAAACCTCTTTGATAGAATGTTCCACATAATGAATAATATAAAAATATATGCTAACAAGGATATTATGATGGAGATAATTTAGGAATGGAAGATGATATTAATTCACTACACTATAGTGTCCATCAAGGGTAGCATACTTTATGATTGACTCAGCCACTTCATCAAATAGAATTGGGAAATCCTCCCTTTTAAAACCACCTTAGAAAACTATGAGCCCTTCATCACCAACCAAAAACTTGTCTTTTTCCTAGTCAAGGTTTGTAATCAATATTATATATTTATTATCTTTGATATTGAGCCCTGTAACCTTGTAAATTATCTCCTCTATGATTTTTATGTAAATTTTATAGATATTAACCATTTGATCTACCCAATTATTTACAAATTGATGTGAGAGATATGTATCATATCCATAAATATGATCAATAAAATTGGTAATACCCATGTGTGGAGTATTTTCCAAATCCCTAGCTTCTTCCTGATATGATCAATATTCATGGGTTCCATTCTATTTAGATCACCTCCCATGGTAGAAGACATGTTTACATAATTTACTAAAAGTTTGCTTGGAGGGAAACCAAAGTAATTTAAATCACAAATTATAATATACTTCAAATGATTTAAGTGTTGGATAATTGATTAATGATGGGAAAGTGTATACCATTTCTTTTTGTTATTAAATGATTTATTATTAATCTAATTAATGTATAAACACATTTCAAATCATGACATAACATGTTAATATTGATCATAGATCTAGTAATTTCATGATTGGAATGTTGATGTTATATTTGTCTTTGATAATAATATTATTGACATGATTGGGTCGGGCCCCCAATTATTCCAAATTTTGAACTCATTAGCCTCTACCCTTTTATTAACAAAGGTATAGACCAACATATTTCCATCTCTATAAGTATACTAAGTATAAATTTCTTAAAATGTTTGCTTAACTAAATTATTTCATCTATAATATGCAATATAGACTAGCCAATCACATTTTACTTATTGAAACAATTTATGATATTGAGAGAGATCCTCTTAATACATATATTTTATCAGCCTAGCTCAGGATCCACCTAGACCCCTGAAAATATTGATAATGCTTCTAGTAAATGATTTGTTTGCAATCCCATGCTTCCTTCATAAGCAAAAATAAGATCTCCCTAATTATCTTGAATAACCCTTCCACCTTTTGAAAGTCTAGGGTTCCCTTTAGAAGACTTGTCAAAATTCATTTCCACCTAAAAAAGTTGGGGAGTTAACCATATCATAATTATTTTCAAGGATATATTAGGATCTAATAGAGGCATGTTCTCAAATTTGAGCTACCACTCCTTAGTTATGGTATCCTCAAATGGAAAGAATGGCAAAAATTTTCCCCATCTTATATTTTTAAATTTTTTAGATAAGATGGAAATATATTATAAGATCCTATGAATAAGTGGATTTTATTATCCTTGAATATTATATTGGTTTTTTTCTTCTAAATTATCCATAGAAGATGAGGGAAATCCATATTCCAAATTTGTTGGAGTTCTTAGTTAACAAATAGACAAGATCAAGCCTAAAAAGCTTCCATAATAGATGAAGGTAGAACCCAAGAAACACTAAATCTTTATAGTAGAGATCCCCAAATGTGGAAAGTGTACACAAAATCAAAGAAGATGTGATTAAGACATTTTGAATCATTCTCACATAGTACACATTTGTTTACCAAAGAAATTACTCTTTTACTTAGATTATCCATTATAAGGATTGTATTTTAAACACTCAACCACATGAAGATTTTTATTTCTAGAATAAGATTTTTATTCCATGCCTTATCCAAAGGATTACCCCTCTCTATCAAATTTTTAAGATCCAATTATCTAGAATTAACATGATGGTTTTCATCCATTGAATCAATCCAAATTAGTTCATCTTCCCACTATATATTTGTAATATAGTTACCCTTGAGTATGAAAATAAGATCTGAAACAATAGTGGCTAAAGTATCATCAACATTATCAAGGGTTAGATGTTTCCATATTTTCCTACCATTAAAAATCTATATGTAATCTACCACCATTTATCCTAAAACAAATGAGATAGAATGAGAAAATTGATGCCAAGGTTCAAGAGTCTCTAGTGAATGATTAAAATTTGAAGGATCCTTCCAGAATATATTGTGACCATTACCTAGCTTTCACTTGCATGTCTAATAAAGTGTCCCTATTCATTGAAAATAAATTCTAAATTGTTGATAATTTAATAAAGGTAGGCTCAGTAAGGAAGGATATAGGATATTTTGCAAAAATAATGTTTGCCCAAGGAGTTGGTTCATTGAAGAGTCTCCAACAAATATTTTTGACTAAATCTTTGTTGATTAAGAAAAGATTTATAATACCCAACCCTCCAAACAATTATTGTAGGTAGACCTTATCCCAAGCAACCAAAGGGAATTTTTGAATATATTCCACTCCCATCGATAATAACCTTTTTTGGATTTTTTTAATTTTTCTTAGATAGCCTCAGGCATTTTGAAGAGGGACACAATGTAGATAAGGAGAATCTATAAAAAAAAAAACTTTTTATGATAAACCCTTTTCCCTCATGAGAAATTAGAACCCCTTTCCAACCATAAAGCTTACTTTGAAATCTTTCGATTATAGGGTACCAAAATTAAGATTTCATTTTCCCTCTAAACAATGACATGCCTAAATAAATTGAGGGAAGTTCCTTGATTTGGAAATTTAGAATATGTGAAATATTAATATTTTTATTGAGTGAGAGTTATAAAATTAAAAATATTATTTATTTAGTGGGAGTTATAAAATATTTGTTTTTTTATTATACAATTGATTATCAGGAAAATATAGTTTTGTAAATTTAAATGTCAGTTGAGCATTTAAATGAAATTTACATCATAACATCAGTATATAAAATGGTTAGAATAGTCATTAACTCAATATAAATATTCAAAAATCACATGCATTTTAAAAACACGTGAATTAACATAATTAATTTAAATTACTCATGTATTCCATAAAAACCAAGAAAGAAAACAAAAACACACATGCAATTCCCTAAGAATTTCATATCTTTAATTGATTCAAACAGGATCCTCCTCTTAATGAGGGGTCAAAATACAAAGTATATATAAGACCAAAGGTAGATATATAATAAATTAATATAAATTGCATACAAATAAAAGGCATAATTGAACTAAAATTGATTTAATACATGCCAAGAAAGGCTCACAAATTTTGTTCATTAAATTCTAGGATTTTAAATCAAGTTAGTATGCAATAATTACAAAATATTGCTTGAACATATGCTTTTATCCATTTTTCATTTTGATTTTATAAATTTCACTCCAAATTTCAATTTAGAGTGGTCATCTATGTGTTCTAATTTCACATAATCGTATGATTTGAGAATGATATTATGTCTCATGCACATGCCACACAATAGTTTCTTAGAAATCCTAATACATGTCATGCCCCTAGGTTGTTAATATTTTGTTGAGTTTTCTTAGCCAATAGAATCACATTTAGACACATGGTCTCTTTGGATTGTCTTATATCCTCACATTGATATAACTTTATTATATATCAATGACCCTTTGTGGGGTGTGTAAAAAATGATGATGTGACACATGTATCACTGATATTGCCTCATACTACCACATTTGTAAACCCCATATTGATGCTTGTGTAGTGTGTAGTTGGCTTAGTTATCACTAGATTAGGCCACATGTACTATTTTAGTAACATATTAACACACAAATTTTTCTTTCAATTTTTCAAGATTGGTTTAATCGATGCATCACATTTTCATAACTTTGTATTTATTCAATTGCTTCTTAACTTCTGCATATATGTACAATTCATAAGTTCTAGAAAGATCCACATGCTAATTTTATTATTAGGTTACATCACTCCAACCCAAATCCATTTCAATTTACATTCAAAATTATTCAACATCAAGGTCTAAGTCATCTAAGTCATGGTAAGAATCATTCATTCACATCTTTATGATGTATTGAGATCAACAATTTTAAAAAAATAATATGGTCTATGGGTATGTGACTCAATATTAGAGTGTCACTTATCATGATCACATGGATTTATAATATAAAACATAAGAGATACCCATTTGACTCTTTGCACCAAGTCACATGTCATATTATTTTCTATTATGATGAATTAATCTTAAAGGCTAAAACATTTAAATATCGATAATTGTACCTCAATGAGTCTATGACTCAATATGAATGTGTAATTTTTCATTTTTCACTCTTTCATAGGGATAGGAGGTTTATCATTCAAATATTCAAAAGGTAACTATGACTAAGATAAATAATTTCATGTAGTGGATATTAAATTAAAGGGGTAACAACAAATTCCAAGTCATAAACTTGTGGATGTTTTCATAAAGTGTCTTAAATTAATAAAAAATAGGTCATGCTACTAATGAATAAAATTCATTTTCATTTTTTACATGAATTTAAGACACGTGTCTAGGTCATGAATATTTTTACTCGAAACATGAAGAGTGTGAATATGCAAGTAAGCAAAAGAGTGACATGTGGTTTGTTTCTATTGTCTCATAATCTCACACTTGTAAATGAAATGTCAATGCCTATACAATGCAAGATTATGAGTGACCAAGATCATGATATATGATATCATATTTTTTTCTTTCCTTATCTCATTTTTAACTTTTTTTTCAATATTTGGGTAGTATATGGTTGAGTAAGCTAGATTGTGACATGTTTCATCACCTTACTAGCTCACATTCTCTCATTTTGAAATTTTATCTCAATACTTGTCAACGTGTGGCTATGAGTGAATGAGATTGTGACATGCTATATCATATCATTGTCTTATATTTCTTGTAAAATATGTGAGAAAAAAATGACATCTTCACACTTGGTATTGAAATTTGTAAAAATGAAGACATGAGAACAAATACGAATGTCTAAGGAGTGAATAATTTGAAAATTCAAAAGCTACGAATACTGTGATATATGCAAATAATGGAAAAATGATAAGTGGCATCATCCAAAATAGCATCCCATTTATGCACCATACTTTAAAGACATACAGACAATGATTTATTAATTTAAAAGGTATAAACTTAAGACTAGTGCACTAAAAGTTAAAAGATAAATAAAATTTTCCATAACTTTATCTTGTGTAGAATGGGAACATGCTCATTCTACACAAGATATGAATATTATCACTTACAAATCTAATAATGCAATATTCTTATCTTCTTTAGAATGGGAATGTGTACATTATACACAAGATAAGAATATTAAATCAATTATCATAGAAAATTTTGAATTCGATTACATCAAATCTATAGTTAAAATTTATCATAACCCCCAAAATTCAAACCAACAAAAACTTTGACTTTCGTGGTTATGAATACCAAAGGAAACCAACTAGAATAATTATTAGAAAACTATACAATAAAACATATCACTATAGGAAAAGATAATAAAAGTATAAATATTTTTACACACATTAAAACAAGAGTTATGAATGAACACCATACTTTATGGTATTTCCTTTAATGATAGGGTATATTTTAAGGACTTCTTATAAACCCCTTACAAAACAATTTTCCATTAAATATTTTGGCCTTATTATGGAAACATGGTTACCATCCTCATAAGTTCCATATCAGTTTATAACATATTATAAATAAAATCCCATTGCTACTTATAAATCCAATAATATATCATTATTTTTTAATATAGTGAAGGAAATGAAACCAAATAATATCTACATGTACATCAACTAGAAATATGTACCACATTCTCATGAAATTTTTCTTCCATGTTAATTACGAGTTTAAGAAAAGTAGAGCATATGTATATCATAAATGTAAGTTTACATTATTAATCAATATAAGTTAGATCAAAATATGGTAACTAATTTTAATATATCCTCATCATAATAAATCCAAAAACCAACACAAACATAATTACAAATATTTTGAACTCCATGTTAGTGTCATTCCATAATGTAAACACCTAAATTCTTACAAATATAACTACATGGATATTTAAAAGATACTTTTTAGAGGCCATGAAATCTAGGAATATATAAGCTTCACACACTTTATTCTAAAGATTCAACTTAGTTATTCTCATGCATTACTATACATGGGCAACTTGATAGCTTACTCCAAGTTACATTATAACATAATGTGATAAATATTTCCAATCATGTCAAGATGTGATATAATCTATTACATTCAAAGGATACAATAATCAATTAGTTTTCACATGGATACCTTTCCACTTAAAATAGGTTTGTACTACCTAACTGATATGCCACTATTTTAACAAATGTATTTACCACAATATGTACCCAAATGATCATACCAACAATTCGTCCATTCATACTATAGATACCTATTATAGTTTAATTTTTAAATAGACATATCCTTATAATTCATTAATGAAAAATGTCCAATGATAGACAAGATAGAATATTTTTTTATAACACATTAAGATCATATAAAAATTAACTTATTTCCATATTTCTAAAGTCATAAGTTTAGTTTAATAAAATATCTAAACTTATATTAGAAATTTTATGCAATTTGTTAACAAATTGCTTAATTTCATATTGAAACAAGGAACTAATGAAGTCATCATTTTCCAATAATTTACAAGGTTATTATTAACAACCTTATATTTCCTAAGTGTAAATAATGATAAATAACTATTAATAAAATATTTATATCTGAACTATTATTCACTCTTAACTATCATATAGATTTATGTAATTCCCAAAAAGTATAAAATGAAACCATAGAGTTGATATTCATCCCAAATCACAAACTATTAATGTATAACCTCAATTAGAATGAAAATTAAAACTAGTTAAAGGATTAAGAACCATTTTACTCTCCTAGATGATTTTATTTTCTACCTCAAGTCAATATCTAAAGAAATTGAATTACAAAGTAATCAAAAATTTATAAGCATTCACAAAAATATACAACTATAAGTTTTACATAAATTCTAAATGAAATACTATAGTTTTTTTTTTTTTTTATCAATGTTCTATAAGTGAGTACTTTGTTTAGTATCAATTAAAAAAACCTAATATAATTTATGCAATATGACTTTCAATAACATTATGTTATTGTCTCAATAGCAATGATAACCAATACGATTAAACTAATTATAAAAGAAATTCAATATTCATTGAAATTTCATCAAAATATAATCAATAACCATAATACCTATATTATTATGGTTAAATATTGTCTTTTCATTTAAAATGTAAAGATACAATATTCATTCCTAAAAACTATAGCCATAAAAAATGCAATCATACTCTAGATAACACATAGATTTCATCATTTAGTTATATGAGAAATTTAGATCATGTTAGAGGTAAAATAACTAAGATGGGGGGTGTGAATAAATGATACAAGAAATTAAATTCCAATTACAAAACTTCAAAGTCTTAACCAATCAATATAAGTAATCATGAAGCATATAGACTAGTTATTACAATGAATAAGGAAACTATACAAGATAAAGGCACATAACACATGAATTATATAGGAAACCCTTATGGGGTATTAAAACCACTCTCAATTCCATGAAAAATTACACTAGATTCCTATAATATATCACAAACAATATACTTTAGTGAAGCACCCACTTCATAAGGAGCAACAACCCCTATGTATAGACAAGCACCCATTTTTCCTTAGATGTTGAGAACCCACACAACACCTTATGATATTAAAACATCCATAGATATGATTTAATTTCAATATTATGGAAAAATATATAATATAAACTCTCTTCAACCCTTCACACTTACTCAAGTCTTCACACACGAGTAATGCATCCAAAACATCCTTTTGGATCACTCTACATATCTTCACTCATCCTCAATCTTCAACCCTACAAAAACAATACTATAACATCATAAATATGAGAAATAGGTCACCCACATATTCCTCACATTATTATATTCTTCAATCCATTAACCAAGCACACTCACACTTCTCTTTTCTTTGTTTGTCAACTCTAGAAACCTTCATCTTTGATTATACTCTTTATAGAGCCTTCATGATTACCACCATATTGGTTGGCCATAAGACATACCTTAGACCTTAAGGCTTATATAAAACTTATAATAAGAACAAATCCACTCTATAGGTCATCCATAACTTTTATAGATCACCTTTAAGTAGTAACACCTTTCAATTAGGCCTAAGAAGCCTTTAGGTCCATAGAGACCTATTCAACTATTTAACCCTTCACCGAGCAAAACTAGGAACACATGACCACTTAAAATCACATATGTCCTCACCATATGACCCTTTAGATACCTTCAAGTTATTTAATTCATCACTACACACTTATTTATATGCAAAACCTATCAATCATTTTCCTTGTATATGAAAACACCATGAATGAACAAAAATTCAACTTGTAAGCAATTGTTCATATTCAAGATTGATTGGTCAAACCTCTAAAATATATAAAAATGATCCTCATGGAGTGTAAAACACTATAAAATATATAATTCACCATGAAAAATCTAAACACTAATAATAAAAACTCAAACATCCTTCCTAGGTCACTTGCAGAAGGAAGTCAAACCCTTAGTCAATTTTGAACCATAATAAATGCAAGTGTACATCTAGTCAAACCTCCAAATTACTTTTCCTGTATTTCCCTTGAAGTTATATACAAATTTTTTTTATACCACCATAAAATTAATCCAATATCAAAAATTATAAACAAAATATTTTATATTGGTTTTCCTTTGTAAATTCAAATATTCAAATTCCAATGGTCACTTTTTAATGTAAATTTGACTATGGAAACTAGTGAAATCTTCCTGCGAAAGTAAATTTAAACCACCATAAATTTCTATATACATAATGTCAAGATGTGAAAATTGAAACACATGATCTAGGAAAAAATATAAACAAACCCATATGATCACTTTCTTCTGACACCTTCACACATGTGAATGTTGATGTCATCAATTTACTTACTCAAGAAAAAGTTTTACCAAGATGACTAGGATAACCTAGACCTTCACAAGACTATTCAAATAGATTAATTTCAATTCAAAAAGTACACAAATAACTATTTAAACCTAATATCACCCCTCAAACAAGGTCAAAACATCATCAACATCCATCACCTTACCTAACTAAGCAAACATAGTAGGGCCCATGCATGATCACTAAGACACACTTTGTCATTGAGAACTATGCATACATATAAACTCATGGACACTTTTGACCACCTTAGGGACATAATTGAAAACATATAAATAATATCCCCCTTTTATCATTGATTTCAACACTTGTAAATGGTTTCAAAGTAAACAACAAAACTATGCATATACTCTTTCTCCCTTTACAAATACTTTCTCCCCCTTTGACATAATGATAAAGTGGGCTTAATTTTTGATCCTGAGGACCTATAAATGTTTTTAAAGCCAACATAAATGTTATCAAGGTCCATGTTATCATTATGTACAAAGGTGATTGGTACTCATAAAATATTGTTTATTTACATATTTAAATGTAAGTTGGTTGATTTTATAGATACTTAGAATTTTTTTGTATATATAAACAAAGGTAACATTTTTCATACATATAAATAAAGGAAATTTGGTATAACAAATTTTATATATGATAAAGAGGGTTTTATTGGGCCCTCACAAGTGATAAATATATTAATATCTTATTGTATTCATGTTTTTTATACTATAATGAAGAGAGAGTGGAGGAAATGTCGAGGGGTGAGAGAGAAGAATGTATGAAGATTGCAATAGTAACGATATTACAATTTATATTGTAAAAGAGATAGTATTTCCATAGTCCATGATGTAAAATATTAAATATTTTTAGATAAAATCATATAATATTTTTTAAATCAATGTTTTAGATCATACTCATGAGCCATCATCATGATGAAATAATAAAATGATTATTTTATAGACTTAGGTAGTGCATATAAGTATATTAAAAATGAAGTGTTATGATTTAAGGGGGTTTGTAATATTAAATCATATAAAATGTCATTTCTAAAATTTTAGAAAACTAAAATTAAAAATTACACATTTAAAATTATCAAATCCACTCTTAAAATTACACATTTAAAATTACGTTTTAGACCACTCTTCAATCATACTCTGGAAATTCTTATCAAATCCACCTACCATTTTTTCCTTTTCATTAATAATAGTGAATCCTTTAAGATTCTTTTTGGGCCTAGTGCCATCCTCACTTTTTTTAGCATTATTAAAAAATACATACAAACCTTCCATACTTTACATTGCATTATTTACCATTACCTTACTGAGTCTTACAAGAAGATTAAGATGATGCTTGAGCTTTCTATTTTCATTTTATATCATATTAATTCTATTATTAAGAATATCAATTTGAGTATCCATTTCTACTTCTTTCTTCCTTGCACCAAAAATACCATCTTTAATGTTGAAGTTATTGATCTCCTATTTTAGTCATATATTATCCTTCATAAACCAATCAAGTAAATATTTATGTGGGTTCACTTCATCTTCTACGACTTCCATTATACTTTGATTCTTATCTATATCCTTCATTGAGATAAAATCAAAGTTGGGTTGAACATTAGAATAAGGATCCCATATTTATACTCCAACATTTTCATCATTACCCTTGTCGCCTGTCACATCTTGCTTTTTGCCTTCCCTAGTGATAGGAAAATGAGTATTGATTGAAGTATCATGTTCCTCAATCATATACTTGTCACTATCATCAATATCAATCATGGAATGTAGGTCTTGAAAAACTTGATCATTGAATGATCCCTTTTCCCTACTACTGACCCTATTATGAGGTAAAATCAATTCCTCAAACTTCTTAGGTTTAGGTTTAAAACTACTTCATAGAATACATTTGGAAGGCCCAATAGGAGAGATGTTCACATTAAAATTATTTTTTCTATCAATGTAATAATGAGCAATTAGTTTTTGATCCTGGAAAAACTTGTATATAAGGAAAATAACTGCTTGATGTAGTGGCTCTATTTCAATCCCATTTAAACCTCTTTGATAGAATGTTCCACATAATGAATAATATAAAAATATATGCTAACAAGGATATTATGATGGAGATAATTTAGGAATGGAAGATGATATTAATTCACTACACTATAGTGTCCATCAAGGGTAGCATACTTTATGATTTACTCAGCCACTTCATCAAATAGAATTGGGAAATCCTCCCTTTTAAAACCACCTTAGAAAACTATGAGCCCTTCATCACCAACCAAAAACTTGTCTTTTTCCTAGTCAAGGTTTGTAATCAATATTATATATTTATTATCTTTGATATTGAGCCCTGTAACCCTATAAATTATCTCCTCTATGATTTTTATGTAAATTTTATAGATATTAACCATTTGATCTACCCAATTATTTACAAATTGATGTGAGAGATATGTATCATATCCATAAATATGATCAATAAAATTGGTAATACCCATGTGTGGAGTATTTTCCAAATCCCTAGCTTCTTCCTGATATGATCAATATTCATGGGTTCCATTCTATTTAGATCACCTCCCATGGTAGAAGACATGTTTACATAATTTACTAAAATTGTGCTTGGAGGGAAACCAAAGTAATTTAAATCACAAATTATAATATACTTCAAATGATTTAAGTGTTGGATAATTGATTAATGATGGGAAAGTGTATACCATTTCTTTTTGTTATTAAATGATTTATTATTAATCTAATTAATGTATAAACACATTTCAAATCATGACATAACATGTTAATATTGATCATAGATCTAGTAATTTCATGATTGGAATGTTGATGTTATATTTGTCTTTGATAATAATATTATTGACATGATTGGGTCGGGCCCCCAATTATTCCAAATTTTGAACTCATTAGCCTCTACCCTTTTATTAACAAAGGTATAAACCAACATATTTCCATCTCTATAAGTATACTAAGTATAAATTTCTTAAAATGTTTGCTTAACTAAATTATTTCATCTATAATATGCAATATAGACTAGCCAATCACATTTTACTTATTGAAACAATTTATGATATTGAGAGAGATCCTCTTAATACATATATTTTATCAGCCTAGCTCAAGATCCACCTAGACCCCTGAAAATATTGATAATGCTTCTAGTAAATGATTTTTTTTTAATCCCATGCTTCCTTCATAAGCAAAAATAAGATCTCCCTAATTATCTTGAATAACCCTTCCACCTTTTGAAAGTCTAGGGTTCCCTTTAGAAGACTTGTCAAAATTCATTTCCACCTAAAAAAGTTGGGGAGTTAACCATATCATAATTATTTTCAAGGATATATTAGGATCTAATAGAGGCATGTTCTCAAATTTGAGCTACCACTCCTTAGTTATGGTATCCTCAAATGGAAAGAATGGCAAAATTTTTCCCCATCTTATATTTTTAAATTTTTTAGATAAGATGGAAATATATTATAAGATCCTATGAATAAGTGGATTTTATTATCCTTGAATATTATATTGGTTTTTTTCTTCTAAATTATCCATAGAAGATGAGGGAAATCCATATTCCAAATTTGTTGGAGTTCTTAGTTAACAAATAGACAAGATCAAGCCTAAAAAGCTTCCATAATAGATGAAGGTAGAACCCAAGAAACACTAAATCTTTATAGTAGAGATCCCCAAATGTGGAAAGTGTACACAAAATCAAAGAAGATGTGATTAAGACATTTTGAATCATTCTCACATAGTACACATTTGTTTACCAAAGAAATTACTCTTTTACTTAGATTATCCATTATAAGGATTGTATTTTAAACACTCAACCACATGAAGATTTTTATTTCTAGAATAAGATTTTTATTCCATGCCTTATCCAAAGGATTACCCCTCTCTATCAAATTTTGAAGATCCAATTATCTAGAATTAACATGATGGTTTTCATCCATTGAATCAATCCAAATTAGTTCATCTTCCCACTATATATTTGTAATATAGTTACCCTTTAGTATGAAAATAAGATCTGAAACAATAGTGGCTAAAGTATCATCAACATTATCAAGGGTTAGATGTTTCCATATTTTCCTACCATTAAAAATCTATATGTAATCTACCACCATTTATCCTAAAACAAATGAGATAGAATGAGAAAATTGATGCCAAGGTTCAAGAGTCTCTAGTGAATGATTAAAATTTGAAGGATCCTTCCAGAATATATTGTGACCATTACCTAGCTTTCACTTGCATGTCTAATAAAGTGTCCCTATTCATTGAAAATAAATTCTAAATTGTTGATAATTTAATAAAGGTAGGCTCAGTAAGGAAGGATATAGGATATTTTGCAAAAAAAATGTTTGCCCAAGGAGTTGGTTCATTGAAGAGTCTCCAACAAATATTTTTGACTAAATCTTTGTTGATTAAGAAAAGATTTATAATACCCAACCCTCCAAACAATTATTGTAGGTAGACCTTATCCCAAGCAACCAAAGGGAATTTTTGAATATATTCCACTCCCATCCATAATAACCTTTTTTGGATTTTTTTAATTTTTCTTAGATAGCCTCAGGCATTTTGAAGAGGGACACAATGTAGATAAGGAGAATCTATAAAAAAAAAAAACTTTTTATGATAAACCCTTTTCCCTCATGAGAAATTAGAACCCCTTTCCAACCATAAAGCTTACTTTGAAATCTTTCGATTATAGGGTACCAAAATTAAGATTTCATTTTCCCTCTAAACAATGACATGCCTAAATAAATTGAGGGAAGTTCCTTGATTTGGAAATTTAGAATATGTGAAATATTAATATTTTTATTGAGTGAGAGTTATAAAATTAAAAATATTATTTATTTAGTGGGAGTTATAAAATATTTGTTTTTTTATTATACAATTGATTATCAGGAAAATATAGTTTTGTAAATTTAAATGTCAGTTGAGCATTTAAATGAAATTTACATCATAACATCAGTATATAAAATGGTTAGAATAGTCATTAACTCAATATAAATATTCAAAAATCACATGCATTTTAAAAACACGTGAATTAACATAATTAATTTAAATTACTCATGTATTCCATAAAAACCAAGAAAGAAAACAAAAACACACATGCAATTCCCTAAGAATTTCATATCTTTAATTGATTCAAACAGGATCCTCCTCTTAATGAGGGGTCAAAATACAAATTATATATAAGACCAAAGGTAGATATATAATAAAATAATATAAATTGCATACAAATAAAAGGCATAATTGAACTAAAATTGATTTAATACATGCCAAGAAAGGCTCACAAATTTTGTTCATTAAATTCTAGGATTTTAAATCAAGTTAGTATGCAATAATTACAAAATATTGCTTGAACATATGCTTTTATCCATTTTTCATTTTGATTTTATAAATTTCACTCCAAATTTCAATTTAGAGTGGTCATCTATGTGTTCTAATTTCACATAATCGTATGATTTGAGAATGATATTATGTCTCATGCACATGCCACACAATAGTTTCTTAGAAATCCTAATACATGTCATGCCCCTAGGTTGTTAATATTTTGTTGAGTTTTCTTAGCCAATAGAATCACATTTAGACACATGGTCTCTTTGGATTGTCTTATATCCTCACATTGATATAACTTTATTATATATCAATGACCCTTTGTGGGGTGTGTAAAAAATGATGATGTGACACATGTATCACTGATATTGCCTCATACTACCACATTTGTAAACCCCATATTGATGCTTGTGTAGTGTGTAGTTGGCTTAGTTATCACTAGATTAGGCCACATGTACTATTTTAGTAACATATTAACACACAAATTTTTCTTTCAATTTTTCAAGATTGGTTTAATCGATGCATCACATTTTCATAACTTTGTATTTATTCAATTGCTTCTTAACTTTTGCATATATGTACAATTCATAAGTTCTAGAAAGATCCACATGCTAATTTTATTATTAGGTTACATCACTCCAACCCAAATCCATTTCAATTTACATTCAAAATTATTCAACATCAAGGTCTAAGTCATCTAAGTCATGGTAAGAATCATTCATTCACATCTTTATGATGTATTGAGATCAACAATTTTAAAAAAATAATATGGTCTATGGGTATGTGACTCAATATTAGAGTGTCACTTATCATGATCACATGGATTTATAATATAAAACATAAGAGATACCCATTTGACTCTTTGCACCAAGTCACATGTCATATTATTTTCTATTATGATGAATTAATCTTAAAGGCTAAAACATTTAAATATCGATAATTGTACCTCAATGAGTCTATGACTCAATATGAATGTGTAATTTTTCATTTTTCACTCTTTCATAGGGATAGGAGGTTTATCATTCAAATATTCAAAAGGTAACTATGACTAAGATAAATAATTTCATGTAGTGGATATTAAATTAAAGGGGTAACAACAAATTCCAAGTCATAAACTTGTGGATGTTTTCATAAAGTGTCTTAAATTAATAAAAAATAGGTCATGCTACTAATGAATAAAATTCATTTTCATTTTTTACATGAATTTAAGACACGTGTCTAGGTCATGAATATTTTTACTCGAAACATGAAGAGTGTGAATATGCAAGTAAGCAAAAGAGTGACATGTGGTTTGTTTCTATTGTCTCATAATCTCACACTTGTAAATGAAATGTCAATGCCTATACAATGCAAGATTATGAGTGACCAAGATCATGATATATGATATCATATTTTTTTCTTTCCTTATCTCATTTTTAACTTTTTTTTCAATATTTGGGTAGTATATGGTTGAGTAAGCTAGATTGTGACATGTTTCATCACCTTACTAGCTCACATTCTCTCATTTTGAAATTTTATCTCAATACTTGTCAACGTGTGGCTATGAGTGAATGAGATTGTGACATGCTATATCATATCATTGTCTTATATTTCTTGTAAAATATGTGAGAAAAAAATGACATCTTCACACTTGGTATTGAAATTTGTAAAAATGAAGACATGAGAACAAATACGAATGTCTAAGGAGTGAATAATTTGAAAATTCAAAAGCTACGAATACTGTGATATATGCAAATAATGGAAAAATGATAAGTGGCATCATCCAAAATAGCATCCCATTTATGCACCATACTTTAAAGACATATAGACAATGATTTATTAATTTAAAAGGTATAAACTTAAGACTAGTGCACTAAAAGTTAAAAGATAAATAAAATTTTCCATAACTTTATCTTCTGTAGAATGGGAACATGCTCATTCTACACAAGATATGAATATTATCACTTACAAATCTAATAATGCAATATTCTTATCTTCTTTAGAATGGGAATGTGTACATTATACACAAGATAAGAATATTAAATCAATTATCATAGAAAATTTTGAATTCGATTACATCAAATCTATAGTTAAAATTTATCATAACCCCCAAAATTCAAACCAACAAAAACTTTGACTTTCGTGGTTATGAATACCAAAGGAAACCAACTAGAATAATTATTAGAAAACTATACAATAAAACATATCACTATAGGAAAAGATAATAAAAGTATAAATATTTTTACACACATTAAAACAAGAGTTATGAATGAACACCATACTTTATGGTATTTCCTTTAATGATAGGGTATATTTGAAGGACTTCTTATAAACCCCTTACAAAACAATTTTCCATTAAATATTTTGGCCTTATTATGGAAACATGGTTACCATCCTCATAAGTTCCATATCAGTTTATAACATATTATAAATAAAATCCCATTGCTACTTATAAATCCAATAATATATCATTATTTTTTAATATAGTGAAGGAAATGAAACCAAATAATATCTACATGTACATCAACTAGAAATATGTACCACATTCTCATGAAATTTTTCTTCCATGTTAATTACGAGTTTAAGAAAAGTAGAGCATATGTATATCATAAATGTAAGTTTACATTATTAATCAATATAAGTTAGATCAAAATATGGTAACTAATTTTAATATATCCTCATCATAATAAATCCAAAAACCAACACAAACATAATTACAAATATTTTGAACTCCATGTTAGTGTCATTCCATAATGTAAACACCTAAATTCTTACAAATATAACTACATGGATATTTAAAAGATACTTTTTAGAGGCCATGAAATCTAGGAATATATAAGCTTCACACACTTTATTCTAAAGATTCAACTTAGTTATTCTCATGCATTACTATACATGGGCAACTTGATAGCTTACTCCAAGTTACATTATAACATAATGTGATAAATATTTCCAATCATGTCAAGATGTGATATAATCTATTACATTCAAATGATACAATAATCAATTAGTTTTCACATGGATACCTTTCCACTTAAAATAGGTTTGTACTACCTAACTGATATGCCACTATTTTAACAAATGTATTTCCCACAATATGTACCCAAATGATCATACCAACAATTCCTCCATTCATACTATAGATACCTATTATAGTTTAATTTTTAAATAGACATATCCTTATAATTCATTAATGAAAAATGTCCAATGATAGACAAGATAGAATATTTTTTTATAACACATTAAGATCATATAAAAATTAACTTATTTCCATATTTCTAAAGTCATAAGTTTAGTTTAATAAAATATCTAAACTTATATTAGAAATTTTATGCAATTTGTTAACAAATTGCTTAATTTCATATTGAAACAAGGAACTAATGAAGTCATCATTTTCCAATAATTTACAAGGTTATTATTAACAACCTTATATTTCCTAAGTGTAAATAATGATAAATAACTATTAATAAAATATTTATATCTGAACTATTATTCACTCTTAACTATCATATAGATTTATGTAATTCCCAAAAAGTATAAAATGAAACCATAGAGTTGATATTCATCCCAAATCACAAACTATTAATGTATAACCTCAATTAGAATTAAAATTAAAACTAGTTAAAGGATTAAGAACCATTTTACTCTCCTAGATGATTTTATTTTCTACCTCAAGTCAATATCTAAAGAAATTGAATTACAAAGTAATCAAAAATTTATAAGCATTCACAAAAATATACAACTATAAGTTTTACATAAATTCTAAATGAAATACTATAGTTTTTTTTTTTTTTTTATCAATGTTCTATAAGTGAGTACTTTGTTTAGTATCAATTAAAAAAACCTAATATAATTTATGCAATATGACTTTCAATAACATTATGTTATTGTCTCAATAGCAATGATAACCAATACGATTAAACTAATTATAAAAGAAATTCAATATTCATTGAAATTTCATCAAAATATAATCAATAACCATAATACCTATATTATTATGGATAAATATTGTCTTTTCATTTAAAATGTAAAGATACAATATTCATTCCTAAAAACTATAGCCATAAAAAATGCAATCATACTCTAGATAACACATAGATTTCATCATTTAGTTATATGAGAAATTTAGATCATGTTAGAGGTAAAATAACTAAGATGGGGGGTGTGAATAAATGATACAAGAAATTAAATTCCAATTACAAAACTTCAAAGTCTTAACCAATCAATATAAGTAATCATGAAGCATATAGACTAGTTATTACAATGAATAAGGAAACTATACAAGATAAAGGCACATAACACATGAATTATATAGGAAACCCTCATGGGGTATTAAAACCACTCTCAATTCCATGAAAAATTACACTAGATTCCTATAATATATCACAAACAATATACTTTAGTGAAGCACCCACTTCATAAGGAGCAACAACCCCTATGTATAGACAAGCACCCATTTTTCCTTAGATGTTGAGAACCCACACAACACCTTATGATATTAAAACATCCATAGATATGATTTAATTTCAATATTATGGAAAAATATATAATATAAACTCTCTTCAACCCTTCACACTTACTCAAGTCTTCACACACGAGTAATGCATCCAAAACATCCTTTTGGATCACTCTACATATTTTCACTCATCCTCAATCTTCAACCCTACAAAAACAATATTATAACATCATAAATATGAGAAATAGGTCACCCACATATTCCTCACATTATTATATTCTTCAATCCATTAACCAAGCACACTCACACTTCTCTTTTCTTTGTTTGTCAACTCTAGAAACCTTCATCTTTGATTATACTCTTTATAGAGCCTTCATGATTACCACCATATTGGTTGGCCATAAGACATACCTTAGACCTTAAGGCTTATATAAAACTTATAATAAGAACAAATCCACTCTATAGGTCATCCATAACTTTTATAGATCACCTTTAAGTAGTAACACCTTTCAATTAGGCCTAAGAAGCCTTTAGGTCCATAGAGACCTATTCAACTATTTAACCCTTCACCGAGCAAAACTAGGAACACATGACCACTTAAAATCACATATGTCCTCACCATATGACCCTTTAGATACCTTAAAGTTATTTAATTCATCACTACACACTTATTTATATGCAAAACCTATCAATCATTTTCCTTGTATATGAAAACACCATGAATGAACAAAAATTCAACTTGTAAGCAATTGTTCATATTCAACATGGATTGGTCAAACCTCTAAAATATATAAAAATGATCCTCATGGAGTGTAAAACACTATAAAATATATAATTCACCATGAAAAATCTAAACACTAATAATAAAAACTCAAACATCCTTCCTAGGTCACTTGCAGAAGGAAGTCAAACCCTTAGTCAATTTTGAACCATAATAAATGCAAGTGTACATCTAGTCAAACCTCCAAATTACTTTTCCTGTATTTCCCTTGAAGTTATATACAAATTTTTTTTATACCACCATAAAATTAATCCAATATCAAAAATTATAAACAAAATATTTTATATTGGTTTTCCTTTGTAAATTCAAATATTCAAATTCCAATGGTCACTTTTTAATGTAAATTTGACTATGGAAACTAGTGAAATCTTCCTGCGAAAGTAAATTTAAACCACCATAAATTTCTATATACATAATGTCAAGATGTGAAAATTGAAACACATGATCTAGGAAAAAATATAAACAAACCCATATGATCACTTTCTTCTGACACCTTCACACATGTGAATGTTGATGTCATCAATTTACTTACTCAAGAAAAAATTTTACCAAGATGACTAGGATAACCTAGACCTTCACAAGACTATTCAAATAGATTAATTTCACTTCAAAAAGTACACAAATCACTATTTAAACCTAATATCACCCCTTAAACAAGGTCAAAACATCATCAACATCCATCACCTTACCTAACTAAGAAAACATAGTAGGGCCCATGCATGATCACTAAGACACACTTTGTCATTGAGAACTATGCATACATATAAACTCATGGACACTTTTGACCACCTTAGGGACATAATTGAAAACATATAAATAATATCCCCCTTTTATCATTGATTTCAACACTTGTAAATGGTTTCAAATTAAACAACAAAACTATGCATATACTCTTTCTCCCTTTACAAATACTTTCTCCCCCTTTGACATAATGATAAAGTGGGCTTAATTTTTGATCCTGAGGACCTATAAATGTTTTTAAAGCCAACATAATGATAACATGGACCTTGATAACATTTATATGGACCCATAGAATTAAGAGTGGGAATTAAAGATATTTATCAAACATATATGATTCATAAATCCAATTTATAAACAATTTCATGGAAAACCATACCTTTATCTTTTGAAGAAATTGACCAAAAATCACTCTTCTTCACACTTATCTTGCTTAGAGGGCTAGTAGCCCTACCTAAACCTTACATAGCCCAAATTTTATGTGTATGCACCATTATTAATATAAATTTAATATTTTATACACACTCATATGACCCCTCATTAATGCCAAGATTCATCATCCAAGTATTTCTCTACACCATAGTTCATAAATTGTCTTGTCAATTAGCCCTCCATTTGGATAAAAGCTCAATAATAGGTCAAAATATACACTATCATATTACTTTAAATAAATTTTTGAGCACCCTTTTGGCCATTTATATATATTAAGAATCATAATACTTAAAATCATTTGGTAAGGTAACTAACCCATACAGTGCAAAACCTAGGGCATCAAAAAGAAATAAGGTTAACTTACCACCTTCCAGTCAATGTTAGCTCCTAAAAATTTCCTCACACATAGAGGTAAAAATTAAATACTTATGAGCCATTTTCGGAGGTCTGAATCCTTTTTAAACCCATATAACCATGAAATGGTTTTTGACCTACTAAACCTTAAGCAAGGACTGCCATACCTGAGAGCCTTTAAAACTATTCACATTTCCCTAAAAATAACTTAAAACCATAAAACCACTTGTTTAATAACATTTTGAGATAAACACACCTTTATATAACAAAAAATTATCTTCAACACTCACCAATATAAATTTGACACCTAAAACCAATCATATTGTGCATACAGACCCTATGTATGCCCATGTCACTATGACAAGACACCTTCAACTAATAATGGAATCCTTATAACATATCCATAACACATTTTTCACATGTACACATAAAATCCAACTAGCCTCCACTATTTATTAGTTTCATAGACCTCAAACGCATCAATTTTTCATGATGAACTCATACTAGGTAGTAAACAATGAGCAAAATGGTCAAATTGAACAAATGGTCATGAATGAATATTTTAAATAATTAAGCACATTTGAACCCATGGAATAAACTTATAAAATTCCTCTCCACACTACATATCAACCTTACATTAATATTATTAGACCTTCTAAATCAAGCATAAAAATTTGACTAAAACTTGCCTTTTAGGATGAATATTCATGAACAAAACTCTTGAAGATTTTCAACATAAACCTTTGGATTAGGTACATGAATTTTTAATTTCCATTACCAAATACGTTATATTGATTTATATAAAAGGATATGACTCCCAATATTTGTATTAGATATTGAAATGTTGCTTTTATCAATGGTTTAGTTATAATATATGTAATTTGTTCTTTTATAGGCCCATTCTCCAACTTAACACTTTAATTACTCACTTGTTCTCTAAATAAGTGGTATATAATAGGAATGTACTTAGTTTTTGAGTGCATAACATGATTCTTTGAGATACTAGTTTCACTAGTATTATCACAATAGATAGGATAAAGTCCATTTTATCTTACCTTATAATCTTCCAAGGTTTGCTTCATCCACATTACCTATGTACAACAGGAAGAAATAAATATATACTTAGCTTCTATAGTTGATAGGGATATAGAGGCTTTCCTCTTACTTAGCCAAGACACCAAGCATATATCCATGAAGAAAACACCACCACTGGTACTATTCTTATTATCCACACACCATGCCTAATCTACGTTAGTTTATGTCCTTAGAATGAACTCTTTTCTCTTGGGGTACCATAAACCATATTATATGGTGTTGTTGAGATACCTCAAGATCCTTTTAACTTATTTCAAGTGAGACTCTCTATGATCATCTTGAAACCTACCTAAAATCCTACTTCTTGCATTATATCAAGCCTAGAAGCATAGATTAAAAAATACTTCTAATCATGGATATATACAAGGTTTGATCAACATTTGGTGAGTCATCTTATTTACTTAAATTATATCCTATGATAATTAGAGTACTCATTGGCTTACAATCCAACATGTCAAACTTCTTTAGCATATCCTTCATGTATTTTTCCCATGAAATGAATATCCTTGCAACAAGTTGGTTAATCTACAATCCTAAAAAGAAAAATAGTTATCCCAACATTGACATTTCAAACTCAATCTTCATAGCATCTACAAACTCTATACTCATGGTGCCATTGTTAGATCTACAAACTATGTCATCAACATAGACTACCACTAGTAATTGATGAGTGCCCTCTGTCTTAATGTACAACTTACTATCAACTACCCCTTTTTTAAAGTTTTGGCTCAATATATACTTATCTAACATATCATACCAAGCTCTAAGAGATTGTTTAAGACCATATAAAGCCTCCTTTAGTTTACAAACATAATCTTGATTACTTGTCATGGAAAAACCTTCAAGTAGCTCAATATAGACTTCTTAATCTAAATTACCATTTAATAATGTTAACTTCACATCCATTTAGTAAACTTTCAAACTTTCATATGCCAAGAAGAGTCTAATTGATCCCATTCTTACCATAGGAGAAAAGGTCTCACCAAATTTTATCCCTTCAACTTGAGCATATCCTTTACACACCAGTCTATCTTTATTTATTGTGACTTATCCTTTATCATTCATCTTATTTATAAATACCCATTTAATTCATATCACATATTTATCTTTTGGCCTAGGTACCAAATCCCATGTTTTATTTTGTAATATTTGATCAAGTTACTCATCCATTGCACATGTCTAATTTTTATATTTTCTAGCTTTCAAGAATGTTTTGGGTTTAATATTAGATAACAAAGTGTGTCTTATTAATTTTGATTGATGAACATTCTCCTTATAGTCTATAAAATTTCATTCATATCTCCAATAATCTAGGAAGCTAGAAGATCTTTTTGTATTCTCCTAGATGGAACTTTAGTGTCTTGTTTTACCTCTTCCTCTTCATCATTTGATTGAATAGTTATGACTTCATAATTTTACTTAGGGTTGTCTGAAATACCATTTATCTACAAGTTGGGTTATTGATTTCACCTACTTCTTCAACTCTTACATTTGAACTTTCATTAAATTTGTGAAGTCTCTTATTAAAGAATTTGTAGCCAGAACTAATAGAGGAATAACCCAAGAATATGCCCTCATCAGATCTTGAATCAAATTTGCAAAATATTTTCATCATCCCTCTTGATAAAACACTTGTTTCCAAACACTCTAAAATATTTAACATTAGTTTTTCTCTTCTTTCATATCTCATATGGATTATTTTCACCATTTACTCTAACTTGGTATCTATTTAAGATGTACAATAATGCATTAAAAACCTCTTCTAAAAAACCATCTAATCATTTGGAATTTTAAATCATGGTTCTACTAATCTTTTGGATAGTTCTATTTTTTATTTCAACTACCCCATTATGTTTGGGTGTCCTAGAAGCATAATATTATCTTCTAATCCCTTGATCTTCACAAAAAGTATCAAACTCATAAGATAAAAATTCACCTCCTCTATCTGATCTTACACACTTGATATTTGATCCCTTTTCATTTTCAACAAGATATTTAAATTTTTCAAACCTTGCAAAGGCTTCTAATTTTTCTTTGAAGAAATATATCCAAGTCATCATAGTGAAATCATCAATTAATACCATGAGTAGTTGTTGCCTTGAATGCCTTAAGTTATTTTACATCCACATAGTTTAGTGCTGATCAACTCTAATGGCACTAAGGTGTAATTTTCCTTATATTTGTAGCTTATTTTGTTTTGCTTCTATTGAAGGAATTACTTGCATAGAGTATGAGGAATCTTAGTGATTCTAGGCATATGCCTCACTAACCCTTTAGAACTGATCCTCACCAAGTTGGCAACATTTAGATGTCCAAGACTTCTATGTTAAAACTAGCTTTCCTCTAATTAATTCATAAAATACTCCTCCCTTTTGGATTCATGGAACATATACAAGTTTTTATCTTCCTTGTGAATATTTGTAACTAATTTTCCAAACTTAGATCTTGTCACTTCACATCCTTGATCATGAAAAGTTAAAACATTTCCTTGCTTACATAATTAGATAACACTTAGAATATTGTGTTTCAAACCTTCTACATATAAAACATTTTTAGTTCTAGTATGACCATTATCGAATCTTATAAACCCTTTACCAACTATGTTATTAGAATTATTGTCACCAAATCTCACTGAACCTGAATTGTGTTTTGTGAGAGAGATAAACTTGATCTTGTCTCCTATCATATGAACTGAGTATCCAATGTTTGTGTTCCATTTATTATTTTCATATTATTGATTGTGTAAGTTAGTTTGAACAAATATTGACTCTTCCTTTGGTGCACTACCTAAATTCTAATTATTCTTTTCTTCAATCTTGGAATTGTCTTCCTTGAACCATTTAATGATGTCAATGACTTATATGTCCTTTTTATAATAGGACCTCTTACATTACTTAGCTATATATCCCTATTAGTTGCATTTTTAGCATATAAAATCATTTGTGTTCTTTGAAGATAAAGTACAGTCCCTATATCTATGACCATATTAATTACAGGTGTAAGAGTACCCATTGAAAACATAATTATAGTTATTCATGTTAGACATTCCTTTTACTTGAACATCAATAACACATAAATTTTCATATTTAATTTCTTTTTTAGAGTTATGATTATACTTATTATTAGATAAAAGTGCACACACACACACACACACACACACACACACACACACACACACACACACACACACACACACACACACACACACACACACACACACACACACACACACACACACACACACACACACACACACACACACACACACACACACACACACACACAAAGTGTGCACATGTGTGTGTGTGTGTGTGTGTGTGTGTGTGTGTGTGTGTGTGTGTGTGTGTGTGTGTGTGTGTGTGTGTGTGTGTGTGTGTGTGTGTGTGTGTGTGTGTGTGTGTGTGTGTGTGTGTGTGTGTGTGTGTGTGTGTGTGTGTGAACTTTTATCTAATAATAAGTAGAATCATAAATCTACCAAAGAACTTAAATATGAAAATTATTGTGTTCTTGATGTTCAAGTAAAACGAATGTCTAACATGAATAACTATAGTTATGTTTTCAATGGTTACTCTTACACTTGTGTGTGTGTGTGTACCTATGTATGTATGTATGTATATATCTATGTATGTATGTATGCATGTGTGTATGCATGTATGTATGCATGTATGTATATGTCATAGCTTTACCTCCCAAATGATCCAATCTTTGTTTTAGGAATTTATCCATCATGCCTTTTAAATTCTTGACTGTTGTTTCTAGTTTATTTATTTGTTTCTTCACACCATAAATGCTTGCATTAATATCATATTATATTGAGTAATTTAGATCTGAATTTTTACTTACTTTCTTTTTATTCAATATTTTATTCTCTTCCTCTAGACGTTTGATCTTTGATAAGGCACATACTAGTTCACCTTGAAGATATGTCTTAGCCTCTTTGTCATCCATTGTACCTATGATCACCTTCAAGTGGTTAATATTTTAAAATAAGGTATGGATCTGATACCAACTATTAGAGGTACAATCACTAAGAGGGGGGTTTGAATTAGTGATGTGAGTAATTTAATTCCAATTCAAAAAATTTAATCTCTTAACCAATTAATATAAGAAATCATGAATCATATGAATTAGTTACTTCAATGAATAAGGAAACTATGTAAGATCAAGGAACATAATACATGAATTATGTGAGAAACCCTCAAGGGGAATAAAACCCACTCTCAAGTATATAAAAAAGTGGACTACAATCCTATAATAGATCATAAACAAGATATTTTAGTGAAGCACCCACTTCACAAGGAACACCAACCCCTATGCATGGACAAGCACCCACTTACCCTTAGATATTGAGAACACACACAAGACCTTCTAATATCAACACCTCTATACATATTATTTTATTTTAATATAATGGAGAAATAGTTAATAATATCTCTCTTCAACCCTTCACACTTACTCAAGCCTTCATACACAAGCAATGGATCCAAAATAACCTTTTGGATCACTCTACACCTCTTTTCTCATATTAAATCTTCAACCTTGAAAGAACACTATTATAACATCATAAATATGATGAATAGGTCATGCAAATATTCCTAACACTATTATATTCTTCAATCCATTCACCAAGCACACTCACGCTTCTCTTTTCTTCACTTGTCAACTCTAGAAAGCTTCATCTTTGATTATACTCTTTATAGAGCCTTCATGATTACCACCTTCTTGGAAAACCATAATACATACCTTAGACATTAAGGCTTGTACCACACTTATAATACTATGAAATACACCTCCATATGTTTTCCATAGCTTTGATAGATCACCCTTAAGTAGTAACACCTTTCAATTAGGCCTAATAAGCCCTTTTAAGTTCATGGAAACCTATTCAACTCTTTAACACTTCACTAAGAAAAAATAGGAATACAAGAACACTTTAAAGCACATAAATCCCCACCATATGACCCCTAAGACACCCTAAAGTGATTACATTAATCACTACACACCTTTGTATATGTAAAACCTATCAATCATTTACCTTGTACATGAAAACACCATGAATGAATAAAAATTCAACTTGTAAGCAATTGTTCATACTAAAGATGGATTGGTCAAACCTCCAAAAAATATACATATGATCCTCAAGTAGCATAAAACACTATCCAATAGATAATTAACAATGAAACATCTAAACACTAACAATAAAAAATCAAACATCCTTCTTGAGTCACTTGTAGAAGAAAGTCAAACCCTCAATCAACGTTGAACCATAATAGATGTAAGTGTATGATGCATCAAAAATCCAAACCATTTTTTAGGGATTTCCCTTAAATTTATATACAACTTTTATTTTTATACCACCATAAAATTCATCCATTATCAGAATTTATAATATTGTAGACTATTTTTCCTTTATAAATTCAAATGTTTGAATTATAACAGTCACTTTTTAATGCAAATTTGACTATGGAAACTAGTGCAATCTCCCTGGGAGAGCAGATTTGACCACCATAACTTTTGATATACATCATGTCAACATATAAAAATTTATACACATGATCTAGGCAAAAATATAAACAAACCCATGTGATCACTTTCTTTTGAAAACTTCACATATGTGAATGTTGATGTCATTAATTTGCTTACTCAGGAAGTTCTAACAAGATGACTATGATAACCTAGACATTCAAAAGACCATTCCAATGGATTCCTTTCACTTACACAAGTATACAAATTAGTCTTTAACCCTCATATTACCCCTTAAATAATTTCAACACATCACCAATATACATCACCTTTCCTAACCATGTAAACACAATAGGGTCCATGTATGATCACCAAGGCACACTTTGTCATTGAGAACCATGCATACATATCAACTCATGGATACTATTGAACACCTTAAGGTTATCATTGACAACACCTTAATAGATCCATTTTATCAACTTAGATATTAACCTAATGAAGTCCCCTTCAAACATAGACTAGCATTGGAATGGTTTAAGGTGTGGGACACCTGTACTTAGACTGACCTCTAAATTGTGAGGCTAGATCCTATGAATATATCTATTATACTTAGCTTACTAAAACATACTTAAATTTTGTGTTTAAAAGGGTTATGAGGATTACTAAAAAGGGAAATTTTATTCTATTGATGGTGATACACCTGTATTAAGGGTACATCCACTCAATTTGAACATATACAACATAGATAAGCAATGTAAATCACTAAATCTACAACTCCAAAAGACTCTTATGAAATATTATTTCACATAAATTTTCTATTAAATGACCAAATCATGAGTTAAATGATGGTATGACATATATAAGTCTCTAACTAGTCAATATATCCACTATTAGCTCAATCAATGAACATCAAACACTATATATGACCTACATAAGATGACATATTAGTAACTAGGTGAGATTAGGACTTGCCAAGGGAGAAAATACTACCACATGTGCAAATGAAACCAATATAGCACACTAAACCTATATTTATTAATATAAAAATAGTCATCTTTATTCAAGTAAAAATTTTACAAAGTTGAATCTTGGCAGAGTTCTATCATGCCCAAGAGAGGGATCATGAAAATAGGCTTGAAAGACTAAATACATATAATTGATAAGAGAATTAGCCAAGATATTGGCATAAAAAATAGATGAATAAGTTAACTCATAATTAAATCAAGCCAATTTTTAAATAAAATAGTTATCAATAGTCCTTTATCACATCTCTTTTGTGTTAAATGCCTTGAATGCTCCTTTCATGAACTCTTTGGCATTAAAAATAATGTGTTCAGACCCTTTCACTTGTCCAAGGTAATTCTTCAGCATGATACATAATTCCTTGGTTAGTTAACTCCACTTAACATGAGACCAAGATAAGTGAATGTATTTTATTTCATGAAAACCATGGAATATAAATAGATTGCTAGTTTACTCGTGATTAGTCAACTCAGAGTGATTGGCCCTTAAGACAAGTTAACTCCCAATTAAGACCTAATTTTCATGAATTAGCACTTAAATATTGAATTTTAATGATAAATACACATGAATACTAGATATGTGGTGTGATAACTCTACATGAATTCATTTGATAACCATTCAATGCCAATTTCATCTTTACTTGATTGATCAAATAGGCCTACTATGCTAAATAGGCTTAGTAGCCTACTTCTTACACTTGATGGATATTCAAAACCTATATGAAACCATTATAAATTGAAAATATAATGATATTTAGGCCTTTAACAATCCTTCATATCATGGTATAGGTCATTTTAATGAAGAAACACTTGTAACTCAATCAAAATAGTTGACTAGGTCAACTTAGCTTGAATTTATGTAAATTAGGTGTTTTGAAGGAGATGATAGAGGAATATAAAGGCATATTTTTTACCACTTGATGTCTTGATGAGGAATAAAAAGTTCCAAACTTCACTCTCCATGGATTTTAACCCATTAAATTACCTTGTACCTCTCCTTTTAGCACTTTTTATTCAAAAAAATTCTATTTTCTACCACATTTGTATTGTTATATACAACACGATACCATTTCCAAGACCTTATATTAGTTTAATTCAAGTTTTAATATATTTTATGATGATTAATTAGTTTTTTATTTTAATAAATTAGACTTTTCTCAAAACTGGTCCTTAGGAGGGTTTTAGAGGGTTTTGGATGAGAACCTCCTTAACGATGGTTCATAAAGTACATACCTTAAAAAAAACTTAATTCCATTAATATTTATTGTATATACCCCCTCAAATTTATTAATAATATTGGGTTCGCATGAAAAATGTGTCCAAAGATACCTGTGTAAAGAAGTTTACATGTAGGATTTTACTTGCATTCTGGACATACTTGTGCTCTTAGTGATTGTTCATAAACCTCATCCCCTCAACCAAACTCAATCCATAATGGATTATAATTTAATAGGTTTACTCAAATAATTATATTATAATTTTACTAAACTCTACATGTGGTGAAATATATGAGCACTTGATCAAGTGGTTTGAATGGGTGTCTTAGACTACAAACTTCAAATTTCTCCTTGTGAGTAAAATTGATCTTTACATTATATTTATCTTATAATAAAACCTAATATATGAAATTTAACATATAATTATACCTTATTCTAGGTAAAAACTTTATTTATAGGGTCTACAAAATGCCTTTTGGTGTTATGGCTTCAAGACTAGCTTTTAGGCATGATTGATTAAATCTGAGTTTTAGAGTTCAAGGTGATTGTAGTTTATTAATGGATTCAAAAGAATCATGAAATGTTCATTAATACATATATTCAAGTTGTATTGTTATGTTCAAATGACCAAACTTCAACCTTGCTCTTCATGGTCTCTTAAGACTACCTATGTGTGTATGCAAACAATAGAGGTCTACAAACTTCTCACCCTCCCATAATAGAGTTTATGATTTGGAAACATATAAAACATGTTTTCATAGTGATAACCATTATTTTATTTTAGCCTCAAGATCATTTTAAATTTATTTTGAATTGAATCCACTAGCCATGGTTTATTTCAAACATAACCTATGTAACCCTTAATCATTGAATGTCTTGGAATCCACTCTACAAATTTCATAAATCTTGAATAATGCTCAAAACAAGGAAAAAGTCCTAAAAACACATAGGCTTGTTTTGGTCTTTCAAACTTATCTATCCTTAAAGGTCATGATTTACATATAATATGAGTGTGAATCACCTCTTAATAGGTGTTTAAATATTTAAAAACACCCCCTCATTCTTATCAAAACATCCACTAAATTTCCAAACCTTATGTCACACCTGTATGCATCTCAAGAAGTTTCCCTGCTCCAACTCTGACTGTGATTAGATAGGTAGGTGACTGTGTAAAAATAATGGATACTTACACTCTTATAATTATCTCACCAAGATTCTAGGTAGATATAGTAACTCATAAGGACCAAATCCATCAAGATTCATGCTGGGATTCCTCTTATAGTGGTCTTTAGGTGGTTTTCCCAAAATTTAGCTTGAGTTGCCTATGTTTTCTTATATCATAAGACCTATGACTATGTTATTACACTTTTTAATCTTGTATTTTTCTTGATAATTGGTAATATTATTTAAATTTATCATTAAAATATCTATTTTAGTGGTCACATCGTCCATTGTTTATATTTTAACCTTATGCAACCTAGATTAGATCTTATCCCCTCAAGAATCTTTATTATAACTATATGCTAGCATAGATGTAGGTGATTTTGATGAGATTTAGAAATTTTCAGTAGACATATAATAATTAATAGGTGATTATATACTCCTCATATCACTTTAAACCTCCCTCAACAATAATTCCTCTAGCATATAGATTCCTCCTACAAAGTTCTTAGGCCTTACATAGTCTTATTTCCATACAAGCATGTACTATCATCTTCATGGATTGAGAGTACTATAGTATTATTTGAAATATTTGTATATGTAAATTTATCATTTTAATGTTCATGAATATATCTATATACTCACTCCTTTACTGGAATGGTATTACAGTTCATCCTTAGGGCATATGAGTTTATGACTCTGTGAGAGTAAAAGACATTTGTATGGTTGTATGTCCTTATTATAGTTGACCTTAACTAAGTTATTGAGTACATGGATTCCCTCTCTATAATTTTTATTTAATTTCATCATCATTTATCTTATTAAAAATTCTCTTTAACATAAAACTCCATTATTCGACTATGAAAATTGAACTCTCTCATTAGCACATTTACTATAAGTTTGGAGATAGGCCTATAGATGATGGCTATAGGTGTGATTTTAATTATTAATATGACTTAGTGTTGGTTAAATTGAAACTTAAATCTTTATATAATCTTGAAACCATTTTATGATACTCTCATCTGGTTAAAGCTTATAACCTCATTTAACCTAAAGAAAATGCTAAGACCTCACAATCCTAGTGCTTGACTGTCGACATACTTGAAAATTCTTTTACCCAGTTTTAGGTGGAGATTAAAAGGAAATATAAGTTAAAATTAGTTTGTATCTCCTTTAGGTCTAACCTTTGGTACATAAATTATATTCATTTACTTATAAAACTATCTCCATCATATGTTCACCATTCTTCCTTCTTGAAAATAGACTTCTCTCCTACATATAACTGACTATGTATATATTTTGACTATAGTTTCTTGTATAGATTATAACAATATTTTAGGAATTTTAGAGATTTAAAACATACTAAAATGTGTTAAATATTCCTCTAAACCATGTTTTATCCATAAACATTAGTTTTAATCACCTACTTAAATGTCAACCTCTCTTTTTTGATTTGTTAGAAGTCCTTGCCTTATGACTGTATTCTTGAGATTTGACTATAGGTTTCCACTATTATTATTTAATAGATATTAAATAAATTACACATGTATTATTATTTATTTCCCTCATTTAGTATATCAACCTCACTCTTTATACACTTAGCCTAAATAGTCTCCACAAGCATAGATAGTCATTAATACTAGACTGTCATGACACTTGACTATTGTAGCCTCAATATAGGTTTGTAGGTGTCTCAAAAGGCACTTTATTTTTTTCTTATGTTTTATTAATTTATCCTATGCCATGATTAAGTGATGAGATGGAATAAGAACCCTTCACTCCTTTCCACCTTCACTCATACATTGGTCATAACTTATCCTTCAAATTGGTTGTGTAGTAAAACTATATGTGACTATATGAGGTCATATTTTATGGTAAAATCTTGAATTTGACCTTTGAGAGGTCATAAAACATGAATATTCTCTTTATAATTCCATTATTAAAAAATGACGAAAGATTTTGAACAAAAACCTTCAAGGATATACCTTTCACATCCTTCTTTCTTTGCCTTTCCATGAGTAGCTCTTCATTGAGATTTTTACCTATTGTAGGTAGTCATTCTTGACTATTTAGTAGTAGTATCTTGGTGTGCATATCCTCTCTGAGTGACCATGATTCCATTTAGTGTTCTTAACTACTCTTTGTACTGGATTCATGAGATGGAGATGAATGGAAGTGGTAATGATGGGAAAGGGAGATGGAAAACCATGAATGGAGGGTGGAAAGGAGCATGATCATAGTAAAAATGGTAATTAGAGATAGTGAGAATGGAAATGAGCCAAGATGGATTGATAAGAGAATGAAAATGGGGATATCACAACCACTTTAAAGGTCTCATACAAACATAAGGTTATCCTCTACCATATATATCAATTTGGAGGCACTTAAAGAAGGATAAGAGGGTGAAATTGAAACTTAGGAGTCTACAAAAAACTTTAATAAATGCTTGAAAACCTTAAAAAGTGATAAAAGTGACTTTTGATGACTCTTGAGAGCCATTAATGATCTTCATGGATATAAAACTTCATGAATCCTTTTATAATATTACATGAGGAACATAATAACATGAATGAGGCTCCTATAAACAATTAACCAATAAATCTTGAAACCCTTTCTCTCTCTTGAATCATATAATTCTCCTTCACATGCTTGTATACTATAGATTTGTAGTTATTTATATTCTTGAGATCTATTTGACCCTAAAACGTGTGTAAAAGGACTAATTAATGCCATTTAAAGGTTAATTTTGATTTTGAGAAGCTCCATGACATATTTTTATTGTTGTGATGCTTTGATAAAGAGAAATTAGGAAAATTGACTACCTATTTGGATGAAGGAACCATAATGAGTGCCTTCATCTCAAAGGAATGGTTCATGAAGGAGATATTACCAATTTTACAACCACTTGATCTATACGGAATATCTATGAGTCTAATTTATATGGCCAAAATTTTAGACTTGGTTTTTCTCTCTCATGGTCATACCACCTGCAAACCTAAAGGGATCTCTCTATGTGCAAATAAGAAAGATGACTAGAGGGAAATAGTTTTGGGCTTATTTTGAATATTTTAACATTAAATTCTTCTATAACACCTTCCATATCCTCATATTCCTACTTTTAGCTCTATTATATGGAATATCCATACAAGTCTTTACTTTTCCATGAAATATGCATGAAGTAGCCTTCTTTTGCCATTTTATTCACACTTTATACTTAAAACTATAACTTTTAGGGAATAAATAGAATACCATGAGTATAATATCTATTAACATAATGAATAATTTTTTTTACATATTTTAATAGGCAACTTTGGCATGTGTGGTTCCTTTTCTATCCTTTTCAATAGTTAAACTTCCATGAAAAGTTATTTTTAAATCATAAAACATTATGTCTAAGGTAATTACATGAATATTCATGGGTTAAAAGTTAATATGAATAACTTTATGAACTTTTGACACCATATTTAATATTTAAAGAATAATTATCTCCCTTGTAGGCAAGAATACATAGTTTTAAAAGGAGGTTTACACTAAAAAGGGATTATAACGGTACTAGGAAAAGTTTTGAATTATATGGGTTAGTATTTGGTTTTGATAGGACAAAATTAAAAAAAAAATTGGTGACTCACAGGGGTTAAAAATCCTAATATTTAAAATAAATCATTTAATTTCACACAATAATGATAATCTAAAGCATGATAACATGGTTTAATGACTCTCTTATCTACCAAATAGACTTTGAACCTTGAAACACTTCCTTGATTGTAACAAAAATATGTCACAAATGAAACAATAGAAGGAAAAACAACTAAACTAAGAAGCAAACATAACTAACCTATGGAAATAAGAAAATAATACAAGATAACAACAAGGTAGCATAATAATACTTGTGCTATTCATTTATTAAAATAAGATAAATAACCTAAAAGAATTAACCTAAAATCAAAACCTTTCCTCCTAGGTCAAATAGAAATAAATATTGTCCACCATAGAAGCTTGAAGCAATATTTCTACATATTGATAGCTTTTTCTTGTAGATAGAAGCAGTTTTATGTTCATGGCTACTTGGAGAAGTAGTTGAGCCTTTTAATTCCATTCTTAGGTGAATGGATTAATTATGAGAGTATAAAACCCAGTCATATTCCTACAAAATTATTCTTTATTTCATCAATAATGATAATTCTACCTCATTCATGGGTTGATGATGGTTTTTCACATTCTCATTAAATGATTATATTGGTAACTGAACTGATAGACTTGGAATTGTGTCTTCATTATGCTCCTTTTGAGGTAGTTATTTTTCAAGGTCTTCAACTTCTTTCAATCATGACTGCAACATATCATTAGTCTCTTATTGATGAATAGATGCAGTAGTGTTCTTTAAAATATCATCTTCAAGTTCTTTATGAGGTAGAGATGGACTTTCAAACTTTGAATAAAAACCCTCCAAGTCATCTAAAAAGGCCATTTATTCATGATAATTTAAAAATAAATGTATTTAATTAGAATCCTTACCATTTTATTGTGATAAATCACACATTTACAACCTTTTGATGGAATCATATGAATATTCTTGATCTTTTGCACTTGTTTCATCTTCATCTTTAGTAGAGAATGACATCTCATTTATCCAGTCAAGTTGTAGTTCATCTTGCCTTGGTATCTCTAGAATAACATTTCCTTCATGAATCTCCAAAAAATTGGTGGTATCCTCATATGAATCTCCAACCTAATGTCCTATTTTGTCATCCAAATGTGCCATCCTAAGCTCTTCAATATCAGTAAAGATCTCATGGTATAGTTGTTACCTGTGATCATCTACTTCAAGAATGTTCTCAATCTAAGTAGTGGTTATATGTGAGTTATCTTCATGGATAGTTCATGGATAAATAGTTATTTATACATCATATTTGATAACTATTTCAAGTTCTTGATAAACCTCTTCTTCATGCTTAAGTGAAACCTCTTGTAACACATCCTCTTTTTTATTTTGGAAGATTGAATCATGCTTATCGTTATTAAGTGGTGTCTCAATGGTGGTGTCCTATTCATATTCAATTGAAATATATTTTTCACCACCTATAACTTTATCTAAAACTTCTTCATTCACTTCACAAAGGAGAGGCTCCTTCTCAAGAATTGGCATGGTGGATCCTTGAAAATACTCAAGAAGATGAGAAAGGTCCAAAGGTGTTGCCATAAATGATTGATTATACTCATGGGGATACTCAACTTGGACCACCTTCACCTCCTCTCTCTACTCCATGTTATCTTTAATAACTTTCCATGAAAGAAAGGCCTTTGGATTTTGAGGAGAAAGGAGTGGAGACTGAATGACTTCCTGGTTGCTTTCAAGAATAACACTTGGACTTAAACTTGAATGTTCTTCACTCTCCCTAGATTGTTGCATCTACTTCCAAGTATGAACTTGGGTTTAAGATCTTATTATATGAAAATTATTAAAATAATGGGACTGAAATAAGAAACTTTCTATTGAGATTGTGTTTCTTTTTTAGCTACTATTGACTATTGAAGATGTTGGTTTACAAGCTCAAATTTCTTGGTTAGGTGAGCCTCAAAGTCATGAACCATATAGTTAGAGATCTCTCCCTGTAAACCTAAATTTGAAGTTTATTGTATGATCTACTATGTAACATGAAAATTAGCCTCCACAAAACACACTTATTCCTTCTTCTAAAGTCTCTCTTGAATAGACTTCCAAGTAGGAAAGCTAGGTAAGGCTTGAATGGAATATTGAGGGATGTGATATAAATTTGTGTGATATTCATGAAGGGAAATGGGTATATCAATAGGTAATTTATGTTTTTCATGAACTACCAAATTCTCTTCTATGTTCACAATCAGACCACCTATATCAAAGATATCACCACTACATTTTGAATGGCCTGATATTATGAAAGATGCACACACTTCTTTAACTTACTACAAGGAATCTCTCATGTTCTAAATTTAATACTTGTGGATCTCTTGTCCATATCTCTTTTGAGTGTTTATGCTCACCATTTATTTCTCATATCCAAATAGTTTTTGTTTGAAAATTGATATGGATTTTCTTTAAACTTGATTGAGATGAGCAAGAGTGTCATGAGATTTCCATGACTAATTGGATTGATAAGCAAGATGATAACAATATGTATATGAATCATATTATAATTGGGATAGATCATAGGGTTGTTTATAAGGAGATGAATGGAATATCATTTTCCATATACTGCCATAGCTTATCAAAAGACACATGAAAAACTAAATTTATTAACAAGACTTACCCTTTACCTCAAAGATGATGACCATAAGAGTACTTGAAACTACTGTAGAAGACCAAGATGCTAAAAATGTGTACTCTAATGGCTAGATCTATGTCCCAATAGGCATTTTAGAACTATTACCAACCCATTTATCACCCTACTGAAGTCTCCTCCAAACCTAGACTAACATTAGAATGGTTTAAGGTGTGTGACACTTGTATTTGGAATAGATTTCTAGATTGTGAGGCTATCTCTTTTGAATAGATCTATTACGCTCAGATTACTAAAACCTAATTTATATTTTGGTTGAATAGGGTTAGGAGGGCTATTTAAAATATAAATTCTATTATAAAGATGGTGATACACCTATATTTTTGGTTCATCCACTCAATTTGAACTTATACAACACTAATAAGCAAAGCAAATAACTGAATCTATAACTCTGAAAGACTCCTATGCAATAGTATTTCACCTAAAATTTCCATCAAGTGATCAAAGCATGAGTGAAATGATGGTAGTTCTAATTCAAGGCACTAACTAGTCCATATATCCATTATTAACTCAATCAAATAACACCAAACACTATATGTGACCTGCATAAGATGACATACTAGTAACTACATGAGATTAGGACCTACCAAGGGATAAAATACTACCACATGTGGAAATAAAACAAATATGGCACACCAAAATTGTATATAAGAATATAAAAATAGTCATTTTTATTCACTTTATAGGTTTATAGATCTCAATCTTGGCAGAGTTCTATCCCCAAGAGAGGGAGCATGACAATAGGTTTGAAATCATAACTATATAGAAGTGATAAGATAATTATTAAAGAGATAAAAATAGAAGAGAGTGGAAGAATTTAAATCATCATTAACTCAAGTAAATTTTAATTTACAATAGTTATCAATAGTCCATCACATCTCTTTTGTGTCAAATGCCTTGCATGAGCTCTTTGGCATTAGAAATAATTTGTTGGACCCATTTTAATTATCCAAGATACTTATCCAAAACTTTATTCCATTATTTGGTTATTTAACTCCACTTAACATGAGATAAAGATAAGTGAATGTCTTATCTTTCATGAAAATCATGGAATATGCATTGATTGCTAGTCAACTCAGAGTGATTGGCCCTTAAGACAAGTTAACTCCCACTTAAGCCCTCTTTTACATGAATTAACACTTGAATACTGAATGTGCATGATAAATATAGATGAATATTATATATTTTTTGTGATAACTCTACATTATTTCATTTTATAGCCATTCAATGCTAATTTCTTTTTTGCTTGATTGACCAAATAGGCCTAGTAACCTACTTATTTTAGATGATGGATCATTAAAACCTATATGAAACATTATAACATAAAAATATAATTAAATTTAGGCCTATAAAAATAATCCATATCATGGTATAGGTATTTTTAATGAATAACCACTTGTAACTCAATCAAAAAAGTTAACTATGTCAACTTAGCTTGAATTTATACAGACTGGTTGTTTTGAAGGAGATGATAGAGGCATTTCCAATCATATTTTTTACCACATTATGTATTTATGAGGAATATCAAGCTCTAAACTTCACTCTCCATGGATTGGAATCCATTAAATTACCTTGTACCTCTATTTTCATCACCTTTTTAAAAAACAAATTTCTACCATATTTGTATAGTTACATACAACATGGTACCATGCAAAGGACATTATATAATTTTAATTCATATTTGAAGATTTTTTAGGATGATTCATGATGTTTTTATTTCAATAAATTTTATTTTTTTCAAAATTGGTCCTTAGGATGGTTTTAGAGGTGAACCTTCTTAATGATGGTTCATAAAGTAAAGACCTCCAAACACAAATTTATTTCCATGAATATTTATTTTACATAGCCCCTATACTTTATTTATAATATTTGGTTCCCATGAAAAATGTGTGTAAAGATACCTACTTAAATAAGTTTGCTTGTAGGGTTTTGGTTGCATTCTAGACATGCTTGTGCTCTTAGTGATTGCTTATAAACCTGATCCCCTCAACCAAACCCAATGCATAATTTATTATATTTTAATATGGTTCCATAAATTATTCTAATATAATTTGTAAAAGCTCTTTATGTGGTTAAATATATGAGCACTTACTCAGGTGGTCTAAATGGGTGTCTTAGACTATAAAGTTTGAATTTATCCTTGCGAGTAAAATTGATATTTTAATAAAACATTATTTATGACCTTTACCAACTAATTATACCTTTTTAGGTGCCAAGTTTCTTGATAAGGTCTACAAAATGACTTTTGGTATTATGGCTTCTAGATTGGTTTTTAGGCTTGATTGACCAAATTGAGTTTCAATGTTTAAGGTGACTGTATTTGATTAATGGATCAAAAACATCATGAAACCTTCATTAATACATCTTTTAAACTTGTATTTTTATCTTAAAATGACCAAACTCTAACCTTGTTCTTCATGGTCTCTTAAGATTGCCTATGTGTGTATGAAAATAATAGAGGTCTACAAACTTCTTACCCTCCCATAACAAAGTTTATGAGTTGGATAAATCTAAAACATGTTTTCATATTGATAAAAATTCTTTTATTTTAGCCTCAATTTCATCTTACATTTGGTATGGCTTGACTCCACTAGCCAACATTTATTGCAAACATATCTTGTGTAACCATTAATAACTGAGTTTTCTTATTTTCTCATTTATAATGAGTTGGAAATGTCCAAGAATCTCCTATTAAAATTTCATACATCTTGAATGACACTCAAAACAAGAAAAAATTCCTAAAAGCACACATGTATGTTTTGGTCTTTCACACTTAGCTAAACCTCAAGGGCATGATTTGCATATAATATGAGTGTGATAACCTATCAAGAGGTGTTTAAATATTTAAAAACACCCTATCATGATTATCAAAACCTCAAATGAAGTTACAAACCTTCTGGAACACTTGTATGCACCTCAATAAATTTGCTTTCTCCAACTCTAATTATGATTAGATAGGCAAGTTACTATGTAAAAACAGTGGATATTTCAAATCTTCCAATTATTTCACCAAGATGATAGGTAGATATAAGAACTCAAAAGGACCAAATCCACCATGTTTCATGCTTGGATTCTTCTTATAATATCCTTTAGGTGCATTTAACCAAAACTTAACTTGAGGTTCTTGTGTTTTCTTGTATCATAAGACCTATGATTGTGTTCTTATTATTTTTCACCTTGTTTTTTGCTTGATCATGGGGAATATGCTTTTAATTTATCATTAAAATATTCCTTGTAGTGGTATTTTTCTCCATTATTCAGATTTCAATCTTATGTACCTAGATCAGACCTTATCTCCTAAAAAATCCTTATTATAATTATATGTTATCACTATTGTAGGTGATTTTGATGATATTTATAGATTTTTTGTATCCATATCATCATTAATAAGATCTTATATACTCATCATATCAATATAAACTTCCTTAAAAAACCTTTCCTCTAGAATATAGACTCCTACAAAGTTCTTACACCTTACCTAGTCTTATTTTTGTACAAGCCTGTACTATAATCTTCATGGGTTGGGAGTAATTTAGTATTATTGGGAATATTTGGAATTGTCAATTTATCACTTGAATATTCATTAATATGTATATATATTCAATATTTGACTAGAATGGTCTTACATTGCATCCTTAGAGCATATGAGTATATGAATGTTTGAGAGAAAAAGACCTTTGTATGGATGTAGGTCCTTGTTACATTTGACCTTTACTATGTTATTGAGTGTTTGGAGTATATATATATATATATATATATATATATATATATATATATATATATATATATATATATATATATCCTTTTAATCTAATTTCATCATCATTGATCTTATTAAAAATTATCTTGAACATAAAAATCCATCATTAGACCATGAAACTCTAATTCTCTCATTAGAACACTTGTTATAAGTTTGGAGATAGGCCTATAGATGATGGTTGTAGGTGTGATTTTCTTGAGGAATATGACTAAGTGTTGGTGCCATTGAAAATTAAATATTGATATAACCATGAAACCATTTCATGAGACTCTCATCATGTCATAACTTATAACCTCATTGAACCTAAAGAACATGCTAAGAGCTCAGAGTCCTAGTGTTTAACTATCAACATACTTGAAAAGTCCTTTACCTAGTTTTGGGTGGAGATTTCATAGAAATATAAATTCAAATAATTTTTTCTCTCCTTCAGGTCTTCCCCCTGGTCTAAAACTTCTATTCATTTATTTATAAAACTATCTCCTTCATATTTTCACCATTCCTCCTTAACAATAGGCTTCTCTCCTACATATAGTTGAATATGCATATCTTTTGATTGTAGGTCCTTATACAGACTGTAACAAGATTTTAGGACTTTGAGAGCTTTAAAACACACCACAATGTGTTAAAGAGTCATTTATAACATGTGTTATCTAAGATACATTAGTTTCAATAAATTGCTTGAAGGTCAACCTCTCTTTCTCAATTTGTTAGAAGTCCTTGGATTATGAATTTATGATTGAGAGATGAATATAGGTCTATATTATTATTATTCCTTATATATTCAAGAACTTATAGATTTATTATTATTAATTTACCTCATTTATACTATAAACTTCATTGTTTATACACTTATTTAACCCAATGAACCTCCACAAGCCTAGATAGGCCTTAAGACTAGACTGTCATGACACTTGACTATTGTAGCCTTAATATAGGCCTATAAGTGTCTCAAAAGACACATTATTATTTGATTATGGTTACTTAATTGATACTATTCCATGAATGAAGTGATGATATGGATTAATAACTATTCACTCCTTTGCAACTTCACTCATACATTGATCATAACTTATCCTTCAAAGTGACTATGTAGTATAATTATAGGTGAGTATATGAGGTCATATTATATGGAAAGAGCCTAAATTTGACCTTGGATAGGTCACTAAACATGAACATGCTCCTTTTCCTTCAATTAATTCAATTTTAGTGAAGATTTTCAATAAAAACATTCAAGGAGATACCTTTCACATCCTTATTTCTTTGCCTTTCCATGAGAAACTCCTAAATGAGATTTTTACCTTCTATAGGTAGTCATTCTTGACTATTTCATAGCTATCTCTTATGTGAATATCCTCTTTGAGTGGCCATGATGCCATTCAGTGTTCTTGACTCCTCTTTGTAGTGGATTCATGAGATGGAGATGAATGAAATGGGGGATGATGGGAAATGGATATGTAAAACCATGAATGGAGGGTGGAAAGGAGCATGATCATAGTTAAAATGGTAGTGAAAGATAGTGAGAATGGAGATGAGCCAAGATAGAGTGATAAGATCATGAAATGGGGATCTCACAACCACCTTTAAGGTCTTATATATACATAAGGTTATCTTCTACCACATATATCATTTTAGATGTCCTTTAAGGAGGATAAGAGGGTGAAATTGAAACCTAGGAGTCTACAAAAAATGTTAACAAATGCTAAAAGTGAATTTTGAGAACTCTTGAGATCCATTGATGATATTTTTGTCTATGAAATTTCATGAAACTATTGGCCAAATTTGGCCTACTTATGAAATGTTTTCCTAGATGGTTCAAGCTTCTACACCATTCAATGACCTTATGCCTCAATGAATAAGCTTTTGTAGTCCTAACTTGATGATATAATGTAGTATCCTAGAAGGTTTTGGTTTAGTGTGAGGAGATGAGAAGATTCCTTATGTAGTGTATGATCTAATGGTGGAGAGATAAGACAAACCTCATGACCCTACCTAATGTCCCTTAAAAGCTTTTGAAACACTTTAAGCAAGTTTTAAGGTGAATTTGGAAATTTAAAGAAAAAGGCCTAGAAATGGGTCTTAAAATACAAGTGAAAGATCTAGATGGTTTCCAAAGTTTTATATATTCAAGGGTAGTAAGGAGGTTTTTACAAATCATTAGAGATTCAAATGAGTAAAAAATGATGTTTGGAGAGGCTAATTTTCCCAAAAGACCCCCAAAAGTGCATTACATGACTTGAGGACCTTATAAATAGAAATTCTTAAGTGAAAAGTGACTTTTGAGGAAGTAAAATTGGTTTTTAATTCCTTATACCTATTTATGGAATGCTTTCCCTATTTTTACATGTTTAAGCCCATTTCAAGTCATTTGGAGAGGAGGAGAAGAGTTTAGGAGCAAAAAGATGTATTTTTCAATTTTTTAGAGATTTGACTGAACATGTTTCTAAAGCTTTTGATTTATTAAAATACTTAGATATCATATTAATTCATACATTGTGTGCATAATATCCTCTCTTATGAATTTCAAATTATATTCAAGCACAAGAACAAGCAAGGGTAAGGAACACCTATTAGCAACAAACTAGGCATGAAATAGGTTTTCTACCATTAATGGAGGTATAAGAATTTAAAAATATTTCTATAAGTAAATAAAGGTAATTTAAATCATACTTAATATTTCTTGAGTATTTTATTGCATAGGTAGGTTTCTAGTTCTTCATGCTAAGGACAAACCATTTTGGGCAGTTTTGGATAACTCTAAGAGAGCCTTAGGTTTTCACTTGGTACAATTAGGAGAGAGAGATTTTGGATATTATATTTTGGTAAGTGATAGTGACCCTATTTTCCTTACATTTTTTTCATTTTTTTCTAGTTCATCCAACCATCCTTATGAACAATCGATAGCAATGCAAGGGTATCTAGATGGCTTATTCATCCAGACAAGGTCTAGGTTTTTTTTTTCTTTGATCTAAGATATCATGATGAATAATGGTTTTATGGGAGTAATTATAGGTTCAAATAGTACCTATAAAAAAAAATTCATCAGGTAACTATTTCTATTAAGGTACTTATGACATAAAACATGTTTCCTATGATGTCTTCATGAATAGTCTATGTGGTCACTTTTAGAGCAGAACCTAGGTTATCAAGCAAGTGAACTCATATAAAAGGGTTTCTAATAATATTATTAAGTCAATCCTTATTTCATTCATCCAATATAGGGTCTATATTCCTCCATTTTGAGTGTAGTCTCCTTTGAGATAGTTTTGATGATCTAGTCTCTTCAACAAGGTACCACTATAGTTGATGAGTTTTTAGTGTTTGAATGGTTTCTAAATGATGTAATAATTATATTAACAAACATAAGTGCCCAAATAAGTCTAATTTAGTCATGAAATCATTTCAAATTCAATCTCAAGATTTCATACTCTCATAAGGTACCAAGAGTACTTTAAAGTTTATTTTGCAATGAATGTACTACTCAGGCCATATAATATGATCATGGAGACTAATGATGAGTATGTATGAAAAAAAGAGAATAATTTTTAGCTCTCCACCTTAACTAAATCATTAGGTGAATAATATGTTTCAATATCAATTCAACAATCTTGAGAAAACCTTTCAAAGAGTCATCTTACCAAAGAGGTTAATAAAAATATTCACCTACAACAAACAAGGAGTTAGTAGAGGTCTAAAGAGCAGATGATTTTTTTCATGAGTCTCTCTCTCCCCATCCCTCCCTCCCTCCCTACCTCTCTCTCTCTCTCTCTCTCTCTCTCTCTCTCTCTCTCTCTCTCTCTCTCTCTTCTCTCTCCTCTCTCTCTCTCTCTCTCTCTCTCTCTCTCTCTCTCTCTCTCTCTCTAATCTCCACTTGCAACCAATAAAAAATAGGGATTTCATAGTCGACTTGCTATCTTATGTTACTTGAGGGTCTATTTAACCTACAACAAACAAGGAGTTAGTAGAGGTCTAAAGAGCAGGTGATTTTTTTCATGAGTCTCTCTCTCCCCATCCCTCCCTCCCTCCCTCCCTCTCTCTCTCTCTCTCTCTCTCTCTCTCTCTCTCTCTCTCTCTCTCTCTCTCTCTCTCTCTCTCTCTCTCTCTCTCTCTCTCTCTCTCTCTCTCTCTCTCTCTCTCTAATCTCCACTTGCAACCAAAAAAAAATAGGGATTTCATAGTCAACTTGCTATCTTATGTTACTTGAGGGTTTGTAAGAAGGTATGAAGACTTGAAGAGGTATTATTATTCCACAATATGACATAGGTTATATTTATGTGTCATGATACCTTTTAGGTTCCTATTTCACCTTGTCTCTTCATACATACACCTACTGCCAATGTTATACATAGGCAATCTTAGAGAGTTAGGTATTTGAAGGGTAGGGTAAGTAAGAAGGGTGTACTACTAGTCAATGAATTAATAATGTACAAGTGTATTATGTAATATAATCTTAATATCCATATAATGATAGATAATGCAAAAGGTCTTACTCCTTCATCACAAAATCAAGGAACCATTGAATGTTGACCTACAACCATCTGATAAAGGTAAAGAAGTGTTATGAAGTGGAAGGATGTCTTGGTATAAAAACAAGAAAAGGAGGTGGTAAGGTCTAATATATATGTATGGATATGATTAATGAACTTATCAATCCAATGAGTGGAATTCACCTATCTTGAATACAATCATGATTATTGAATGTCACCTATAGAGTTTTCCAAATAATAACAACCACATACAACCAATAAAAATAATCAAGGGTTTCTCATTGAGTTTCTCAAAAAATAAAGAAAGATGATATCTCATTTTCTTATAACTATTATAGATAATTAAAAAACTTTAAGTGATAATGGTGATTATATATCCAGTTAAGTCCACTACTTCTACACATGTTCCAATATGGTACACAATATATACAACAAGGTATACGATATTTTTGGGGGGTTTGAGTCATTAGAGTAAGTATAAAAGGACTCAAGAGTGTTTTAAGTGAGTTATTAAAATTAGTGAAGTAAATTCAAGTTTTATTGGTCTTTCATCCACCTTAGGTTCTCCTTAAACTAATTATCTCCATACTCTCTCAAATCACAACCTATAGACATGCTCTTGGTTCAGATGATGGTATGTAAGTTTGATATCCCAAATTCTTTGAAGAGGGTCTATTGGGTGTTGAATAAAAAAGTGTTTAAGTAAATGTAAATAAGGATATTCATTTTAATATGGTTACTTAACACAACCAAGGACCCACATGAGCACCTACAACTAGCTCTTTCAAGTTTGTCATCATGAGGTTATGTTAGGTGGGATAGATATGATAATTATACATTATAAGTTTGTGGATAAAAAGGTTTATTCAAGGTGATAGGATGTGGTTTATGATGAATAATTAAATCATCAAAGTCTAAGGATATAATTTTAGGCCTCAGAACAAGCTTAAACTTCTAAACATAGTTAAAATGATGACCTAAAACTATGGTTTTGGCCTAAGCCTATGATACATGAAAAAGGTGAAGGTAGCATAAATTTGATAGGTGTATAAAAATTATATAATGTCATAAATTTTCAAATACATCTTGTGAAGGTAGATTCTATAAGATATCATCCCTAAACATAGTCAAAATGATGACCTATAGCCATTTTTTTGGCTTGGATAGTGGTAAGAGGTTGAGGTAAATTCAAAGTTGTTGATGCAAGAGAATAGATTCATTCAAGGTTTACAACCAAGGTGAAATCAATGATAATATATAAAACTAGTAAGGAATTGGATTTCATCTATAAGATATTTGTGCTCAAGGTTTGGAGATGAAAAATGAAGAAAAAGTAGTGGAAGAGAGGATTGTGTGAAGAATAAGAAAGAGTTTGGATTAAATTAAGTTGATAAATGGCCTATCTAGATGGAGGAGGGTAATATAAACGTTGTAGAGGTCTTATATTGGTGTGTAAAGATCTAGAACCAGAGAAGTGGAGTTTAAACCTTACACATTCATGCACAATATTCTAAAGAGGGTATAAAACTCTATATTTTGACTAGTTCAAGGATATTTATGATCAACCAAGGGATAAAACATATTGGATAACTTTTATAATGTCAAGACAGACCTAGAACAAGTTTTGACTCCATTAGAGACCTAAAATCAAAATATTCATGGAGATACAAAGGAAGGAAAGACTTCACCATATATTTCAAGTTCTTTTATCTTACACCATTCCTCTATCACCAAGTCAAAAGAAGGAAATCCAAATTTCATGTTTTGAGTTTCTTTTCAAGATTTAAAACCCTTACACAATTCATATAAGTAACATAGAGTCTATGTCTACAACCATACAAGGAAAAGGGAGATCAAAGGTATAAGATAAGTGCTAGGAGTGGTGTTTATGGGAGAGTTTAATCTATGGAAGAGATAAAAAAAGGTAAGAACATTGAAAACCATGATAATAGGTTTGTGATGTTGTTCAAGACCTAGAATTTATGCTCAATCAGTACAAGCCTATGTTGATGCATAGTCAAGATTATAGTAAGGAAAGGTCTATTTTCGAAAGATAGAATGGTGATTATGATGTATCAACTATGGTAATATAATGATCATAATACTATAACCAAAGAGAAACCTTGAAGAGATCCAAACTTAGTTTTATCCATTTTTCTATGAAAATGTATACCTAAAATAGGGTTTTAGGGTTAATTGAAGTGTGTAACTTGAGTCATCAAGTAAACGATGAGAGGGATGTTGTTATGTTCATTGAGTTCAATAAAGTTATGACATGTTTGATGAGAATTAAAATGGTTTCAAATTTTTATCAAGCCATACGTTTTAACACCAACACTTAATCATCTCACACTCTCTCATATACACACCTACAACCTTCTCAAAAGAAGACAAGACTACCTCCAAAGCATGAGAAAAGATGAGATAAACATAGTGCATGATGGAGTTCTATGATGAAATAGAAGTTTCATTAGGGTGATGAAGAATAAATAGGGTTAGATACCATAAATAGTCTTAACAAAACATGATATAAAATCAATATCAATTGTAAAACATACACATATAGCCATCCAAATGGCATTTTCATTGACTCATTCAATCACTTACACTAAAGTGCAACTCAAAACCTTTACATTCAAGGTTAATCTTGTGAGGTATCCTTTGTAAGTCAACTAGCAAATATACATATCCAAATCATCATTGTGACCATTTAAATCTTCTCATTCAATTGTGATGCTCAAATTATTAATGCAAATGCTCACTATTTTAGCACAGTCACCCATTGTCAAACATAGTCAATGCCTAATGGACTTTTTGAGAGGTTTTGAGGTTTTGAAAGCATTTATAGGTCAAGTCAAAACTTAAAACTTGGAATAAATATTATCCATGAACCATTGAATTTTCCAATGTTATTTTTAGTTTCATAAATATGGTGTAAGTTCCCATTTTTCTATCACAGTCAGACCCCAATCAATAAGATAGCTGTTGGAGACCAAATGAAGCTTTATCAGGTTTAAGTGCCAATAATGAGTTTAAGACATGGAGAAGTTTTAAAATAGTGAAATATTATGTTTTTAACTTCATATGATATATTTATTTTATCACATTGAATATTTCAATACAAAATCCCCTGAGGGAAAGTTTAAGAAAGAAAATCCAAGCATGTAACATACTAGTAAATTTTGAGAAAATCCACTTACAGACCTTAATATGAATTATCCAAGTATTAAAATTGGTGGAGATGTTTATCATGGGTCCTTATAAATTCTTGCCTTCTTGGTTGGGTCTAACTAAGAGTGTAATTATCTAATGTTTTGTGATAGTCACCCACATGTCTATAAGCAGCCACCATTGGAGCTAGAAGACATTTTTGAAGTCTAAAAGTTGGAAAGGGGTTTTGAACCTCATGTAAGTGTTTGGTATGATTAATATGATGATATATATATAGACACATATTGATATGTTATCACACTCCAAGTTTAATACAAACCATACCCTTGAGGGTTAGAACAAGTAGGCAATTAATCATTCACATAGGAAGTCCTAAGAAACATTAGAGGAAAAAGTGAAAATTGATCATAAAACTTATGTAAAAAGGGATGGAAATTAATGTTATATTTTTTAATTCATAATGTACTCCTATATGTGTCTCAAGCCCTTGAACTCAATATCAAGCCTGGGAGTTAATCTTAAGGCATAAAAGGCCTATATCACATTAAGGCACATTCAGACCTTCTTATGTAAGATAAGATATTAATAGGGTACTATGGGATGGTAATTTCAATAAGGAATAAACAATTAAAAATTCATTTTACTCTTAAGGAGAATTTTGAACTTTTTCAACCTAAGACACCCAATTTGAGCCCCTCTTTAAATGCTTGTATCTTTCACTACACAAGAAGTTAGGCAAAATTATTTTATATTTTTTTATTACCCATATTTAATTGAAATTAATTGTGTATTTATTTTTGTTACGAGGTTTATGAAAAATTTATAAGACTCTAAGCAGGCCCGAAATGCATGTAGAACCTCATAAACAAACATTTTACATACGTATCTTTACATACCTTCCACTTGGGAACCCAATATTTTATGTAATATTTAAGGGGTATATAGGATAAATATTCATTTAAATAAGTTTTTGAATGTAAGTATATATTTTATGAATGATTGTTAACAAGGTAAGCTTATTTAAGCTACCAAATGAGCCTTTTGATGAGATTTGGTTTTTTAAACTCATAGGCACATAAAAATACTTTGAATCATTTATAAACCACATATAACATGTATATGACTCTCTCAAGCTCATGTATAACCTTATTTTTAGAAGAAGTTGGCATGTTTGGGTGCCTAACAAGCCCAAAATAGCCTAAAATGCCTATTTTTGTAGGTCTTCAAAGAGATAAATGTTATAAATGCATGGAAGAGGAATAATGGGACATAAATCACTACTTTATGGAACTTGGATACCTTATCATGGTTTTATAGGGTGCTTTGCTAAGATGAAGGGTCAAAATTCCTAGTTTTTTGATAATTTGTGAATGATTTCAAGGTTAATGGAGATTTCCAATATTGTTGTAGGTATTAAAGGTGGTCTAAATATTATTTTATCCCTCATAATAATTATATGGATGCCTAGAGATCTTCTATAGGTCTAAAATTATTTCTCATGTTGACAAATGGCCTTGGGAGTAGGTTTTTGCACAACTAGTTTAAGGTGGCTCAAGCTTGGAAACATCCATCAATGGAGTCTAAGAAATTTTTAGTTTTCACGGAGTATTTTTTAGGTTGGAGGAGAAAACATGAGTGAAGACAAAAAAAAACATAAAATCAAACACCCAAGGTTATTCTTCAAGGTCAGTTGCAAGCATAAATTACTAATACCACTAACCATCATGTCAAGTCCTTCTAAAAGCCAAGTGGAATGGGGTGTAGAAGTGCAAGTGGGAGAGTTTGTAGGTTGGGAGATAAAATTGAAGCATTAAATGAGATTTCTAGTCTTTGAATACTTTTCTCAAAGATAGTGGAGTGTGGCATCATCTTCCTCAAAGGATTTTGTTTTCTAGTGCCTTTTTAGGCCAATGAGAAGGCTTGTAGACCCTTTGGAATAATGGAGGTTAATTTGATGAGTGAGGATCAGTTATTAATTAATATAAATGTTTTTTAGCCTCCATGAAATGTGGTTGAGTGACATTTATTGAATTTTGAGAGCTTTCTTCTCCTCTCTTCCCTTTCCTCTTACATCTCCCTTTTCTTCCCCATTTTTAAAAGGATAGTCTTAGTTGACAAGGCAATACCCTATATATATATTTTTAAAAAGCCTTTGAAGTAATACATCTCTTTCTTTTATCTAGTGCTATAGTAAGTTTGTGTATGATTAATTTATGGAAGGATGTGTTTTCTTGGTAATTATCCATATTTCTTGCCTTTTTGTAGGATTTACATCATTATAGGTCTGAAACTTATGATTTTTTGTCATTAGTGAAGCTATTATGTGAGTTTCATATCCTTCATACTTTATATCTTACCTATTGGGCCTAGTTTTGGAAATACTAATGCAAAATAACCAGTTGTGGAGATTGTGTGAGTGAGAGTTGTCTTTGAACTACCTAAATGTTAATTTCATACAAATTGAAATGTATAAGTTTTTTTATCACCTTATTTGTGTTTTTAGTCATCTCTTACAATGCCTTTATCCATTTTCCAAGTATAATGAATAATTTAAGTGAGATACCAAGAAGAACTAGCCTTCTATGGAGGTTCAACCCCATCACAAGATACCCATAGCCTTGGGTTGTTACAATTTTGTAGCTATGAGTGAGAGACCCTAAATAAATCTCTCATGAGGGTGAAATTCTATCTACAATAGTTTTTATCATTCTCGATGAGACTACTATATTATTCACTTTAATAAAGGGTTCTTGGTGTTCCTCTTCAGTGTAATCAGCCTTTAAAAGCACATTTGTAAACATAAATGGTGACTCCACTATGAACATCATCTATTCAAAAATATTAAGTTCCCAAAATTATAACCTTGGTATGTATACTAAAACCTCTTTTGATCAACATGTTTATTCTCTACCTCAACATCAATCATATCAAGCTAATAATGTTTATGTGTTTCCCCCAAGTGGCCCTCAAGTAACTTATTAGCCCTATCATGGCCTTTGCCCCCCTCCCACCCCTACATATGACCAATATCATCCTCCTTTGCATTTAAATAAGTCTTGTAATCCCCCATGTCAATATTATGTTTATCCTATTACATCTTTATCAAGATTTAAACAAGCATTAGTAGATTATATAGAGTTGATAAGGGATATTGATAGGGTTTTATAAATTTATTTAGACATTCATATCTATGTTCTACAAGAGGCAAGGATTTGTATTTAGTTGGTTAAGAATAGGTGGTCAGTCTATGATGGAGAAAAATGGGTAGTTTGTGAGAGGGAGAATAAAGTGAGTTTCAAAAGCATAATCTAATGCTTGGAGAGTGTGTCGATATCTTATGGTGATGAACAATATTAGTGCAATAAGTCTTATGTTTCCTCTCCCCCCAAGTTACCTCCTCTCACCTAGAATAAATCCCTAAGCCCAAGAGGAAAGAAGAACCAAGTCATGAAGAAGTGGAAGCCATGCAATTTTCACCTATTCTCTTTCAAGATCTTGAGAACATGTCATATTGGAGGCCACCTTGGACTATAGATCTTGATTATGTTATGCCATCCCTTGAGAGAGAAACTTATTATTTACCCATGTAAGATCAAGAATATGAGAAGATGGATCAAGCTCTTACCTTTCCATCTAATAAATTAATCAAATATTACTTAAAAATAAATAAAAGGTGCCTCTAGAGACAATCCACAAATTTATCCAAAAGGATGGAGGGGTTGGCCTATTTAAAGAAATTTCATTCAATTGTTTTGAACATGAAAATGAATAAGATGAAACCTTTGAAATGGTTTTAGTAGTCAGTCAGTTAGCTAACAATTTCAAGGAGACCCTTGAGGAGATCATGGAGTAGTTCTTAGAGACTCTTGATAAGCTTGAAGAGCCTGCTATAGTGGATTTTCAAGTGGATACTATGAATAAAATAGGTTTTGTAGCCTTGTGATCAGTTGAAAATCAAATTGAGAAATACTTTTGTGACATTTTAAGCCCAATGGATAGACTAAGGTAACTAGTCTTCTGCATAGATAGGCATGAAATCCTAAGAGGTTGAGATAAATGTTGGAAAAATTAGCCTACATATGAAACTTTTGCCTAGATGGATCAGGCCACTCTTCTAGACCATTCAATGACCTTATGCCTCCATGACTAGTCTTTTCTAGTCCTTACTTGATGATGCAATGCAATATCCTATAAGGTCTTGGTGTAGTGTAAAGAGCTAAGTAGATTCATTATGTATTGGATGATCCAATGGTGGAGAGAGATGATAAAAATAATGACCCTATCTCATGTCCCTTGTAATATTTTGAAACACTTTAAGAACGTTTTAAGGTGAATTTGAAAATTTTAAGGAAAAGGCCTAAACATGGGTCTTGAACTACAAGTGAAGGATTTAGCTAGTTTCTAGAGTGTTTGAGCATTCATAGGTAGGAAGGAGGTTTGAGAAAAGCATCGAATATTCCAATGAGTTAAAATTCATGACTATATAATCTAATTTTCCCAAAATACCCCCAAAAGTGCATTAGATGACTTGAGGACCTTCTAAATAGAAATTCTTAAGTGAAAAACTGACTTTTGAGTAAGCCAAATTGGTTTTGACTTATTTCCACATCCGTATGGTGTTTTTTCCATGTTTGGACATGTTCAAGGCCATTTCAAGTCATTTGGAGTGGAGGAGAGGAGTTTGGGAGAAAAAAGATGTATTTTTGAGCCTTTTGGAGCTTTAGATGAATAGGTTTTTAAAGGTTTTTCTTAATAAAAGGCCTTATATATCATATTAAATCATCCATGGTGTCCATAATATCCTCTTTTAGGCCTCTAAAATCATATTCAAGAAAAATACCTAGCAGAGGTAAGGAAAACCTATTAGCTACAAACTAAGCATGAAACAAGTTTCATACCATTAATGGAGGTCCAAAATTCTAAGAAGGTTTAAATAAGTAATTAAATGTAATTTAAATCATAAAAAATATTTCCAAATTATAGGATTTCATATGCAAGCTTCTAGTTCTTCATGCGAAGGAACCATTTTGGGTAGTCTTGGATAGCTCTAGGAGAGCCTTAGGTTTTCACTCAATATGATCAAGAAAGAGAGAGATGGGATATAAATTTTTAGGAATTGATATGGACCCTATTTTATTTAAAATTTGTGTCATTTTTTTCCTATTTATTCACCCCATATTTATGAATAATTTTCAACAATGCATGGATGTCTAGATAGCATATTCATCTAGATAAGGTCTATGTTTTCTTTTGTTTCTTTGATTCAGTATATCAAGACAAAGAATTGTTTTATGGGAGTCATTACAGGGTCAAATATGACCTATTAAAATTATTTTAATTAGGTAACTCTTTCTAGTAAGGTGCTTATGGAATAAAACTTGTTTCCTATGTTGTCCTTATGAACAATCCATTTAGTCAGTTTTGGAGCAGATCCTGGGTTATCAAGCAAGTGAATTCATATCCATGGGTTATAAATAAAATTATTAATTCTACCCATGATTCATCAATCCAATGGATGATCCATATGCTTCCAATTTGACCATAGTCTCCTTTGAGACAATTTTGGTGATTCACTCTCTTCAATAACGTACAACTATATTTGATGAGTTTATAGTGTTTGAATGGTTTATAAATATTGTAATAATGATATTCAAAAAAGTTCCCAAATAATTATACTTTAACCATTAATTAATTTCAAATGTAATTTTAGGATGGCATACTCTCTCAAGGTACCAAGATTACTTTAAAGTCTATTTTGTAATGAATACACTAATCAAGCCTATAATATGATCATGAAGATTGATGATGATTATGTATGAACAAAAATATCATAATTATGACCTATAAACATTACCCAAAGAATTATGTGAACACTATGTTTCAATATCAAGTCAACAAGCTTGTGAAAGCCTTTCAAAGAGTCATCTTGCCAAAGAGGTCAATAGGAATGTTCACCTACACCAAACAAGGAGTTAGTAGAAGTCTAAAGAGGAGATGATTTATTTCATGATCCAGCTAAATTTATAATATCACCAAATCAAACCCCTTCCTTATAAATAATCAAGCGGACTCCACATGGATCCATCAAGTAAAAGATGCTCATATAAGCCTTGGTAGGTGAGATAATGATATGTGTCTTGAGTGAAATCTCCACCTCCAGCAGTCATAACTTTGATTTGGAATGTAAATAAGATTTAAGAGGTTTGAGAGAGTTTTAAAACAAATTTTAAAAGTTTATAAATTATTTCACACCACTTAAGTTGAGATATGAATTTTTATTGTTGATCTCAATCATGGAGAGGTTGTTTTGATGGAGAAATAACATTACAATTTTCCTTAATCAAAGATGTTAAGGTATTTATGGATTGTTTAAGGTAATTTTTTTTTTTGTTTTCCTACTTGTCAAGCCTTTACATGGAAGGATGATATTTATTTGAGCCAATGTAATACCCTAGAGAGTCAATAAAGGTCATATGCACCTACATAGAATATCTCACTCCTCTTTCTCTTAGTTCAATCTCCACTTATATCCAATAACAAACATGGATTTTATAGTCAACTTGTTTTATTATGTTACTTGAGGGTTTTTAAAAAGGTATTAAGACTTGAAGAGGTATTATGCTTACACAAGATGACATAGGTTCTTAGTATCTGTCATAAGACCTTTTAGGTTCCTATTTCACCTTATCTCTCCATAAATACACCTATATCCAATGCTATACATAGGCAATATTAGATAGTTAGGTCTTTGAAGGGAAGTGTAAGTAAGAAGGGTGTCATGTTAGTCAATGAATTAAGAATGGACTAGTGGATTACTAAAGATGATATTCAAATCCACATAAGGATAGAACATGGAGAAGGTCTTACTCCACAAAAAAATCAAGTAACCCTTGAATGTTGACCTACAACCATCCTATAAAAATAAGCAAGTGTTATAAAGTGGAAGGATGTCTTGGTACAAGAAAAATAAAAGTAGGTGGTAGGGTTTAGTTGAGATGGATGGATACACTTAATGACCTCAGAGCAATCCAATGAGTTAAATTCATTTATCTTGAATATAATCATGATCTTTTACTATCACCTACATGAGTTTCCAAATAATAACCACCACCTACAACCAATAAACACAATCAAGGGTTTCTCAATGATTTGTTTAGAAAGGAAATAAATAGGATAACTAAATGTATTATAAATATTATGGATCATTGAAATAATTTAAATAAGAATGGTTATTATATATGTAGTCAAGTACATTACTTCCACACATGTTCTAGCAAGCTACACATTCCATACAACATGATATGCAAGCTTTTTTGGGGTTTTAGTTGTTGGAGTAAGTCTAAATGTCTCAAGAATTTTTTAAGTGAGTTATTAAAGTGAGTAATGTAAGTTAAATGTTTATTGGTCTTTAATCCACCTTAGGTTTTCAATAAATGCACTATCTCATACTCTCTCAAATCACAGCTTATAGCCATGGTTTGGTTCAAATAGTGGTATGTAAGTTTGATATACCAAATTATTTAAAGAGGGGTTGTGGGTTGTTGAAGAAGATTCAAGTGTTTAGGTAAATATAAATAATTCTTTTCGTGTTCAAATGGTTACTTAACACAAACAAGGACCCCCATGAGCACCTACATCTAACTCTTTCATGTTTGTCATCATGAGGTTATGTTAGGTGGGATAGATATGATCATTATACATTGTAAGTTTGTAGATAAAAGGGTTTATTCAAGGTGATAGGAGGTTTTTTATTATTAATAATTACATCATAAAATATAAAGGATACTAATTTGAGGCCTAAGAACAAGCTTAAACTCCTAAACATAGTCAAAATGATGACCTACAACCATGGTTTTGGCCTAAGTCTATGATACATGAACAAGGTTGAGGTAAGAGATAGTTGATAGGTATATATAAAGTATATAAGGGATTAAATTCTCAAATACATCTTATGAAGGTACCTTTTTCAAGGTAGTAACCCTAAACATACTCAAAATGATGACCTGCATCCATCTTTTTGGCTTGGATAATGGTAGGAGGTTGAGGTTGATTCAAGGTTGTTGATGCAAGAGAATAGAGTAATTTAGGGTTTATAACAAAGGTGAAATAAATTAAAATATATACAAACAATAAAATAATTGGTTTTCATCTATAAGATACCTATGCTCAAGGTTTGGAGATGAACAATGAAGAGAAAGTAGTGGAAGTGAGGATCGTTTGAAGAATATGAAAGAGTTTGGATTAAATAAAGTCCATAAATGGACTAAATGGATTGAAAAGGGTAAAATATATGTTTTACAGGTATTATATTGGTTTTGAAGGACCTAGAACCAAATAAGTGGAGTTTAAAACTTACACATTCATGCATAGTCTTGTAAAGAAGGTATAAAACTCTATATTTTGATCAGTTCAAGGACATTTATGATTAACCAAGGGATGTCACTTATTTTAGAAGTTTTATTATCTTAATATAGACCTATAAAAATATTTTATCCTTTAGAAACATCCCTAATATCAATAATTGATTTTTGAAGGCCCTCAGCCTTTATACGCCTGCACATTTAGCCTAGCAAGGGTTTCTAACTAAAAAACCCTATATCTCAAGTCTAAATTGGTGAAAATAATAAAAAATTGTAATAAGGTCTATTTAATCATGTATAAAGTGAATCACATGGTTTTGGTTTGATTTCATATGGTGTAGTATGGATTTGAGGTCTAGGGTGTGTGATAGGGCATAAGAGGCCTAATTGGAAGCATGATAACAAAAGAAGTACCTTATAAGTTTGGATCTTAGACCTTTAAATTTTTTTTTAAGGTTTTAAAGAGATATAGGGTAGTTTAAGGTGGTCTCAAATCCTTAGGAAGGTTGATAGTTTATGTAAACAAGGGGAAAATGTAAGAAAAAAGGCTACAAACCTAGTGGTGTTGTTATGAGCTTGAGATTGAAAGTGTGTATTAGTGGAAGAATGATATTATTAAATGGATTTGGAAAAGTGTAATATGATCATGAAATATCATCCACGTTTTATATTTTCCTCATCAAACCTATAATAATATTTGGTATGTTGAACCAAGAAAAGAACTTGTGTAGAGTAGCTAGTGAATGAGGGTTCAATGTGTTTGGACTAGAGGATATAATTTATGGAATTTTGATCAAAGTAGATACAATATAATATATTCAAAATAAATTAATTAATTGGTTTTCCATCAATAATTAACGTTAGGGAAGAACTTTGAGAGAGACCTATAGTCAACAACAAGTACAATCAAGAGATTCATGGAGATATAAAGGAAGGAAAGACTCCATATTTTTCAAGGTATTTGGAATTAGTCATTACTCTCTCATAAATTTATAATTAAAGGATCATGTTCATGTTTTGTGTTACTTGATAAGGTATAAAACCCTTACACAGTCTCTACAATCAATATAAAGTCTCCATCTACAACCATAGAAGGAAAAGGGAGATCAAAGATCTGAGATATGTACTAAGAGTGGTGCTTGAGGGAGAGTCGAGTCAATGGAATATATTAAAAAAATGTAAGAGCATTAAAAACCATGAAAAGAGGCATATGGTCTTGTTCAAGACCTATAATCTATGCTCAGTCTGTACAAGACTGAGTTGATGCACAATTAAGATTATGGTAAGGAAAGCCCTGCTTTTAAGAGATAGAATGGTGACTATGGAGGTAACAAGTATGATAAGATAATTATCATAAGAAAAGAACCAAATATAAAACTTTAAGAGATAAAAACTAAGTTTTGGCCATTTTTCCATGAGAATGTATACCTATAGTAAGGTTACAAGGTTTCTTGAAGTATGCAACTTGAGTCATCAAGTAAACTATGAAAGGGATGTTGTTATGCTCCTTGAGTTCAATAAATTTATGCCATGTTTGAAGAGGATTAGAATGGTCTCAAAGTTTTATGAATCCATAAGTTTTAACACAAACACTCAGTCATCTCACACTCTCTCAAATACACACCTACAACCTTCTCAAAAGAAGACAAGCCTCCCTCTAAAGCATGAAAGAAGATGTGATCAACACAGTGAATGATGGAGTTCTATGATGAAATGGAAGTTTCATGAGGGTGATGAATAATGAATAGAGTTAGAGAAAATAAAGAGGTTTAAAAAAATATGATATACAGTAAATATAAATTGTAAAACATACACCTACAGCCATCCAAATGGCATTTTCATTGACTCATTCAATCCTTTGCCCTAAAGTTTAACTTAAGACCTTTCAATTCAAGTTTAATCTTATGAGGTCTCATTTGAAAATGAAGTAAAAAGTGACATATAAAAATAATAATTATTACCATTTAAATATTATCATGCCATTGTGAGGCTCATATGATCAGTGCAAGTACTCACTATTTTAGCATAGTCACACACTATCAGACACAATCAATGCCTAGAGGACTTTTCGAGAGATTTTGAGGTTTTTGAAGCATATACATGTCAATTCAAAACATAAAATTTGGTATAAATTGTCTCCATGACACATTAAATCTTCCCATTATATTTTTAGGGTCATACATATGGTGCGATTTCACACTATTCTATCACAGTTAGACCCTAATCAACAAGATAACCATTGGAGACCAAATGATGCTTTATCAAGTTTGAGTGATAATAAGGAGTTTTAGCCATGGATAAGTTTTAAAATAATTAAATATTATGTTTTTAAGTTAATATTATCTTTGGATTTGATCACATTCAAGGTTTCAAGACAAAATCCCTTAAGGGTAGGTTCAAGTAAGAAAACCCAAGTAGGTAGCCTATTGGTAAATTTTGGGAAAATCTACCTACAAACCTTAATATACAAGAAAAAAGTATGAAACTTGGTGTATATTTTGTTTATGAGTCCTTATAAATACATAAAATCTTGTTTGGGTCTAACTAAGAGTGAAAGTATCCACTATTTTATGATAGTTACCCACATGTCTATAGGTAGCCACCATTATAACTAGGAGACATTTTTTGAGTATATAGGTTGATGGAGGGTTTTAAACTTCATTAAAGTGTTTGGAAAGATTAATAATATTATCCTTAGTATATAAAAATATATTTAGAGGAGATCAAACTCTAGGTTCAATGCAAACCATGCGTTTGAGGGCTAGAGCAAGTAGGTAGATAGTCTTAAGAAGCATTGGAGGCAAAAGTGAAACCTAAGAATTAAAAGGAGGTAAAAATAAAATTAAATGAATGTGAAACATTTTTTTTAATCCCTTGTATACTCTTAAAGGTTAATTAATACCTTAATCTCAATATTAAGCCGAGAATCTAGTCTTAAGGCATAAAAGGCTTATATCACACGAGGCACATTCAAACCTTCCAATGCAATATAACCTCTTAATAGGGTATAATGGGATGTAATAGGTCACATAAGTATGTTTTAAATTGGGAAGAAACAATGAAAAAGTCATTTCACTCTCAAGGAGAATTTTGAACTTTTTAGGCCTAAGACACACAGTTTGAGCCCCTCTTCAAATGCTTGTATATTTCACTACATAAGGAGTTGGGCCAAATTATTTTAGTATGTTTTGAGTTCCCATATGTACATGAAATTAATTATGGATTTATTTTGGTTAATGGGATGTGGTTTATGAAGAATCATTAAGACTCTAAGCAGACCCAAAATACATGCAGAACCCCATAAGCAAATTTTTTACATATGTATATTTGCACACCATCCAGATGGGAAAAAATATTTTCATGAAATTTTAATGGGTATAAATTATTAGTATTAATTAAAAACAGTTCTATAATTTTGGTCTATATTTTATGAATGATTGTTAACAATGTAAGCCTATTTGAGCTGTCAAAAGAGCCCTTTTGACCAGTTTTGAGTTTTTAAACTCATAAGACCATGAAATGAATTGGAATAAATTTTAAACCACCTATAATATTTTTATAACTTTATAAATATCATGTATAACCTATTTTTCATAAGAATTTAGCATGTGTAGGAGCTTAGCAGGCCCAACATGTCCTAAAAATGCCAATTTTACATATATTCAATAAGATAAATGTATAAGTACATGAAATAGGCCTAATGGGACTTAAATAACCATTATATGGATATTTTATCCCTACCCATGGGTTTCAATGGTGCCTTGTTGATTTGAAGGGTAAAAAACCTAAGTTTTTTGATAATTTGTGAATGGTTGTAGGTTTAATGGAGAATCACACCATTATTATAGGTCTTGAAGGTGGTGTAAATATTCATTTTCTCCCTCATATGAATGATATGGATTATTATAGGTCTTATAAAGGTCAAAAATTGGTTCTTATGGTGACAAATAGACTTAGGAGTAGGTTTGTACATATCTAGTTGAAGGTGGCTCAAGCTTGGAGACCTCCATCAATGGAGTCCAGGAGATTTGCAAGTTTCATGGACTATTTTTAAGGTTGTAGGAGTAAACATTAGTGAGTAAAAAATAAAACACCCAAGGTTAACCTTTAAGGCTAGTTGCAAGCATAAAGTGTCAAGATCACTAATCAGCATGTCAAGTCCTTCTAGAAGCCAAGTACAATGGGGCATAAAAGTGCAGGTGGGAGAGTTTGGAGGTTGGGAAAGAAACTTGGAGCATTAAATGATATTTATAGTCTTTGAGGACTTTTTTCAAATATAGTGGAGTGTGACATCATCTTCCTCAAGGTTTTTTGTTTTTCAGTACCTTTTTAGGCCAATGAGAAGCATTGAAGATCCTTTGAACTAATGAAGGTTAATTTGATGAGTGAGGATTAGTTATTAATTAATATAAGTGTTGTTTAGACTCAATGGAAGGTGGTTGAGTGACATTTATATAATTATGAGATATTTCTTCTCCTCTCTCTTCCCTTTTCTCCTATATCTCCCATTTACTCCCTATTTGTAAAAGGATGCTCTCATTTGACAAGGTAAAACCCTATAAATTTTTTGTAAAAAAACATTTAAATTAATAAGACATCATTTTTTTCCTCTCTTGCTTGCATCTGGCATTATTGTATGTTTTTGTATGATTACTTTTTAGAAGGGTGTCTTTCCTTAGTAATTATCCATTTTTATTCTCTTTTTATAGGTTTTCCACAATTTTTGTAGGTCTGAAACTTATGATTTCTGGTCATTAGTGAAGGTATTATGTGATTTTCATACTCATCCATACTTCATCTCTTACCTAGTGGGCCTAGTTATACAAATACTTATGAAAAATGACCAGTTGGGAAGATTGTGTGAGTGAGGGTTATCTTTGAACTACCTTAGTATTAGTTTTATATAAATTAGAGTGTCTTTGATTTTGGTTCATCACCTTATTTTTGTTTTTAGTCATCCCTTTCAACCCTTTTATCCCCTTTCCAAGAAAAATCAATAATTTAAGTGAGCTACCAAGATGAACCAACATTATCTGGAGGTTAAACCCCATCACAAGATACCCACAGCCTAGGGTTGTTCCCATTTTGTAGCCAAGAGTGAAAGAGCTTTAATAAATCTATCATGAGAGTACAATTATATGCTAAAATATAAACCTTTGATAATATTGCATGAGGAGCATAATAACATGAAGGAGACTCCTAAAAATAAGAAACTAATAAATCTTGAAACCCTTTCTCTCTCCTAAATCATGTAATTCTCCTTCACATGCTTGTATACTATAGATTTACACTCCTTTGTCTTCTTGAGATCTATTTGACCCTCACACGTGTAAAAATACTAAATATTGACATGTAAAGGTGAATTTTCTGTTAAAAATCTCCACAACATAGAAATTTTCTATTTTGATGCCTTGATAAAGAGAAATTTAGGAAAACTAACTACCTACTTGGATGAAGGAGCCATAATGAGTGCCTTGATTTTAAAGGGATGGTTTATGGAGGATAGATCCAATTTAAGAACCACTTAATCTAGTTAGAATAATAATGAGTCTACTTTCTTTGGCCAAAATTTTAGATCTAGATTTTCTCTCTCATGGTCATACCACCTACAAACCTAAAGGGCTCTCTCTATGTGCAAACAAGCATGATGACTAGAGGGAACCAATTTTGGACCTATTTTGAAATTTTATCAATTAAATTCTTATAAAACTTATACCATATCCTCATATTACTACTTTTGTGATCTATTGTATGGAATAACTGTATAAGTCCATACTTTTCCATGAAATATGCATGAAATAACATTATTTTACCCTTTTACTCACAATTTAAACTTAGAACCACCAACTTTAAGGCATAAATAGAATACCATGATTCATAATATGTGTTAACACAATGAATAAAAATTTCAACATATTTTAATACGCAATTTTGGCATGTGTAGGTGCTTTTGGGAAATTTTCAACACTTAAGCTTACAGGAAAATCTATTTTGAAAGAATAAGACCTTATGACTAAGGTAATTACATAAATTTGAATGGTTTCAAAGGTAATATGAATAAATTTATGTCATTTTTACACCATATTTAACATTTAAAGACCAAAAATTTCCCTTTTAGGCAAAAATACATAGTTTTACAAGGAGATTTATCATTGAAAAAGGCTTATAATAGTACCAAGAAAAGTTTTAAATTGTACGGGTTGGTATTTGGCCTTAACATGACATATTAATAAAAATACATAAACCTAAAAATTAATATCTAAAACACTTAAATAAATTAATGAAAATCACATACATGATAGCTACATCCATCATTATTCACAAAAGCACGCTACATTCATGCATGAATCAAACTAAAAATACATAATTGACAAGCTAATTAAATATACCAATTATTAAAGTATTAAAACATAATGATTCAAATTCAATCTAGCATGTAGTTCATGCCAAGATAGGTTTGATATGTTATAATAATAACATATGGGTGATTTAACAATTTTAAGGTCATATGGATTTTAAGACCTAGGTTGTTAGAGGGGTAGAATATAATCAATTAGGGTAGAAATATGCAATAAACACAACAAATTATTTGTAATAGAATTAAATTGGTTTGACCTTTATATAAATAATAATAAATTATATAAATAAGTACCTAGCTATAAATTGACTGAGATGGGAGATCTAGAGGCTACAAACTAGGATAGGGGTTGATATAAGTGTCACAAATATGATCCATGTTTTAAAACCCTTCCTAAATACTAATTATATAATTATATATTACAGATAATGGTGATAATGTCCTTCTTTTGGAGATATCATCCTCTGTGTAGGACTATTTTGAGCTTCTAGGTGCACCTATATTTGAATTTGACAAGCTTGTACTTGTGTGCACAAGTTATTATTCCTTGTGGGTGACCTATTTTGACTAATTTTATATGCAAAACCTAAACCTCCATACTGTTAGGGAATTAGGCTGGTACAATTATCAAAGTTTGATTTTAATTGTGTAGGATTGACATACTCAACACCTTGTTGTGATGGGAGTTGCCTATATACCAATAATCTGAGTGATCAAGCCTGATGTAGTTCTCCCCACCTAAGTACTACTGCAACTACAAGTGAATATAGTATAAATGTAGACTTGAGTTCTTTGAGTGTGCTTGAGATTATAAATATAAGTAATCTAAGCTTAGGACTATTGTAGATGGTTATATTTAGAAGTAGGGAAGAATAGGGAATGATAACCTTGATTGTGCACAACTTGTTATGAGTTTATTTGTGTAAATAACATCTAATTTCCATCTAGTGGATAAAGGGATAAAATTCATGTATATATATTTCTTTAGTGATTGTGTTGGTCTTAACAATATATGTAGGCCAACCTTAGGTGAATTTTTATTTTAAAATATATCTTTTGGTAACAAAAGGTGGGAAAAGGATAATATCACCCAAATTAGGACACTAGCACTATTGGCACTACTGTCCGAATTATGGTGCTAGTGTCTAGGTGGAAGAAACTAAGGCACTAAGGACTAAGATGAGGAAGTGAAGGTTTATGAATAATTTATGTATGTTTAAGGATGTATGTGGCCTACATGAAGGTAGGATAAGTGTCCAAATAGGCCCTAAGATAGGTCTAGGGATAATCTAGGGATGGATGGTCTCAAGTAGCACTCTTAGCACTCAAGTATCATTTTTAGATGATTAAATATACCTCAATTTATTATATAAATGTAGAAAAGTGAAATGACTAAGATAAAGGAAAAATAAATGTACTTGGACCTACCTAAGAGGTAAAACCCATGAATCTAGATCTCAGTAATGAAGCATACTCCATTATGTGTCCTACAAATAAAATGTGCATAAATCCTTCATTATTTAGAATATATCAAAAGTAAATACAAAATTGAGTACAATGACAAGAGAGAGGAAAGGAATGAATACACTTCACTGTATATGTTAACTAATGCATGAACCTAGTGACAACCTATGTGTGTGAGTGCATATAGTGATCAATAAATGAATAACTTGGAAATATCTAATGGCTTGCTCAATCCTCATGTGTTGGTGGCTCAAAAAATCAATCCAATTTTAACTCCATCATTTCCCAAACTTACTTGGTGGATCCTAACCTATGAATATATTGGATTGGAATAATGATGTGGATCAATAACTCAAACCTAATTTTTATTTTTTCTACTGGTTGTATTAACGTTTTCATACTCGATATATTTTACTCTAGCAGTTCTCTTCCAAGTGCATTACCAAATTTCATGGATATAGAAGATTGTTTTTATTTTTCCTCATATCCAAGAGGGTTATAGCCACATTACCTATAACCAAGTCCATGTTATCACTCCTCCATGAGGTGAGGTATCCTATACTACTATTTCACATTTATATCATTCAAACCCTTCCCTTCCTATAGCCTCTTTACAAGGTGTGTGCCGACATGTTCAATTAGAAGTAACTAGGGTTTACACTTGGGAAACTCTATGTGATCAAATTATTAGTATGATCAAGCTAATTATATAATTAAAAAATTAGAGTCAACTATTACATTAAAATATTACAACATTGGAAAATTAATTTGTAATATAAAAGCCTCTAGGGCACACTGGTGCCAATCATGTATATGCATCATCACCTAGTTAATTTGTGGCAATTAATGTTACATATAAAAATAAGATCTCAAAATAAATTGCATTTAAAACTAATGATTCAGCAAGTATTCAAATATAAAATAGAAATTCAAGTGATATTTTAAGGCAAATGTTTAAATCTAAGTTGATTAAATTACCTCCTTTACATCTAGTGAGGAGATCGAGATATCATTTTGCATATCATAGAATACATAGTCACCACACATATTCACGCTTATCATTGAAGAAACATATAAAACACATAATTAATAATGAGTAATATTTACAAGATAATTTAGTTAATAAATCCATAGTGATATAAGAACATATTCAAAAAGGGTTAAATTCGTAAATAGTACAAAAGTGGCTACCAAAGCATAACTCAGAACAATAATAGATTCATAAAGCAAAATCAAAAACAAAAATAATACAATAATCATAGGTAAAGCATGTAAAATATAAAAATATACCTCTCCAAAATTAGGTCCCACTTTCAAAGTAGTATAGGTTTGGTCAAAATTATCTACAATAGTTTGATTATCAAGGTCAAGGGTGGGGCAAACATGCCCAAAGCATCATTACTCCTATTCTAGTAGTTGATAATTTTCATCAATAAGGCTTGGGATTTATTAAACATCCTAAAACAAATCATTCATAGATATAGTTTATCAAGTAGAAATATCTAGATACATAGGAAATGTCACAAAAGAGTAAGAATTTAAATTGGAAAGTCAAAATCATGTTAAGCCAACAAGCATTCTCAAAAGAGGCTTTCTAGAAAAAAGCCTCCAAAGCACCATATGCCTACAATAAGTATAGTTTCAAAGTGCATAGTCATATTAAATATTTTAAATCACAATTTAGAAAGGTTAACTCCATAGTATGAGGAAAATCCCTATGCTCATCTAGATACAATAGAAGTCAAAACTAGAATTCCAATTTATTATGATTATTATGTTAGTGACAAGGAACAATACTCATATTCATGCTGAAACTCAAGTCAGCTACAACATATTACTCACATTGCACAATAGGTTACCATTCCTATTTTTAACACATTCCATAATAATAATGATTCTCCCATTAGACTCAATGGTTAGTATGTTCCTCCTTTCTTATACAAAGCTTCCTTATTTAATTCTCCTTGTATATAGTTTAATTTTAATTTTCCTTGTACATAGATTATATTCATAAAATACAAAAAAATAATAATATTCCAAAACACAAAAACATTCAAAAATTTAATCAAAAAATTAAAACTATAGATTGTATACATTATAATATTACACTTCATATATTTACTATACACTACATATGCTATCTATCTTAGTATTGTTAGTTTTTATCATACATACATACTTCACTTGTTCTTGTTGACTGTTTTCAGCTACTTACAAGACCCAATTCTGCTACACAAATGTAGATTTGTTACTATCTACAAACTAGGGGCATATACACAAACACATAGATTCCTCATTTGATACATTCACCCATTTGGGGGCATCATATACATAACTTTGATTTCCAAGTTACATATTTATAAACTCCACATGACATATTTAGCATTATTATATCCTTATATTGATCATCCTACACTTACTCATTTTTTTGGTTGATTACTACTATTTTAGATGAATATTATTTACATCTTAGCTCTTATATATATTTGTACCACATGTTCATGCATACTCTCATTTCTAGCTTTCCTAGTTTAGATTTGATTGTTTCTCTATTTTTCTTCTATTTGAGGTCATTTGAATATGCCATTGATCTATGACTCTATGCCACTTATTTTTCATTATATGTATGCTTTGGACATGTGCATATGTCCTTGTTTTTGCATTATTAATTGTGTATGCATGCATTTGAACATGTCCTTCCATATTTATCTAAGCCAACTTACATATTTTTTGTGTATGTGGATGTTTGAACATGTTCGTGTATGTCTTTCTTTCTCAGATTTAGTGACATGTGCACATGTCCTTTGTACTATAGTCCCCTAGCCTACTTTTTATGCCTCATGTGTTATATGTATGGTTCCATGTATGTATCATGGCAATGACACTTATCTCTTACTTGTTTCACACTTCAGTATTAGATTCCATGAGTGACCTCAGGCATCTCCCCTTCCTACTTGGGCATCACAATGGAAATCATGAACCATCCCCTTAGGTATCTACTCAATTATTACTCAAATTTGTTTCTCATACACATTGCTATATCTATATTGTCATCCTTGTGAATGATAGATATAACATAAATCATATATTACAAACATATGCTCAGACTATCTTATATTATAATGTTATGTATGCACTTTATATTGGTTTATTACACATAAATCATATATGTTCCAACTAATACACATTTTTTAGAGATTTTTATTTTAAGGATAGTTCTTGCACAAGTTCAACAACTCCACTCTAAAGAGGGGGAATTCATATAGGTTTGTCATAGAGACCAGGCTATCTGAATTCACTCAAAGTATAACTTTCATCACACAAACATAATACATAAATTTGTTTTAGGAAAACATGGTGGAAAATAGTGACATGGAAGCTAGTTTTAGTTACATAAAAATTAGAATAGTTAGACATTAACTCCAAAGTTAAGACACTAGTACCACTAGTGCTACTATCCAAGATATGGTGATATTGTCTAGTAGCCTCAGTTTCAAGAAATTTTTGATTTTCCATAAAAGTTTAATAGGTAAAATTCATGTTTGCATAGGTTTAAATATAGATTATTACAACTCAATCTAGAATCCATATACTTAGATATCAGATTTGGGGGTTTGTGTAGACACTAGAATTCTACACACTATAATTCTAAATGTTAAGACACCACTACACTACCTTAGGACTCCCTTGGGACCAATTTGGCCCTTTGACCCCTAACTAAGCCTAACCATGACCAATTAACTAAACCAACCATTTAACCCACTTTATACCTTGGCCCTTAACTCCTAATGGTTAGGATGACCATCGACGAACATCTTGACCACTGATGGTTAGGTTCTGCCATCCCAAAAACTAACATGCAAACATCCACCTTTCTTTTCTAAAATTAGCTCAGCTAAATCCACATATGAGCCATTTCATGCATGAATTATAATTATAAGGTCCAATTTACATCTTATTACACCTTTCCTTCCTTGCTTATAATAAGAGAGGATCAAGAGGTCAAAAAGGACTACATCCATAACTATCAAGAGAATTTACATCTAGAGATTTCTTTTACATGTGTTATTATAGCAATCCAACCATCATGATAGAGATCCAACTTGCCTGCACCCCTTGATAGATATACAAATACCATTACTCTACCAAAATCATGTTAAACTATATAAACAAGATAACCACATCAACCACTCATATGATCAATCTTTTACATATCAAGTCTCTATTTTCTAGTATTCAATTACTTTATAAGTATTTTGTAATCAGCCTAGCATAAACTGATCTCCTAGAATTACCTTTTAGAATATTGTTAATCAGTTTATTTATCAACCCAAGCTTACAAAAAGTAACTGCTGATGGTTGTCTCAACCACCAATGATCTACCCAACCATCGACAACCACTTTGACCACTAACAGTCACCTTAACCACCGATGGTCATCCTAACCATCGATGATCACTATGGTAGAGAATAATAAGTCATTTTCATCCTCTTACCCCTAATAAAATCTATCGTATTATGTCCCTACCTATTCACATACCCCTACCTAATTTTTTGAATCACACTTGATCTATTTATCATTAGTAATAAATTTCTTATTACTAAATTAGTCATATCTAGTCTACTTATTTATCAAGCATTTCATGTGTTCAATTTTAGTACCTTTTAAATATTGATGCAAGTAATTTGTATTATATTTATAAACTTAACTATTTAAAATGTGGATTGGAAGCCCTTGAAGAAGCTCTTACTTTTAGGATCTAGATAGTGTTATGCAATCCACCTAGCTATCTATCTAACCAACTATTTGCTTTAGTGTTATCTTATTTTTAGGTCATCCTACCAAGCCAAAGAGGAGTTATTCACAATCATCTAATTCAATGGATGCACAATCAAATATTTTTTTCAATCATACCCATATTTCTTTTCTCCTTCTTCCTTTTTTGAAATATAAGCTAAAATTCATTGAAATATTTTGGCACACTTGATGGGACTTTGAGTCTTTACTCAGGTTTTCTCTTATTTTCATCTATATGTCCTTATCCCTATTTCATGCTCATAAACAAAAATAAAATTTATTTTGGGCTTAAAATCAACTAAATACATTAGTTTCTTGCAAGTTTAGCTCACATAAGTTAAGCTAATGTGAAGTAATTTGATCATAGCATCACCTTTATTACACACACTAAACCAAACCACCTTCATCAATTAAACATTAAAAAAACTCGAGATAAGGCCTAAATAGGATTTAATCACCTATAAGTCACCTTACCCTCTCTTAGTAATCCTAGTTAGAGGTCATTACCAAAGGGAGAGCCAACTCAACTCTCTGGTTGAGTATAAATTCTATAAATTGATATATTTTAGCTAAGCACCTAACACCCTTATCATTTCATTGTGTGAAGTGAAGGGGTAGGCCCCAATAACAAACCATATATTGATTCCTAATAAAAATTCCTTTTTAGATCCTAAACATAACTTGAAACCAACCATAGGCTTATTTTCTAGTACCCACTTTACAAGCCAATTTTAGTAACACAATTTTTTACAAAGCTTAAGTCATAAGCCAAAATATAGATTAAAAGGAACTCCAAGACCTAATGTACTTTTCAATGTGTGTTTGATTTCCTTTCTCTTTTCTTATCTTCTCTTTATTTGAGTGGTGAGATTATTTGTGTATTCTCTCTCCCTTGTCTTGGATGGTTATAACTCATCAATAACAAAAGAATATAGTAGAATAGAACCCATCACCAAACCAATCAACCTCTTTTACCTCCTCATCCATGGAATACATCTCTAAACTAGAAGACTCTCCTCACTTTTTGGGAAGTCCTCCCTTCCCTTAATAATTTTCCCAAGGAGATTCATATTTTACCACCTTTTTAGATAATAATCATGTGGCCCTTCAACATAATCTTAAAACCATGCCTCACCATACCCCTACTTAAGTTTCACTTATGGACCCACCTTATGGCATGTATTCCCACCTTATGGGAAATAATTATATTGCCACATTTACTACCCATCCTTTGAATACCCAAGATTCCTCATCACCAATAATCCCTTTGATACTACTATGGGAAACCAACCTATAAATACACTTATAGCTTCCACCCCAACCAATAACTCCTATACCCTAAGAACAACCCAACCATTAGCCACTTATACCACCCCTCACCATGGGAGTAACTATCACTAGCATTTTCAACATTCATTTAGCTACCTCTAACCCATTAACAACTACCCCAATTAAAAATATTATGCTGCCTATACCTTCTACCTTACCACCAGTTATCACAAAGGTCACTACCCTTCCTTTGATCACCAACCTAACCACTGCTCCTACCCAATAGATGACCATTACATCAAACCTAAGTTACATTTGTAACCCAAAAGGGAATGTACCTATACCTAGTACCCAACCACCTACATTAACCTACCCCTACATAACATCCACCCAAACACTAGTGTCCACATATCAATATGTGGTAGCTCCTCACGCCCTACTAGTTATCAGTATGTTACTCAACTATCACAATAATATGCACCTTGCAACCCTTCAAGTGCACAACCCCAAGTAGACCTAATGAATATGCCCATGGATAATATTAATACCTTAGACTCATATATTTTTGGAGATGACAACATCTTATCATATGACTAGATCTATAATGATCCCTTTCACCCATCCATCCCTATCAGACCATATCCTCCTCAGTGGGAGCTCCCCAAGTTCTCTAAGTTTTAGAGTAAGGAGGATCCCCATTAACACCTTAAGGAATTTAGGCATGCATGTTATTTCATTTCATATGATGATGACCTCCTTATTTGTACCTTCCCCATGTCCCTATCTTGTCTAGGATTAGACTGGTATAGTGCCATAACCACACACTCTTTGTTCTCCTTCACCCAGTTGGCCCAACCTTTCTTGGATCACTTATTGATAAATATCTAAAAGAAGGTTTCCATCACTGACATTTAATCTATTCATCAATTTGATGATGAATCTATTATTTATTTTGTAGCTCATTGGAGGAGGTTAATAAATAAACTTTCCTTCTCTTTACCCCAACCCAAACTGATATAAATTTTTTCTTGAGTATGTGTCAAGCACATCTCTTTTACACTACATGTCTAGATCTTCAAAACTTGTGATGAAGATTTTACCATGGTACATAAGCTATAAAATAGATCCATTGATGATGGGAAGATAAATTTGAAAAATAATAACTCTATCTACAAGACCAATGAGGCCTCTTCCTCAAAAATGAGCAACCAAACCAATACCAATGCCAAGATCAAGGGAGCTACAAATGTGATTGTCTTTAAAATAGATCCTCCACCATTTTTCAACCAATAAAACTCCTAAAAGTCCTCAAAATAAAGAATGAGAAGCAAAAAATGGGACACTCAAAAGAAATTTACTCCACTAGGAGAATCTTACGCTTTAATTATATAAAAGTTACTAAAGGCCAACATCATACAACTTACTCCTATAAAACCACCTCAACAATTTGATTCATCTCATCCTACACCTAGTTTGTTTAATGAGAATGACATATTTTCTTTCCATTGAGTATTTGGTCATGATGTTAGTATGTACAATACCTTCAAGAGCATTGTCCAATCTCTCATTGACAAGGGGGAGCTCATGTTGGATAACCCCAATGTACCTCAAAACTAAGCCCTTGAAATTTTCAAGCAACCTTTTACCCAATCATGAACCTAAAAAAATTGAGGTAAATAAGGTTAAGTTTTCTCATGATGCCCATACTATCAATATGGTTCTTAACATGCTCATTTTTGAAGAACCTCCCATACAATCTATCTATTCTCTACACCCTCCACTTATTGTGGTAGCAAAGTTACCTTGTCTTTTGGAGACCCAAATCAAGGAAATAACCCTATCTCCTCTTCCACTTATTTAGGTAGTGGACACATTAACCCCTCCTTCCACTGACATGTAGGAATAAACACCCATTTTACCTTCTCCCTCAATTATTGAGCAATTTACTACCTCTTTAAAGATCATTGCCAAAGAGGAAGCCACCATGTTTATACCTCTCACAGAGGAGTCATGAATCCAAACCTTGAATCATTTGATTTATTAAAAGGATTAGGTCACCATTCCCCTTTCTAAACCTATGGGATTATCTTTCAATTCCACTATTTAGGGAACAAAACTAGTATATAAACCATTCTCTAGGTTAGTGTAAAAATTAGAATTTGTCTCCAAACTTGACATAGATGGAACCACATTTTGGAAAATATTAGGGCTATCTTACATAAAAAATAAGGAGCCTCCAACCATACCTTTAGCAAGCCAACTCACCACTCCTATTATCCAAACACCTATCTTATCAACCAAACTGATAAAGGCCTCTACCAACCTAATAATTTTTGAACCATTAAATGCACCTAAATTCTAGACAACCAAATCAACCTCTCTAACCATACTGACCAAACCAACCAAAGACCTTATCACCTTCCCTACATATATCCTTCATCACCCATCTATGAAAGTAGAGCTTACCTCACCAAAGCCAATAACTAAACACAACACCAAATCAACCAAGGAAGTAAAGACACCAAAGGGCCAAAATCTTACCTCTATCAACCTTTCCCTCTTCTCAGGGCATCATCCCTACACTCTGGTTATCAAGGCTATTGTTCTAACTAAAACCCAATAACCATTATTGATTACACTAGTATACTTGCTTGTAGACACACCTATCTTTATCGAACCATCAATAACCAAGCTACCTACCTTAAAACCCCTTACCTCCAACTTGTCAACCTCTACCTTACCAAAACCTAAACCATCAGCCAAGATCACTACCTTACCCAAACATCCTATCACCAACCCTATTTCCAAAAGGACTTCCATCTCACCAACCAAGACCAAAACCTCTAAAACCTCTCCACCTTTAGTTGAATCCTACTCAACTACTTTTGAAAGGTTATTACAAGTTTATTTTTTAACCTTACCCCTTATCAAGTCATTTAATACTCTCAATCCATAACTATTCTAGTATGAATACTACCAAGTGTGTTCCTATAATAGGACACTAGGGCATGACACAAATAATTTCAAGTCTCTCCAAACCATTATCCATCAGATCTATGATGAGGATAAGTTTGTAATAGAGGAACCTCCCATAAGCCCACTACCAATCCAACTAATAAAAACCATTACCCAACACTTACATATTCCTCCTCTCTCACCTCAAAGTGAGAACCAAACCCATCTCCTACCACAACTCTTCCCTCTATCCATACTATCCATGTGTTCACATGACCACATGCTTAATAAAAGGATAATGGGAAGCCCAAAGTGTCCATTCCATAGATATACCCACGTTCCACCTCCTAACTAAACCAAAATTAAACACCACCACCTTTAAACAAACCCAAGATATCTATCTTTGGTACCTACCAATCCAACCCCTCCAAATCCATCATGAGAGTTATGCTCAAATAAATTCACTAGACCCCAGTGAAGATGAGCTTATATGACCTGATTACTACTTCACATCATCATCACCAAGCAATGATTAAGGTAGTATAATTTGTAGAGGCCCAACCTAAATACACTTAACCTCTAGTAGCCTTTGTTGGTGCTCTCCAAATTTCTAACCTTATCACCTTCAAGGATTCAAAAATACCTTTTATCCACCCTGATTACACAAATCCCCATCTCTTTATTATTGATTACATCAACCAAACCCACATCAAATAAGTCATGATTGATGGGGGAGCTAGTATTACTATAATCTCCTCCCATGCCTATAACCAAATCAACCTACTAGATAATGTCATGTTTGAAACCTCAATCATACATTGATCCTTTAATTACACCATGGCCACTAACTTGGGAACTATTATCCTTCATATCCATTTAGGAACCTGTAGACTCCCTAAACTATTCTATGTAGTGGAAGGTGAATTCTAATACAATGTCTTACTAAGAAAAACTTGGATTTTCTCTATGGTGTTTGTTCCCTCTACCCTTCACTATTACACCAAATTTGAGAATGAAGGTTAGGTTGTCACTATACAAACTGACCCAATCCCCTTTTTGTCATGTAACATGATTCACTGACCTAATAACATTCTCCTACCTCTGTCTAGCACACCCTCATTAGCCACCAACAAGCCCTCACCCATAAAAGAAGAAGTCATACCTTCTTCTACCAATAAGGCATAAACTAGATCATCTATCCCCTCTGATCAAATCCCCACCTTGGACCACTTTGTCTTTCACTAGGGGAATATCACCTCCTCACCCTTAATACTTTCCATACTCCTCAAGAATATAGGAAACTTGACCACCAACTTGGTTATGAACCCAATATCAAAACCATTATTCCCTTTAGACCTTCACACTATCAAACCCACTTCATCTATGAGGGACTTGACAAACCACTTGATGCTTATACCTCCTCTTCACCTTGGCCTTTCATCTCTAGTTTCTCTTATCTAGGCAAGTTGAATTTTGCCAAGACATACCTCCATAAGTGTAATTGGAAAGGATTCAATCTTAGATGATATGAGCATGGCCCACATGAGCTAATTTCCATTGAGATAAAAAAGCCTCATGAGAAACATATCCTTGTTTTCATTTTACCCACCGATAAGTGGTCTAAACCACCTACCATCACCATTGTTGGGGAAGACATCCCTTCCTCACCAAATTCTCCTCCACTTGCATGTGAGGATGATGACATACTCCAACCTAACATTATTTTTGTGAACATGATCATCTTTGGACCCTTGAATTATCAAAAGGAAGGGAAACTATAATCATCCCTTTGAACAATCATGAGATGATAGGAGATGACTCTCCTTCCATTAATACTATTCAATGTCAGGATCATGATTCCATTCTCACCTACCTTGTGCCCTAGATTCTTCCATACACAAATACCTTCCTCTTGAGAATTAAACCATGTTGAATTAATATACCATGGATATCGACTTGGGCACTTAGGATAACCCCTATATTTTCAAAATTATCTAATCATTGAATATTGAATAACTTTGGGATTTCCCCTTCTTCCTGCAAGACTAAATGATAGCATTTTATTGGTCTTACAGTGACATGCCTAAAATTAACCCCATCATTTCAACCCATAACATAGTCACCAATCATGATTCCAAGTCCATAAAGTATAAAATTTGATAAATACACCCTCACATGGCCCTTCTCATCAAAGAAGATCTTCAGTGTCACCTATCTATCAATTTCATTCAAACCATTTTCTATCCCCAATGGGTCCCAAATGTCATACCTATCAAGAAAGACATAAGGGGACTACAAATTTGTGTGGAATTTTATGACCTCAACCTTGCTTTCCCCATATGACTTCCCTCTACCAAGCATCAACCACCTAGTTGATCTTACAATCAGTCATGAGATGTTATCTCTCATAGATATATTCTTGAGTTATAATCAGATCCTAATTGCCCCCAAAGATCAACACAAGACCACATTTACCACCCCATGGGGTACCTTATACTATAGAGTCATTCCTTTTAGAATAAATAATGCTGGTGTAACCTATTAATGTGCCATGACCTACATCTTCCATGATTTTATCCATAATATTGTCGAAGATGATGTAGAAGACATCCTTGAAAAATCTAAGTATCTTAAGGATAATGTGGTCATTCTCAATATTATCTTTAAGCACCTTATCCATTATCATATCTACCTTAACCATAAGATGTATGTCTTTGGGGTCTTATTATGAAATCTTCTTAGTTTTATCATTTTTATTTGATTGAAGTCAATCCAGCCAAAATCAAAGCCATCATAGACATGCTTCCTCAAATTAACTTCAAGAAATTTCATAGTTTGTATGGGAAGCTCCAATCCATCCATTATTTTATCTCTAAACTTTTAAAATAATTCCATCCCTTCCACCACCTTTTGAAGAAGGATGTATCTTTCAAGTGGAATAGTGACTACCAAAAGGCTTTTGATTCACTCAAAAATTACCTTTTGTCTCCACCTATCCTCACCTCTCCCAAGGATGACCAACCTTTCTACCTTTATATCTTCACCACTAACAACTCGTTAGGGGAAATGCTTTCTCCTCAAGATGAGAAACATATAGAGCAAGACATCTACTACTTAAGCTATATGTTTGTAGAGTATGAGACTCAATACACCCACATCGAGAAGTTTTGCTTATATTTTGTCTTCATGGCTACCAAAATTTTCCACTACCTTTTTAACCACAAAACCTATGTCATAGCCAATACTAACCCATTCAAGTATATGCACTTTAAGTCATACAAAAACTAATGTATGGTCAAGTGGATCATGTTGTTATTAGAGTTTAACCTAGAGTTCCTTCAACAAAAGTCAATTAAAGGGAAATTCATTTCTGACCAATTGGATAAAGAACTATTATCAGACAACCAACCTCCTCTTTAGTTCACTAATAAGTTAATCATGACCCTCTCTCAAGCAGATTTCACCTATCAGGTCACCATGTTCTTTGATGGATCAAAATATCAATGTGGTGGGGGAGCTAGTACATCCTTATTCCCTTTGATGGTGGGCCCCTTCCTTTATACTTAAAGCTTGATTTTTAACATTACAACAATATGGATTAGTATGAATCCCTAGTCATAGGCCTTCAAACTACCTTAGCCTTGGGAGTCAAAACAATCAATATCTTTGGTGACTCCTAACTTATGGTCAATCAAATCAATGGCTCTTACCAGTGTAAGAATGATGTTTTGCAATAATACAAATAACTAGTTGATGAACTCTTAGAGTTATTTGAACACTACCACATATAATCAACCCCATAATATACCAATAAGTTAACTGACACCATGGGTTCTCTTGCATCTCAAATCCTATCTATACCCTTTGAATCTAGGATATCTATCATTATCCATAGACATACCCAACTTTCCTATGTCAAATTAGATTCTCCCACCATTTGAAATGTAGAAGAGACCCAACCTGACCTTTAGTATCAACATACCTTCAACTATCTCAAAGTTACCATCGTTCCTTCTAGGATTTCCAAGAATGCTCAAAGATTATTTATCCAAAGTACTTCACATTATACCATTATGGGGCAATTCATTAAAAACATGGCTTTGATGTTCTCCTCTTTTTTCTCCTATGAAATCATAAAACCTCTCATGCTATCAAGGAAATACATGATGGTATCTATGGGGGACACTTTAGTGGTCTCACCATATCTAAATTCATCCTTCACCTTAGATTTTATGAGTTTACCCTTATCTAAGACTATTTTGATTATCTAAAAAAGTGTGTTGAGTGTCAACAACATACTAATCTACATCATGCACCTATCCATAGTCTTTGGGTATCCACTAATTTTTAACCCTTATCACAATAGTTTCTACAACTTATTAGTAAAATTAATCCCCATTATTCATAGCTACACAATTCTATCATCACTATGACTGAACATTTTACCAAATGGGTATAGCTTATTCCTTTAGTCTCAACCAAAGTAGAAAAGATTTTCAACTTTATCAACCATCACATCATCTACCACTTTAGTGTTCCTCATAAAATAATCATTGATAATGGAAAATATTTTAAGAACAAACAAGTCCAAGGTCTTTATGATGCATTCAAGATTAAGATATATTTTTCCTCACCTTATCTCCCTTAGGTGAATGGATAGGCTGAAGCTACTAACAATTATCTTAACAACATGCTCACTAAAATGGTTAATACATCTAGTCAGGATTGTAATTTGCATATCCCTTTGCATTATGGGCACATCATACTAGCATTCAAACCCTTATGGATGCTACCCATTTCTCTCTTGTATTTGGAATGGAGGTTGTCTTGCCTCTCAAAGTCAAAATCCCATCTCTTTACATATCTCTACATGATCTAATTACTGAGGATGATTATCATTAGCGTCATTTAGCCTAGCTTGAGATACTTAACAAGCATCACTTAGCCACCCTTAACCATCTTCATGTCTATCAATAGCATGTTAAATGTGACTATAAAAATCACGTTAAAATGTGTGAAATCAACATCATAGACATCATCTTAAATTAAAATCAACATGTCATCAATATGGAGAAAATAAAATGGGTCAAAGTTTACTTTCAATTGGCTTAGACCCTATATCATAACCCACAAGTATAGATTAGGAGCTTACTGGTTATCCTCTATTGAGGGAAACTTAGAGCCAGAGCCCCTCAATGCTTCACATCTATGTCTATTCTTTTGTTAAGAAGGATCAAGTTCACCTTTTGTTTTAAATTAAGCTCATCCCTTGCTTTCAACCACATTCATCTCCATATTTTAGGTGCAAATAATTAAAATTGAATCATGTGATTATCCATCATAGTCATATCCTAATCTTGAACAATGGGTACCATACTCTACCCATGACATGATTATCAATGTACTTTTTACCCCTTTTCATAAGGAAAAATCCCATGATCATTGTCACCTAAACCTCTTTACACCTAATTAGCCTTCTTGTAATTTTAGTTTAGCCTTCATAAAGGTGAATCCTTAAGCTGATATAAGCAAGTCTATGTCAAGAAAAATAATACAAGCAAAGAACAAAATCCAAACCAATAGCAATCATGGGTCATTCCAAAACATTCATAGATTTCTCCCTTGAAGGATAAATATTGAAAACATATTTGGAATTGCTCAATGTAAGGTGTAATAATCCCTTGAAGGATAGATATCAAGAATAATAAACAAAACATACAAACTTAGACCACTCCCTTGAAGGATAGTTGAGTAAAGCATTTGTCAAAACAAGCAATTTCTTGGAATCTTCCTGCATCGATCAACTTCCCCAACCCCCAAGCAGCAACTATAATCAAAGGACCCATTATCAATAAAAATAAAAAACACAATAATTTTGAAATCTACACTCATCTCTCATAAGCAAAATAATATTGAAATCCACAATCATCTCTCATGATTAGAATTTCTACATCGATCAGTATACACTTTGTACAATATAGACTTGTTTATACTAACTATTTAGAAGCCTATAGAAGAGGCATACTAGTCTCATAAGAAGGTTCCATTCTCATCCATTTCCATTTTATACATTATAATTAAGAGATTTTGAGCTCACTTAACATTATGTGATCAAGATACCTTTTTAACCATCCAAAAAATGCTAATGTGAAGCATTTGAAGGGCTTATGTTCATTAATCCAATACATCTTTGGCTTTATTTTTAGTCCTTTTCAAATAAGAAGCATTGCATTCTCTTCCTATCCTATCATGATTAGTTGATATATTCACATAGTCATTTGTCTCTTGATTATATCCTTTATTCTCACATCTAGTGTTGCTAATTAACTTGTTTCATGTGCTTTACCCTAAGTAGAATAACAACAACCATAACCATCACATCATATCAATGTATGTCATAAGCAAACATAAAACCATTATCATAACCATCATAGGCATAATAACATCATAGCATCCATGAATAATAAATAAACAAACCATTTTACACTACATGTCTAAATTTAAACAATGAATCATATACTCATTCAAATTTAGCATTTCATAAACATACATCATCATCATGACCATAAATAACATACACATCATCATCAACATAGATAAGAACCATCACATGCCTGAGTAGGTGAGCCTACATCATTATCCAATATCTATAACATAATCATAATAAATATAATAAAGGCATGATCAATATAAACATCACATCATAAGCATTAACATCAAATAAAAAACCATGAACATGAGCAATAAAGAAAGATCATATACATAACTCACGAGTCAAATAAACATTACAATGTGTATAAACTAATACACATGTCTCTCTCTCACAAAATATACATATCATCGCATTAGGTCATAGGATAGAATCAAAATGATATAAAACATAATATAATATGTATGAATAATGTCAAATCTATGCCCCCAGGGCACCCCTATCTCTTAGAGCACCACTAGGTCCTGATACCTATCTCTTTGTAACACCTATCTATCCACATATAAACATTACACACTAACCAAGAGTCACCATGCTGACACCACCTGCCAAACTCACTCTGTACTTGCCCCATCAAGACACCACCTGAAGACTATATCCTATTAATATTTTAACTCCTCCATTATGGCTAGGTGTCATGCCATGAGGATTATTAGCTCACCAGTGGGTTGCACGAAAGTGTTCATGGTTAGATCCCATCTCTTAATGAGATTCATGATCATGGATGCATCACATGGCATATACTAGTAATTCCTCATCATTTGAGCCCAACCTCCTTCATATATTCCCAATCGAATAGGGTTATCCCCTAGTGAATATCTATGAAGATGCATAAAACCTGATCACACATCTGAATCTGCTCTCATGCATGTACATAATTAGTAGCAAATAATTTAGTTCACTACCACACTCTACCTATGAACTATACCTTCTCACCTTACCCTACCTAATAACAAATATTTCACCTCTATAAACCATGTCACTTTTCTCAACTACACCTTACCTAATATATTAACCCTTACTGACACAATTAATGATCAATCCCTTTGCATGTCATTTTACCACATTCCTTTCAAACTTAACAACATTACTAAGTCATTAACATTACTAAGCTCATCATACCTTAATCACTTTTATTTAACCTATACCATTACCCCCTTTCAAACTTACTCAACCTTCCCTATTTGACCATTTCTTCAAAACCAAACACTTACCCTCTCCTATATTTACCTTGAACTCATATTCCACATTACTATACCCTAAATAAAATTGCTACCCATTTTCATTAGTAACCTAGCATTACCATCAAAATAATCACAATCATGAGTCCTTTTTTAACCTTAACTTTTAAATATTTTTTCTACTTCAATTAACCAATGATGGTTAGGTGTCCATCTCTTTTAGGATGTCAAATACCAATGGTCATCCTCAACCATTGATAGTCACTATGGGTGTTTCATGAGTAGAATACCCATAAACCTAACCTCCCCAACAATAACCTAAACAAAAATAATATCTTATAAATTATAACCTTATACCTACCCCTACCCTAATTTATGTACCCTACCCTATCCATTTGAAAACTTACCTATAAAATTGACAAAAAATTAGAAACCCTACCTAGGGTGAACAAAAAAAAACATAAAACCCAACCCAACAAAGTAACTACCCAAAAAATCAACTACCAATTCCAATAATATAACCAAATAAACCTACAACTACCAATTTAAGTATGCCACTTACCTCATTTCTTGACCATCATCAAGGAGTAATCTATGGACCTACCTATCCTCATCCATACCGATGCTCACCCTACATCTTACCTCAGTCCTCTCGATCAATCTAACTCAATAAGTACACCTCAACAATTACCATCAACAAAAAATTCTCCCAAAATGAATAATTCTAGAGCTCAACAATAAAAATTTACAATGAGTGAAAATGAGATTCACTTTTACTTTTAACCTCTATGGCTTTAGGTTTTTCACCCTGACTATTGACAATTAGGGTGACCATTGATAATCGCTCTTTAGACCCCTAAGCATTGATGATCAAAGTATTATAATTTTTACCCATTGACTCTTCAATAATAATATTTTGGTGCACATTAACCACACTTTCACCCATGGAAACTACCTTCTTTACCCACCTTGACCACCTTGTCACCTTGTCATTAGTCAATTTTAGTCCAACTAGCGTGTATTTTGTGAAAAACTTTACCTGGTCCTTTGACTATAGTGAAAACATTTTACATGTTGACCCTTTTGAAATTTTACCACCTCATTCATACCTAATCCACTTTTTTCTTCTTAGGAGCACTTCCTACTTCAGATACCCATGACACTTGACTAGTTTATGTATTCATTTAGAGCACTTTCTACCTTGCATACCCATCAACACATAAACATTACCTAAGAGACTTGTTTTTATTTGTGTAACCATCCACTATGCTTAAATTTGGTCACATGGTCTACTTGTCACTTTTTCTTCTATCATTGACCTTTATTTTTTATCAACTATAGAAACCTAGTCAATGCGTGATCTTGGCTATCACACTTTTTATCACACTTTATGTGCTTGTTTACACTTCAATACCAAACCTATCACCTACATTGATGATTTACAACTTCATCATCAACTTCATCCACCTTATTAAAGCCACACTCAATTATATTTTACCCCATTGACTCCCATTTTGATGGGGAAAACCTCCTTCCATACTCAGGGCAACTAGACCTTTGATCAACAATCAATTTTTGTTTTGTATCTTGTTGATTTAAAGTCACATAACAAAAAAGGGAAAAATGTAGATACTATAATTATGCACATCATAATTATGAATATTGAGACACTCCTACACTACTTTAGGACCCCCTTATGACCAATTTGGCCCTTTGACCCCTAATCAAGCCTATCTATGACCAATTGACTAAACTCACCCTTTAACCCACTTTCTACCTTGGGCCTCTACCATCAATGATCAAGGCCCACCATTCCAAAAACTAACATGAAAACATCCACCTGGATTTTCTAAAATTAGCTCATCTAAATCCATGTGTAAGACATTATATGCATGAATTATACTTAGAAGGCCTAGTTTACATCTTATTGCACCTTTCCTTCATTACATATAAGAAGAGAATATCAAGAGGTAAAAAAGGACATCCACAACTCTCAAGATATTTTTCATCCAAATCTTTCTTTTATAGGTATTCTTCTAGTAACCATCATGACAGAGAGCCAACTTGCCACCATCCCTAAGTCGACAACTTGTTACTCTATTGGAACCACATCAAACTCTATAAATGATCTAACCACCTCAAACACTCATCTGATCAATATTCTACAAGCTAAGTATTTATTTTTAGTATTTAATTACCTTATTTATATTTTACAGTTAGCCTAGCATAAACCCATCTCCTAGAATTCCTTCTAGAATATCATAAATTAGTCTATTTATCATCCCAAGCTTACATATAGTAACCATCAATGGTTGTCTCAACCACCGATGGTCTTTCCAACCACTTTACCTTCACTATTGATGATCATCCGAGCCACCAATGGTCACTATGGTAGAGAATAATAACAAGTCATTTTCACCCTCTTACCCCTAACCAATTCTATTTTCTTTGTCTTTGCCTATTCATAGACCCCTACCTAATTTTTTGAAGCACACTTGATCTATTTAACATTAGTATTGAATTGATTATTGTTATATTAGTCATTATAGATCTACTTATTTATCAAGCATTTCTTGTGTTCAATTTTAGTACCTTTTGATTATTGAAGTAAGTAATTTATCTTCTATCTATAAACTTAATTATTTAAAATATGTGGATTGACAACCCCCAAGGAAGCTCCTACTTTAGATATTTAGCTAGTGCTAGGTAGTCCACTTAGCTATTTACCTAACCAGCCATTTTCTTTAGTGTTGTCTTATTTTTGGTTCATCCTCCCAAGCCAAAGAGGAGTTATTCACAATCATCTTATTCAATGTGTACACAATCAAATAAGTTTTTCAACCATACATGTATTTAGTTTCTCCTTCTTCCTTTCTCAAAATATAAGCTGAAATTCACTGAAATAGTATGTGCAACACATTATTTATATATTCTCACTTATACACTAGTCGATCAGATGGAATGATAGACTCTATGTCATTCTTTATGTTATACACACTAGACACAATGTTCTAAGTTACACACCAGATTTATGCCTTAGGCAATCTAAAGTGGTTGGCATTCTTGAGTGGTCTAGAACCACTTAATATTCTTGAGTGGGCTAAAGTCATTTTACATCATTGATTTCTTGAGTAGTCATGGAGACAACATATATAGTTCTAATTACATTTATACATATTTATTTATATCATGCAATTTCAGTTTTAGATGCATCTACTACATATGGGTACGCAATGATCAAGTCATGGTTAACTTGAGTTTACCAAATTATTTAATTATTTTAGGGTTAAATGGATTTTAATACCTAGGTTGTTGAAGGGTCTAAGTATAGTAAATTAGGCTAAAAATATGAAACAAATATAGATATTGATTTGTAACATAATTGACTTAGTTTAACCTTTCTAAAAATAGTAATAAATGATGTAAACAAGTACTTAGCTATAAATTGACTAAGATGAGTGATCTAGAGGTTGAAAACTAGGATAATAATTGATCTAAGTGTTACAAACATGATCTAATTGTCAAAAATCTTCCTATATAATATCACCATATTTGGACAATACCACCAATGACACTAGTGACATTCTTTGGGTGCTAGTATCATTTTTGTATGATTGTTCTAAGCTTTTGGGTATACATGTATCTGGATCTACCAAGCTTGCTCTAATGTGCACAAGTTTTGATTCTCTTTATGTGACCTATTTTTATTGATTTTATATGACAAATCTAAACCTCCATGTTTGTATGGCATCTAGTTGGCACAAGTATTAGAGTTTCATGTTAGTGGGTTAGGCTAGACATCCTCAACACCCCACTATGATGATAGCTTCCTACATACCAATACTCCAAGGAGGGATCAAACCTGACATAGTTATCCCTACCTAAGTGATTGTGAAAGTGTAATTAAAGCTAGTATGAATGTCTACTTGATTTATTTGAGTGTGCTTGAAGATATAAATATGAGTAATATAATCTTAGGAATGTTTTAGATGGTTGTATATAAAAGTAGGGTAGAATAGGGATTGATAACTTTGATTGTGCACAACTTGTTCTGAGTTTTCTTGTGTAATTCATATATGATTTCCATCTAGTGGATGAATGGCTAGGTTGACCCTCAGTGATTATTGATTTTAAAATATGTCTATTGGTAAAAAAATGGTAGGAAAAAGATAATATCACCTAAATTTAGACATTATCACCATTGACACTATTGTTCAAATTATGGCACTAGTTTTTAGGTGATATAACTTGGGGAACTAGGGTCTAGTATGCTAAAGTAAAGGTCTATGACTTATTTAGGTATGTTTATGGATGCATGTGGCCTACATCAATATTGGATAAGTGTTAAAATTATCCATAAGATAGGTCTAGGGCTAAACTAGGGATGGGTGGTCTCAAGTAACACTCTTAGCACTCAAGTGTCATTTTTAGATTATTATAATGGGAATTAAAATGTGCAATAATAAAGTATTAGTTTTCAATTTAAAGTAAAAAATTAATACATTAAACTTAAAAAACCAAACATAACTCAAACAAAAGAATAAATACACTCTTCTATAGATTTATTTGCATAGTTAAGTAAAAGTGAATACACAAGATTATAAATCTTATGAATCCAAAATCCCCAATCCATATCAACCTCAAGTTTAAACCTTGAAAGGATAACCCAATTTAAAACAATCAAATTATAATATCATCTTTAAGTAATGGAGCTTGGCCAATATTCTTAATATAAGTATATGATTAATATGCTTTTCTAAACCCTAAGTTCCATAAAACAAATCAAAAAATTATATGACTTATGATTAAATAATAAATGTACCTTAGACATAATGTCACAATATTAACCTTGTAAATTTGTACCAACAATAAAATATATTATTAACCAGTGTATCACATGATTATTGAAAGTAATATGTCAATAACACTACTCAATTTTAATTGAAATATATTAATAGTAAAAAATCAAGATAAGGTTATAATTTGAAGAAAATCATAACTGATTATAAAAACACTATAATAACTATAAATGACATGTACATGTTACAAGTTATATAATCAATCTTGTTTTCTTGAATGTCAAATAGTGGCACAAGAATCATATAATAACATAAATTCAAATTTAAAAAATATGTATTTTGAAAAGGATTTCAAGAAAAAATAAGACACATTCAAAAACTTGCAACAGTCCCCAAAAAGAGTCATATGTGGAATCATGATTGGCACATGTCCATTAAGAGTTTCTAAAGCTTCCAAATAAGCCCAACTATTTAGTGGATCTATATCCACCCTATATATCATTTGGGAAGTGGAATTGGTCACTCCTTAATGAACCCAAAAAATATAGGTAGATGACTATGATAAAATTATGAATGAGATGCAAAGATTTGAATAGGGTTACTCATAGGTAGGATAACTAGCACAATACAAAAGACCAAAAATCATGTAATCACATATCCATGCTTAAGAATTTTTTTCCAAACAATGTAAGCCATATAATTGAAAAAAAATATTATTTAATCAAAACCATGCAAAACCATGTAAATCAAAACATATGCACATCTCAAACTTTGGATGGTAATCCATTCATAGTAGTACAAAAAGACCATAAGACACAAAACCCATCTCTTTTAGCCTATATATACATTATCCAAGGGTGGAAATATAAAATAATACCTCACCATTATTGAGTTTCCATTGGCCATGATTTACCATTAAAATAAAACATTTTATAAGAATAAAATTATTGAATATATGCAATAAGTATTCCCAATATTCCCAATAACAATCTAGCTTTCCATTCAAACTAAAAATGTCATATTTAAACTTTTCATAAAAATTCCATGAAAATAAAAAAAACTTACTTGTTCAAAGAAGTACCCATCACATTTTCACAATCATTTTGCCTTCTCAACTTTCCTTCCTCTTCTTTTATTTATCCCTCCTCCCTTTTCACTTTTTACACTCATCTGCTAGTACTACTATTTAAACTTTCTAAGCATCTTATATATGTAGCTCCAACTTGAAGAACTACCTAGTTATTCAAGGTCGAAACTACCAATGCTAGTTTGCTAATGACTGGTGAGCCTATTCATGTAGGTTTTGAGCTCATGCAATCCCAAAAGAATAAAAATTTGAACACTAACATTACAAAACATGTCTTTCAATGGAACTCTAGAAACCCTAATCATCCTTTAGTTTTAATTCAATGTTAAATCCCATATAATGCATGCTTATAATATCCAAATAAATAAAATATCATTACAATGCTAAAGTCCCAAGTGACTTTTTAATAATCATTGTCATGGATAAAGTCTAATGAATTTTTATTATTTTTACATGGATTAATTCTAAATGAATTTTAATTAATTCACCATATTCTGAGTATTTTAGACTTATAAAATGCAATAAAACCCATAGTATTTAAAATATTAGTCTTTAGTTACAAGTGACCTTCAACATCCTTGATTATATTTTTATGCCATAAGATTTTATTGATGCCTTAATATTTATCATAGGTATATAGATTGTTTAAAGAACACTTCTCATTTTAGAATTTATAGAATTCAATGCATGAGTTACAAGTTGTGATAATCATGTTATCGGTTGATGGAATAGAGGTAAAATAAGTGGACTATTTCAAAATACTTATAAAGTTTGGTGGTTGGGAGCCACTTTGGCCTATATTTTTTAAAAGAATGTAGAAATATTACAAAATATTAGTGAATAATGATCAAAGCTAATATAAATACTAATCTAAGATGAATATTTACAATGGTAATTAAGATAGAGTGATATGTTTAAAAGAGAATCAAAGGGAAGGGTAAGGTAGAAAAGAGATGTTATTGATCTTCATCCCAAACATCATGACAAAGTTTAAATGTCCTCCAAGCATGTACTTAACCAATGCATAAAAAAATAGCATGATCTTAAATCTAATACACATTAGGCAAACATCTAAGGAATGAGAAAATTGCAAATAAGAACTAAGTTCACTTTAAAGATTTACCCTACAAACAAACAACATTAGCCCAAATGTAAGAAGAGTAAAATAAATTAAATGAACTTGAGAAATTTTAATCAACCTAACATTGACACAAGTTAATAACTTTTCAATTAAAATATGAACACCAATATTTTACAAGAACCATTCAAATATGGAGATGAGATCAAGAAAGTGAGAGAGAAACCACAATAACAAATGACATAAATGAATATGGATAATATTTTTATAATTCCTCACTTGCATTAATTGGTCAATGTTTACATAAGTTTCTAGCTCCAAAACTCCTTATGATTTGAAATTGACAATTCTCCTTTTATAAGGTGCAAATAATCATGTCAGTAAGTTATATCCAATCACAAAAGTACAAGTGTAGGGATAACTATCCTTTCCACAAATGTTCTAGAAATATACTAGAATTTCTTAATGGACTAATCTATAGGTAGTGTGTTTTACAAAAAACACATGCCTTCACAAATAGAATATTCCACTTCAAAATGTTATACAATGTTGGTTACAAAAAGAATATTCTTATTTCACTTAATCTTTGGGACCTTTGCATTGATATAAGATATTCATGGTTTTTTAGAATGTTCTTGGCCCAAAGTAATCTCCTTCTCTACTTTTGAGGTCAAAATAAAATTCCATGTTCCATTAACAAATGCTCCTCCAAGTTGTCATGGCATATTAGACTATTCACTGGTGGACCCTAGATCAAATTATCTTTAGATAGATGACAATCTAGGCTCTCCTTTGCATTAATAGGTCCATAAAGTCTCCAATTTGGCACATTGCACCCATGTGGTTATGATGTGGCATCTACATGGCATATCCATGGTATCCTACTCATTATTGTACAAAATATGACTGATACCTTTAGAAATTCAACTTTGATCTTGCATCACCTGATCTATCTAAATGAATCAGCATAGCTCATAGATCTTTGGATCCAAAAAACTACCTTAAATTTTATGTTTACATGACCATCATTTAATGTTCACATGAATGTATTTGATGGGAACATGACTATCAATTTTAAAAATGCACCTAAGACCATCTTTTATCTTAAATTAGACATCTACTTGACCATTAATTAATATTTACATGAATGTCATTAATGAGTGTCTGACCAAAAATTTTAAGCACATCCCTAGAACTATCTGTTATCTTAAATCTGATGTCCATATGACTGTTAATTTACATCTATGTGGATGCCATTGATACGGACATGATCATCAATTTTAAACACATCTTTATAACTATTTTTTGTGCTTTACATTTGTCTCTTCCTAGTTCATCTTGTTTCTTTTATGTGCCATGTGGTGACTATTCAATGTTTCTATACTTTTTGTACTAGTCTCTTGTGCATTGTTTGATATCTATACTAGGCTCCCACAATGGTGACACTTATCATCCCCATGGAACTCCATATAAATTTTGACAAATCAACATTACATGCATCATTTGATCAACTATAGTAAGCTCATGTGGACCATATATCTCAAGAATGTGCTCAATATTTTAAAATGGGGACCATGCCTTGAATTTTAAACATTTTCCATGTTTTTTTGGATCCATCTCATCTAAGTTAATGTGGGTCATTGATTCATCAATCTCAATTCCAAGGGTCAAGTGAAATTGCTCCTATAGATTAGGATCCTTGGCTCATTAAGCCTATCTCATACTGATCAATTAACTTCACCTAATTAAATATGGGTTGTTGATCATATGAAAAATCACAATGTTTAAGTTAGGACTCAAACATATATGAAACTTAGGACACAATCTTAAGACTAAGTTTTTATTTATGTTAATAAACATGAGTGAGACTTTTAAGACTAAGATTTTAGTCTAATTTATAACAAAAATGACCATGTATATAATAAAGACATAGTGTAAAGTTTTAACCTAAGTTTTTTTATCATATTAATAAATATGATAATCCTTAGGATAAGACTTTCATGCTAAGCCATATAACAAAAGGACTATGTGATTATTTAGACCAAGCTAATATTTTTAGCCTAAGGTTTAGTTGTGTTGAAAAACATGACCAAGCCTTAGGATAAAAACTAAACTAAGTCCATGGTATGATAATTATTCTCATACAATTTTTAATTCAATTCAAAATGGGACCAAGGTTAAAACATTAGGCTTGGATTAACCATGGATCCAATTAATCTTAAACTAATAACAAATAAAGATCATCTTAAACATTAGACATGATTATTCCCAAATTATATTACATTAATCTTACAAAATAAGCAATAAGTTTTAGTGACATTGGAAGGGGGTGAAACCATGATCATCCCAAAAACATGTCCATTAATCTAAGAAAGAATGGTTCTTATAGACAATATAAAATATTGAAGTTACGGCATGGGAATAATAAGAACTAAAGCTAAATCCTTAGATTAATGTTCTCATTTTACATTGATAAATAATGCTTCAATATAAATTCTTAGACTAAGGTTTAAAATATATTAAAATTAATATGGCACAAAATAGTCTAATGAAAATATTGTCTTAGGGAATTTATCTCAGGTGAATTGTTTCAAGATTTTTGTATTTTGATTTGTTGACTCTATTATAGGGTATTCAAGGTTCTTTGAGAAGGAAATTATTTTAGACCTTTTATCTAGGCAAATTATTCCAAAGACCAATTTTTTTGGATAAAATGTTTTAAGAAATTATCCTGCATAGTCTATTTCATTGGGAAAAATATCTATGATAAAAATTCTAAAGGAATTAGTAAGGGCAAAAAAGGGGCCCGAAGGGTCATTTCAATGAAGTTAAAGGGTAATCTCAAAGGGAAAAGGGCCATTTTCCAAAGGATGAGAGGTAATTACATAGAGAAAGTTTTTATTTCAAAACTTTCAAAGGGTAAATTGCATAAATGCCAAAGGGTATGTGCCCTTGGGGTCATTATTTAAAGATTTTTACATCAGACAAAATGTCTGATGACAAAAGTCTGAATGCTCATTTTAGAAAACCAAAAGGGTATGCCTAGAAGATAAAGCATCCTTAACAAAAATATTAAGGGGAATTTTCAAAAATTTGAAGGGTAATATTTAAAATTTGAAGGGTACTTTCAAAAATTTGAAGGGCACTTTTAAAAATCTAAAGGGTACTTTCAAAAATTCTTAAGGATCATTCTTTTAAGGAAATTGTCTCGGGGGGAATTATTTCAAGGAAATTGTCTTGGGGGGAATTAGTTTAGGGAAATTGTATCATAAATAATTTCAACACTTTTACCCCAAAGGAAAAATTCTTGTGGAATAAAAATCTTAAAGGGCAATTTCTTGCAAAACAAAAGTTCCAAAGGATAATTCAAAAAAACCAAAGGGTACTTTCAAAAATCCCAAAGAATAATTGGCCTAAACAAAAATTCCAAATGAAAATTCTATTAATGCAAAGGGAAATTTGAAAAATGTTAAAGGGTAATTCGGTTGGGAAAGAAACCTTAACAAAAAACCTAAAAGATAGGTATGTAGGCTAGATGTCTTTGATAAAACTTCCAAAGGGTAATTTCAAAAATCTTGAAAGGTAGGTTTTGGATAAATTACTACAAGAAAGATGTTATAAAAAGATAAGTCTAAAGGATCATTTCAAAAATAATAAGTTTGAAACAAATATGGTAAAGGGTAAGTGCAAAGAGGTTGAAGGGAAATTTTATCATGCAAATTTTTTGATAGAATAAGTCCATGGGGAAATTGTTTCAAACAAAACGTTAAAAGCAATTATCCTGACATAGATAAGTTTGAAAAAATAATTTCAACATAGACCAATTGCATAAGTCCTAAAATAATTCCTAAACAAAGTCCATAAATTACATAGACAAAGTATGAAATATAAAAATTGATAGTTAGAAACATAACAAAAGGACTTCGTGTTTAGGTCAGACAACATGAATAACAGAAAGGTCAAAAAATGGGGACTTGGGACATAAAAGGGACTAAGCCTGGATGTTACACTAAGGTTTGGTCATGTCGAAAAACATGACTAATCCTTAGGAAATGAAAATAAACTAATCCCATAGCATTATTTAAAATGTTCACACATAAAAAGTTCTTGCCAAATTCAAATCAAGTACTTAGATTAAACTAATTGGACTTGATTTCCTATAGACCAAAGGCTAGTAAATAATCAAGTTAACATTAAAATAATGAAACCCAATCATTGTTCATTCCAATTATACCTTATTAGACCTAAAACCTAAAACACATGGATCCAATGTTAGCACTCTAGATAATGACAAACCAGAACCATGAAAAAATATGCTAACCAAACCAGGTGTGGATGATCTCTAAATAAAAATAATGTGTAATCATTGTAATGACACTCTGATGAAGTGCATCTTTAATAAATTTGACACATGCGTTCCCATTTTTTATAAATGGGGGTATATTGACCTCAACAAATGGTGACTTCTTGAGGAAACATAACAATATGTTATAATTCAAAAATTCTAATTCAAACAAATTACTAGATTACTTATTTCACTTGATTGGTGCCATTATCAATATGATTTGATGGTTAAAAAAGTCTTATACCTATAGAATTAGGATCAAATAGAAAACCTAGTCATGTTATATGTGCGCTTTGATTCCACTTATTGTTTTCCATGGGATTTAGAGAAAAAATTCTAGATTTCATGAATTTAACCATTAACATTGACTTTTAACATGTTTGGATGTCCATTAAGAACCATGATTTATCTCAGGAAAGGCTTTGGAACTACTCTATTTCCAATGAGGCATCCATAGCCTTGATATATATGCCTTTATGTCCACTCAAGGTCTTGCTCCATTGTCATGTAGGCATCCATAGCCCCAATGGAGATTACCAGAATCATATTTGCTTTGAAAGCTTTTGGTTTTTCAATAAGATCTTATTTTTTAATTTATTATATCATTTTGGATTTTTAGAAAATTTTGGGAACTAATTCAGCTAGGTTTAGGGATTTGTTCAAATTTTTGATCCTTAGATAATCACCTACAATTACAACCTTTGTCCTAGGTAATGATGTTTGTTAAGTGCAAGCATGACCGTGTCTTAATAATTTGAGATTTCTTCCCATATGTGAAATCTTTCTTATAACCAAGATTAGATAAAATTAAGGTTTAGACCTTATGAAACAACCAACCTATCTGTTATTCCTTAAAATTCTTTCTAATTGTAACATTAAGCTCATATTTTAAACCCAAGGTCAACATATGCCTAAGATTCATACCTATATTTTTGAACTATGGAGTTATTAAGTATTTTAAGTGAAATTTGAGCCAAAGGATATTCAAAAGGACTTATTAAAATCAAGGGACAAATTAAGAGGAAGTAAATAGACAATTTAACATCAAAAAAATATGAAGCAAAGGAAAAGAAAACAAATATATACAAACTTATGTACAAATAAGAGACATGAAGGAAAAAATAGAAAGAAACTAATGTATCCTACCTATACTAACTATAACTATCCTTATAGTTTACTCCATGAAAACCCCAAGGGGAGAAATAACAAATTAGTGCTTAAGGTATTTCCTATTGGTGGGTAGTGTGAACTATGATCCTTGTAGGTCTTTCAACTTGAAGGTGTTGTCTTCAAGTATCTCAACAATCTGGTAGGGATCTATCCACAAAGGTGTAAACTTCCCATGTTTACCTTTAGGGTTATGCCTTGTCATAAATAACTATGTCTCCTTGTCTGAACACCTTTATCTTTGATCACTTAACAAACCACCTCTTTACTATGGTTTGGTGCTTTCTAAAATTAGAAAAATCCTCTTCCCTCTCGTCTTCCATATATATGATGTCTAACAACCTTGAATTTTAAAATTCTTGGTCTTCATCCACATATTTTTGCATGAAAATATATGTTGGTAGCTTGAGGTTGATTGGGAAGATGGTTTGTTGTCCATACACCAATAATAAGGGTGATGCTTTAAGGGATTGTTTGATTCTTGTTCTATCTACCCAAAGGTTATATTTGAGAAGCTTGTGCCATATCTTGGGTTTGTCTACTATAAACTTATTTATTACCTTCATTAAGTACTTATTAGTTGATTCAGATACTCCACTACCTTGAGGATAATTATTGGATGAGAACTTGAGAATGATTATATTATCATATGCCCATTTTATCATCTCTATGGATGTAAAAGTATATCCATTGTCACATATTAAAGAAATAGGTGTCCCAAACCTAGTGCATATGGTTTCCTCTAAAATACTAATCACTTCTTTAGTTTTACACTATTTAGTGGCCACTACCATAGTCCATCTGATGTAGTATTAAATAAAAGTTAGAATGTATTTGTGGCCTTATGATGTATTGTGGTTGATTACCCCCACAAAATCTAGTCCCCAATAAGCAAGAGGTATATCTATCATAACTAGTTGTAGTGGTAGGGTTGCCTTCGGATATTTTGTGTTAAAGACTTGACATGAATGGAAATAACTTATATGATTATGAGCATCCTTAAATATTTTAGGCCAATATTATCCATCTCTTAGGATTTTATGAGATTTTATCCTTCCATATAGATGTCCACTTTCTAACTTTTCATGAAAAGTGCTCATGACTTTAGTTGCTTCTTTGGATACACACCTCAAGTAAATACCATCAATTTTTTTTCTATACATCACTCCATATTTAATTAGGTAGTGGTCTACCTTAAGTCTTAGGGATCTTATTTTATCCCTATTCAACCCTAAAAGACAAGTGTCATTGATCAGTAGATGGATAATAGGATCATACCAATCATTGGACTAATTTTTTTATTTAACCTGCATGATACTTAGCTTGGGGTTAACATTGGAAATTAATCGAATTAAACCTTTGCACCTTACCAATTTTTTGTTATTCATATAAATTTCATACTCTTGAATCATAGGCATCCAATTACCTCTACTTTCTCCTAATTCATTCTAATTTAGCATGAGCTTGGTGGTAGGGTCTGGTAAGATGGCATGCACCTTATTCTTAAGAATGTAGTGTGCTTGAATTTTTTCACTGACTTAAATAATGCACATGTTTGTTTTTAAATTAAATAATAATTTAACTAAAAAATTTAAAGTTTGTGATCATGAAAACAATTAGATGATCACATCCATAAATTTTTTGAGTTAAAACTACAGTAAGAGTATGATCACAAGCAAAGGAATAATGGTAAAAATCCTTGGAGAAATATATAATTATCAATATCTGAGCTCATCTAATTTTCTCCTTGATGTCCTTAAAATAATTCTTGGTTTCTTTGTTCTAAGTTATTTTTATGTCTTTCTTTATCATATCATTCAATGGCTTGACAATTTTTGCAAAGCTAGAAATAAACTTTCTTACAAAAAATAATTTTTCTAAAGAATGACTTTAGTTATTTCCTACTATTAGGAGGCTCTATTTTTGATATAACATCTACTCTATCTAGGTCTATATAGATTCCCTCATTAGTGATAACATGTCCTAATAGTTTTTCCTCAGTAACATAGAAAATACTTTTCTTTGGGTTGAGAGAAATCCCATACCTTTTGTAGCTTTCAAATACCTACTATAAATTCATTATGTGGTCCTCCACATTCTTATAAAATACATTAAAATCATACACGTATATAATAAATCATTTACCTACCAAACCTTGGAAATCATAATCCATGGCCCTTTAGAACATTGACCCTATGTTTATCAACCTAAATGGCATTCTTTTCTAAGAAAATGTGCCCCACTTGGTAGTAAAAGTAGTTTTCATCTTGTCCTCTTGATTCAAAAAATCTTGGTTATACCCTAAAAACCCATCAAGAAATTACATCATGGAAAAACTAGAAATTATTTGTATTACTTGGTCAAGAGAAGGTATGGGGTAATTGTCTTTTTAAGATTTTCTATTTAGGTTTCTAAAATCAATGCATAGAAAAATTTCATAATTTTTTTCAGATTAGGACTAAATTAGCAACCCGAGTGGAATACCTAATGTGAAATACAATCTTGTAATTTAAGAGTTTCTTGACCTCTTTATATATTCGTGGTTCTAAAACTAGGTTGATAGGCCTCTACTTTTATCTAAAAGGTTTGCATTTTTGTTTTAAAGGTATGGTGTAAGTTATGACCTTTGGATCAAAGATTTTTAGGTCGTCATAGGACCATGCTATAATATCTTTAAATTTGGTAAGCATTTTTTTGGCTCTTTTATTTTCTATACTTGTACATGTTGTACCAATATTAATTAACTGAGTTTGACCATAAACTCTAAGATTAATTAAATTGTAATCCTTCCCCCTTACTTTGGGAGTCTTAGTAGCTTCATCTAGTTTATCATAATCAAAGAGTCTCTCCAAGGCTATCATGCCTTTTAGGATCTTAGTGCCATTAAATTGAATGACTTTGTATTTAGGTTTGATTTTAATGACTTCATCATCAAGGAGATTCACTTCATCAATAATGTGACCCTCAAATACTTTTAAACTAGTCAGGAAATATATAATCTATTGATCATCATTGGATACATGCAAGTGGTTGACATTATCAGGCATGGAGGGACATGGGACCAACTCAATACAAAGGTTTAGGAAGTCTTGGTATATCATAAGGTTGATAACAGCTGAGGCAAGCTCATCAACATCCTTATTTTATTCCCTAAGGATGGAAATAATATTGAAATCATTAAAATACTCAAGTAAATCCTAGACTCTAAACTTATACCTCTTGATATATGACAATTTACATTGATATTTTATACTTGCCTAATTGACTATTAGATTTGAGTCACCATAAACCATTAGTTCTTTAACTTCATGTTGTTTTGCAAATTCTAAACCTAAAATTAAAGCTTCATACTCAACTAGATTATTTGTACAAGGAAACTAAAATATATAAGTAGCATGATATTCTCTACCAATAGGGTTAGTTATAATAATCCCTAACCCACATGCAAACTTTCACCTTACACCATCAAAATTTAATTTCCATAGACTAGGAAAATCATGAGGATTCTTAGGGCCACATACCTTAGAGGTCTTAAGAGTGTAAATCCCAAACTCATCATCAACCACGCTCACACTTTCATTGATTTCATTGTATTCATTAATCACATGTTTCATTTTAAGATCTCTTTCTATCCTCATTTAGTTGGGGACTCCATTCCATGGAAAACACATATGTGAACAATTTGTGGACATATAACCATTCAAGCTTATAATCTAGTGTCTACTCAATAGCATACCATAAACATCAGGGATGTCCACCACTTGGATATTAGTGAACTATTAGATCCTTCACTCTGAGGAAATATACATGAGAACATTAAATAATTCACCAATCACTTTGACTCTTGAATTATCAAATTGAGTCATAACTCTATAATATTTAATAGGATTCAACCCTAATTATTCACAAATACCCTTAGGTATTATATTTTTAGATGCACTAGAATTTGATAAACAATTATGTATATTTTTACCAAAGATCCTAAATGTAAGAAGGAAGGGATGAACATCTCCCTTGATTTTACGTATTGAAACATTATCACATGTAGACTTTTGAGACTTGTTAGGATTTTTAGACAAAGATTCCAATAATAAATCTCTCTATTTAGTAATCTATGTCAACTCATGAAAGTTAATGTTAGCCTTGATATTATTCATGCCCTCTTCTATGCTATACCTAGACCTATTATTAGAATTAGATGCACCAATACTAGGTTTAGAAATAATTCCCTTACAAGGCTTTGGATTGTTGTTTGAGATAGTATTAGGAGTCTCAAAGTTGTTTGGAAGAGTTGAAGTGGTCAATGGTTTGTTTCAATCCCTATTTTTCAAAATATAAGTATTATTTAATAATTAACATAAATCATGAATCTCTTTAGGTATATCCTTAGCCTCATTGTACTCTTGAAGAGGGAACTCAAATGTCTCCACCATGAGCATTAAATCAGTAAACTTGGATGACCTTGAGCAACCAGAAGTACTTGCATCACAATAATTATTAGGGACATATTTTAAAGTATTTAATTATTCTTGGAAGGATTCAAATTCATTAAAAAATTCAACACAATCCATTTCCCCATGCTTAGAAGTACAATGAACTCTAAATAATCATGTAATGCAACATCAATATGATTTATATTAGGCACATTTTTACTAGTAGATGGTTCATTGTTCTTATTATTATGGTAGCCATCATTCTGAAATTGCTTAGTGGACCTATTGAACCATTGAAAAGAGTAATTTATACTAGATATTTATCTAGTATTTCTTACTTACTTTTACAACTGAAGGAAGTTAGTGCTAAGATTTTGAACCATCCTAAGTATTGGTATTGGTTGTAAGAATTAAATATTTTTGATCTTATATATGTGATCCATGGGAAACATTATTTAGGAATCCCAATTTTTGAGTAGGATGAGCATGCCTCAAAGGTAGTTGGTTCATGACTGGAAGTTGGTTCAGGGTAGGCACATTCTGGTTAACATTGGGAATAGCATTTAGAATGGGTAAATGGGGGTTGTCATTAGGAATGGAGTATGCCAATTATCCTTGGTGTTGTATTTGGTCATTAATAATCACATCTTTGGCATAAGATAAAGCTAATGTGTTCATGGGTCTAAAAACTCTCTTTATAAATATAGAAGTCATAAGATCTAAGGCATCCTTATATATTTATAAGGCTAAGGCCTTATCAGGTATATAAAGATTTATAGTTCTGTTGAACATTTTTTGGAACCTATCATTGAAATCTCTTATGGGATCATTTGCATCCCTTTTATCTATGGTTAATTGATGGTACAATACATAAAGACTAATAATTTTACCAAACTAGTCAATGAAGGCATTGTTAAAATTAATCTAACTAGTAATGTAATTTTTAGGGAGATTTAGAAATAAATCATATGCAATATCTTTAAAATTTAAAGGAAATAGTCTACATGTTACATCTTCATGAGTGACATTTAACAATCTCAAAGTAGATTTGAATGACTTAATATGCTCCTCAGCCATTATAATGCCACTAGGACTAATAGTTGGCAAATATTTATTAGGATTATGAGGAAGGTCATGTACCACACCTGACACATTGATTGAATATCCACCTAGCTAAGACATACCTTAATAAATATCACACCTAATAATATCCTAAATTAGTGAAGTTGGCAAAGATTTTGGAATCATGTACTTACTTTTCTCCTACCTAGCTCTTCTGTGGATTAGTAATTCAAATAGAGGTTCCCTAATCTTGAAACGTGACCCTATTTTGATTCTTGGTAATTCCATATTGATAATTTTGAATCCTATTTTAAATACATTGCATTAATCCTATATTTGAAGAGAATAATGATTAGAAATGCACATTAAGAATTTTTTTTAAAGATTCATATAAAGGATGATAGAGGACGATAATCTTTAATCATGTCAATTAAAAGATGTATCCAAATATATAATTAAGATATATATTTAAATGTTTTAAGATAAAATTAACTCAATTGAGCAAAGGATCAAAGATTATTTAATCAAAATAGCTATTACTAGCCTCAAACATGTTGGGTCCACAATTCTAAAGTTATCTTTACCATAATTCAATATATGTTTTCAAAGAATGTCCATCATTGTATAAATAAGCACAAATACCAGTCTGAAACCATGAAGATCACTAACATCTACACAAATATGTAAATATTAGAGTGATATTAAAATAAAAATCACAAAAACTAGTAAATAGACTATAAATCTACAAGGAATTGGCCCTCCTTCTAGTTCTATTGAAGTTCCTCCTATTGATGCCTTACTATGTATCACAGGTGTACAAGGTGTTTAAAGAACACTTCTCATTTTAGAATTTAGAGAATTTAATGCATGAGTTGTAGGTTATGATAATCTTATTATTTATTGATGGAATAGAGGCAAAGCAAGTGGACTATTTCATAATATTTATATACTTTGGTGGTTAGGAGCCACCTTGGCCTATACCTTTGCAAAGAATAATGTAATATTAGATAATATTAGTGAATTATGATCAAATATAATATAAATACTAATATAAGATGAATATTTATAATGGTAATTAAGCTAGAGTGATTTGGTTAAAAAAAGAAGCAAAGGGAAAGGTAAGGCAAAAAAGAGATGTTGTTGATCTTCATTCCAAACATCATGACAATGTTCAAATGTCCTCTAAGCATGCACTTAACCAAAAAGAGATGTTGTTGATCTTCATTCCAAACATCATGACAAAGTTCAAATGTCCTCTAAGCATGAACTTAACCAATGTATAATATGAAATATCATGAGCTCAAATTTTATTACACATCAATCAAACATCTAAGGAATGAGAAAAATGTAGATATTACCTTGTAGACAAACAAAATATTCTTATTTCACTTAATATTTGGGACCTCTACACTACTGCAAGACCTTCATGGTTCTTTGGAATGTTCTTGGCCCAGAGTAATCTCTTTTTCTACTTATGAGGTCAAAATAAAATTCCATGTTCTATTAATAAAAACTCCTTTAAGCTGCCATGTTGTATTAGATTGCTGACTGGTGGACCTTAGATTGAATTATCTTTAGATAGATGATAATTTAGGCTCTCTTTCACATTACTAGGTCCATAATGTCTCTAATTCAACACATTTCACCCATTTGGCTCTGATGTGGCATCTCTATGGCATATCCATGGCATCCTACTCATCACTATATTAAATATGACCATTACCTTTGAATATTCAAATTTGATCTCATACCATCTAATCTATTTCTATGAATCAACATAGCCCATAGATTTTTAGATCCAAATAACTATCTTAAATTTGACATTTACATGACTATCATTTGACATCTACATTAACGTATTTGATGGGCATGTGACCATAAATTTTAAGCATGTACCTTATGTTGGTTGAATATTTTGTCGATCAACATACTGATAAACAAAATAGGTTTGATCCGCCAAAGTAGGAAGATTAGTCATCCAAATGTGTAGGTTTACCACATCAAAAGGGGACTGATCTCTCCTCTCATCAAGGGGAGTTTTCGTATAGATAGGCTATATATATATAAATAAAAAATAATACTCAAGGGTAGGAAAAACCATCCATCTCTCTTTCTTCAGAGATGATGTGTGTAGATCAAAAGAGAAACTCAAGGAAAATGATAGAAAGGACTCCTCTTCTTTTAGAAGTACTATTCAGCAAGCCACAAGAATACTCCGGGTAGTAATAGCAAAATGTAACAGAGGATGTAATGACTAGCAAATCAAGATGTAGCACAAAGTCTATGCCTGAATTGCTCAAGAGTAAGATACGAAGGACAATGATGGCATAAAGTCGCCCTAAGGTCCTTTACACAAAAATGAAAAAAACACACTAAAGGCAATTATGGGGGCACAAATTTTCTCCATAGTTGACTCTTATGGACACCTTCTTGACTACTGTCACTAATTCTACATGTTGAATTAAAGGAACAAAAGATATATTAAAGAAAAAGACATAATAATAGTTTCCTCAACAACAAAGATATTATAGCACAAAGTCTAAAAAACCACTTGCTTTCTTATTCCAATAACAAAATATGATAAAAAAAAACTGAGCTCAAAGTCTTAGAAGTGCCTTTCAATTTGGGTAGAGTTTCGTTCTTATTATCAAAAAGAGATCCATTTACAATAGAAGAAAGTCCCTTATATAGCCTCTTCAAGAAGGACTCGGGACCAGTAACACATCATGTTGCATTGGAATCTGTTAAGAAGATAGGCTAGAACTTAGGGGCATTTACCCATTTGACTTTATCAATGCAGAGAAACAAGTCATGCTATTGAAAGTTTGCAACTGTTAATGTCCACCTGGTGATCTGATCCTACCTTCATCATTCCTCTTTTCTTGGTTAAATGAATTGGGTCCTGGATTCAATTTGCTATTCTATTCCTTCCTCACTTTCTATTGGTCTTGGTCTTAAATCCCATGAATGCATTCAAGTCTATAGGTTAAAGGATCAATAGCTATTTTATGAGCTTTAAAATTGATGTTCATGTGCCCGTCACTATGTTTTCAATGGCTAGTTTGTTGTGTTGAATTTTACATCTTCAGGTGCGTCACCCCTTGGTCCTCTTTTGGATTTTATGTTTGGCACTTTCCCATATTGAAATTTCCCTTTCAAGCCTTAAAAAATGACCTACTTTGGGTCAGGAAGAGCCCCCCACAAGGTTATCTACCCTTCAGGTCGATCTTTAGATGGCCTTTGGGTTTCTTTATTCTGGCAGATCGTTGGAGTTCTTCCTTTGGATTTCTTGTTTCATGTCTTCTTGAAGGGATGGTGACCCTTAAACTTTAGGGAAGTATCCATTAATTTTTTAGATGAGGGTCCCCCACAAGGGCACCCACCCTTTGGGGTCCTTCGGTGGCCTTTTCTTTAGTGGACTATTCATCGGGCTTTTCTGCAGACAATTCTTGGGGGTATTTTCCCCGAGCTTTCTCTGTAGGCAAATTCTCGCAAAGAAAAAGTCCAGGGATAAATTACCATAGACAAAAATTCCATGGAAATTTCCTTGCCTCTATCAAATCCTTTGGGTTTTCCTGTGCCCATGACCAGTTCTTGAATTCTTTCAGATTTTTTGTCTGAAGGAATTCCTTCAGACAAAAGTCTGAAAGAATTATGACTGTCTACCTTAAACAAAATTTTTAAAGGAATTTACCTTTGTAGCCTTCTTAAAAATGACCCTTCTGAAGGGTGTTTTTTTCGACCAATTTCCCTCCACAAGGGCACTTGTCCTTTGGGAGGTTCTTTGAAATTTTACATTTGGATCGCTCCTTTAAAACAAGCTATTGAATGTCATGTCCCCTTTTTTAGTGGACATTGATAGACTTGATGATTAGCCTATTATACGACCTTTGTAGGCTGACAAGATGGATAGAGGGTCATGATGGAGATTGGCTTGGCTTAGATTAGCAGAATTTGTTTCAATTGGCATTCATTTGGGCTTTTTTAGGGATGTTTGTTTGAGCTCCTACTTTTTAGGGATATTTGACATGTAGTGGAGCACCCTTATTTTGGTATGGTCATGTGCAAAATCACTCCCTGGTTCACCAGCTTCGAACGGTTTGAGGATCTGACATGTATTGAGAGAGATATTAATATTTGATTGATTTTAATAAAATATTAATTATTTGGTCTAATTTTAATTAATTATTAATTATTAATTATTTGGTCTAATTTTAAGACCCTAATTCTAATTTAAGAAACCCTAAGTCTAATTTAAGGAAATCTAATTTTAGCAAGCACACCTTTGGAGGGTATAAGGGTTTCTCATGGGAAAGAGTTGGAATTATGCATTGATTATTGATTTTTGATATTGAAGAATTCTTCTGTGAAGACTGAGCCAAGGGTTCCAGGATTCCATCTGCATTGGAGAACATCCACTCTTCAGTGTGTGTAATTTAGAGGCTGTGAAATATCAGCTGATCTATTGTCAAATTGAGAGATAGCTTCATATAGAAGTTATCACAGAGGTTTATAGATTTGAGAGGTAACTTCATATAGAAGTTGTCACAGAGCTTTCTAGGTATTTATTTTATAAGGGTTTTGGTTCAATAAGTTATACAGATACAGATCTTCTGTATTAGAATTGTATATCTTGAGATCAGGTTGTTCAGCTATCAAGGTGTGTTATATTATATTGGCAACCATACAAAGTCTATACAAATCCATACAGATCCACGCAGATACTAACATCAACAGGCAAAGATCCCCAGTGACTGACATCGTCCAACTAAAGACCGACGTCGATAGAGAAGGACCCACAGTGACTGACGTCGGTAGTATATCGACCGACGACAGTGACTGTGTTTTTGACACAGCGACCTGAAAGCCACACAGACCTAGGGTTATTTCCAATTGGCTAGAGGAATCAAGTTTTCAAGACTATATTTTAATGTTTTGTATATGCATGACAAAGGACAACTATTCTAACCATCTAGATGAATAATAAGATCTTTGATTGGAAGTAAAGAGATTTACTATGGTTTATTGTTTATCTTCTAAATTTATTCTGCAAGATTGTATCTTTGTTCAGAGCTTTTATGTTTCTATATTCCCTGTTTGAATGGGATATTACAATGGTATCAGAGCTTTTGTAGAAAAATAGGATCCCCTAAGTAAGGGACATTACAGTGGTATCAGAGCCAAATTCCTGCCATCTTATTGGGTAGATTAAATCAACGAAGTATCCATGATGACTTCAAGTACTCAGAAACAGTGGGACAAGGATATGAAGAAGTTGAAACAAAGTTTGAATATGTTGGCTGAAACCTAGAGGAGGATGAATGAAATTCTTTCAGACCCTACATTCGAAGACAAATTAGGATGGTATATGGCATCCATTCATAAAAGGTCCACATCACAAAATAGAAAGAAGGAGAAATAAGAGGTCTCTACAGGGGTTGAGGGCAGCCCTACACCAGTTGTTAGACATGTTGATTTGACTCAAGAGGATATGAGGGTAGCCATGGGGAATGAGTTGTTTTTATCATCTTTGCAAGAAGTTTCACTTGAGACTTTTACATTGGAGACCAGCATAGAGCATGCTAATGATATGGATAATAAGAGTATGGATTTTTTGCATGATCATATTGCTCCTTCATCTTCACATCAAGAACATCAAACTTGGACGGATATGGAAAGGACCCAAAATTTATGTGATATGTGGTCACAAAAGGCCAAGGAGGCTAGATTAGTGGCTACCAATGTGAGACAACATCTTCAAAACATAAGGAGACAAAAAGGAGTTACAGCAGGTTCCTGTGACAAATTACAATAGATCAAGGAGGGCATGGAGGCAACGAAGGTGGCTCACTCGGATTTTGAGAGACATGTGGATGAGCTTAGTCATGTGGATTTGGACTCTCAGTTAGTTGTAGAGGATGTGGGAGCTAGAGATTATGATGATGAGATAGTTTCAACAGTAGCTTTTTCAGAGTTAGATGAGGATGAGTCTGATGCTGGCATTCAGAGTGAGGAGGTATACTCAGAGGTTAGTACTTTGAGTGTTGATTGTGAGTATGTCCTATAGTTATAGCTGAGGAACATGTTGTGGGGGCTAACACACATGTTTAAGATTTGGGAGTCCCTGATCCTGATGAGTTTGGGATACCAGTGGAGTCGAGTCTCCATATTGATTCTTCTCATAGATATGATAGTATGGTACCGTTCGCTATGCCATTTTTATAGAGGAATCAGTTGTGGTGTGTGGGGGAGTATGTTGATACTTCCTCATATAATTTATACTGCACTGAATCATTCATGGAGTATTTTTTGGATAGTGTATGTGTTCGTTTGGACTCGCATAAAGTGATAGGTGTTCTCATTTGAGGTACTAGTGCTATAAACAGATTGGGAGGGGAGATTATAGTGATCCTTTCTACTATGCTACCTCACAGGGCTTTTTAGGTGGGATTTGTTGAACAGATTGCACAAGGTCTTATCTAGCTTATAGCCACTCAGAGTTAGAGATTAGAGCTATCTGTTGATTCCCAGTTTAGTGATGGTGAGCTAGTGGCAGATTTTGGGGGTTCCTACCGACATTATACGGTAGGATATGCTCATTATTTTTCTTTTGACCTAGAGTTAGATGATTTGATTTCATGCAGGTGTGGATCAGATCTAGTTTCTTACCATCCATTATGGCATGGATTGGCACCATCTTCTGTAGATGGAATTGGTAGTAGCAAGTTATACAGACTGCAGTATCGACACATTTAGAGCAGTTGTGATTTTAGAAATTGGTTGAGTTACATTCACCAGTTTGATTGTGGACTCCTCTTGGTTATATTTTAGAGGATATTGTAGGAACTTGCATTGATTAATAGTAGTGCAGAGAATAACTACATTTGGGATCCAGGTGGATCGAGTGGTTCATTGTTTCGAGATTGCTTCGGGACAAGGAATTTCAGGATGGGTAGATTGTCATGTCCCCTTTTTTAGTGGACATTGATAGACTTGATGATTAGCCTATTATAGGACCTTCGTAGGCTAATAGGATGGATAGAGGGTCATGATGGAGATTGGCTTGGCTTAGATTAGCAGAATTTGTTTTAGTTGGCATTCATTTGGATTTTTTGGGCATGATTGTCTGAGCTCTTACTTTTTAGGGATATTTGACATGCAATGGAGCACCCTTATTTTGGTATGGTCATGTGCAGAATCACTCTCTGGTTCACCAACTTTGAAAAGTTTGAGGATCCGACACATATTGAGAGAGATATTAATATTTGATTGATTTTAATCAAATATTAATTATTTGGTCTAATTTTAATTAATTATTAATTATTAATTATTAATTATTTGGTATAATTTTAAGACCCTAATTCTAATTTAAGAATTGGTCTAATTTTAAGACCCTAATTCTAATTTAAGAAACCCTAAGTCTAATTTAAGGAAATCTAATTTTAGCAAGCACACCTTTGGAGGGTATAAGGGTTTCTCATGGGAGAGAGTTGGAATTATGCATTGATTATTGATTTTTGATATTGAAGAATTCTTCTGTGAAGACTGAGCCAAGGGTTCCAAGATTCCATCTACATTGGAGAATGTCCACTCTTCAATGTGTGTGATTCAGAGGCTGTGAAATATCAATTGATCTATTGCCAAATTGAGAGATAGCTTCATACAGAAGTTATCACAGAGGTTTATAGATTTGAGAGGTAACTTCATATAGAAGTTGTCACAGAGCTTTCTAGGTATTTATTTTATTAGGGTTTTGGTTCAATAAGTTATACAGATATAGATCTTCTATATTAGAATCGTATATCTTGAGATCAGGTTGTTCAGCTATCAGGGAGTGTTATATTATATTGGTGGCTGTACGAAGTCTGTATAGATCCGTACAGATCCATGCAGATACCGACATCGATAGGCAGAGATCCCCAATGACCGACATCAACCGACTGAAGATTGATGTTGATAGAGAAGGACCCACAGTGACCGACATCAGTAGTATATCAATTGATGATGGCGACTATGTTTTCAACACTGCGACCCGAAAGCTGCACAGACCCAGGGTAATTTCCAGTTGGCTAGAGGAATCAGGTTTTCAAGACTGTATTTTCATATTCTATATATGCATGACAAAGAATAACTATTGTAACCATCTGGACAAATAATAAGATCTTTGATTGGTAGTAAAGAGATTTACTGTGGTTTATTGCTTATCTTCTAAATTTATTCTACAAGATTGTATCTTTGTTCAGAGCTTTTGTGTTTCTATATTCCCTGTTTGAAGGGGATATTATAGTGGTATCAGAGCTTTTGAAAAAAAATAGGAGCCCCTAAGTAAGGGACATTACATTGAACCACTCTATTGAACCAAGGTGTTGAATCGCTTGGTTGAACAAAATGTTGAACCAAGGCTTTGAACCTCTTCATTGAACCAAGGCTTTGAACCAAAATGGTTCAAGTTGATGGTTCAATTGAATGAACCAAGTCGATGAACTGCTCCATTGAACCACAAGATGTTAAACCTCTTTGTTGAACCAAGGCTTTGAACCTCTTCGTTGAACCAAGGCTTTGAACCTCTTCATTGAACCAAGGCTTTGAACCAAAATGGTTCAAGCTGATGGTTTAATTCAATGGTTCATTTGATTGAACTAAAGTGATGAACTAATCATTGAACCAAAAGACATTGAACAAACCGTTGAACCAAGTTTTGGTTCAATGGTTCAAACAAAGCCTTAAACTGACTGACAAACCATTTGACATTGAACCAACCATTAAACCAAATGAATTGAACCTACTACTGATGCTTGCTGATGGAGGTTTTTGTTTGAACCAATGCACTGAACCAATCCCAAAAATGACCAAGTGTTAGAAACTGATTCTTTTGATTGAACCTACCTGCAAAAGCTGTGAAGCCCATTGAACTTGTAGAAATCAACCTGTTTATAGAGTCCATAGAAACAAAGTCCATAGTTTTCTATAACCTTGGAAGAGTCCATAGATTTCAACCTATAAATCCCATTAAACTTGGCTTGTAGAGTCTATAGATTTTCTCTTCCTGCTGAGTCGATAGAATTTTTCTTCTTCTATAGAGTCTGTAGATTTAAGCCTGCAGAGTCCATAGATTTCTAAGAAGCTTGAAAAATGAGGAATTTGAATGACCATGAAAAATTTTTAAAAGGAAAGAGATAATTTTGGTCTATAGGACCAAAATAGTTTAAATGTTGTCCCAAAAATGAGTGATATTTTTGGGAGACAACAGCTGGCTCTAGTTGGGGAACTTCTGTCAATTGCAAAAAGAATTAAAAGGAGTAAAATCTAAAATCTCTAGTGTTTTCATGTGTACCATTGGGTTATGGAGTCATGCTACCCAAAAATGAAAGGCATCAGAAAGAAAACAAACAAAACAAAATATAATTAAAAACTTGTACAAAAATACATATATACAAATGCAATGATTTGACACTTCAAGAGTTGAAGTGTTTCAGATGTTACCCATTATGAGGCAGAGAAAAGAGTGTGCCATCTTGATATTTTAGTAGAAATATATTTTCACCAATGTGATGATGAATTATAAATGGGCCTCTCCAAAGGGAGTCAAACTTTCCATGCATCCCCTTTGGTTCTCTCCTTTTGTCCCATAGCAAGACTTGATCCCCAATCTGGAAATCATGATTTTTGGCCTTCTGGTCAAAGAGTTTCTTTACCAAACTTTGATGAGTAGAAATTCTATCCACCATAATGGTTCTTTGCTCCTCTAGCTTAGTCAGGCACATGATTATTTTATCAAGAGAACTTTCATATGTCTGATCTTCAATTGCCTTTGCCAATTTCAAGGTTGGCAATTCTAAGGTGACTGGTATCTCAACATTGATACCATAAAGAAGTTGAAAAGGAGACATACCAATTGCCCTCTTTGGTGTGATTCTATCTACCCATAGAGCATCAACCAATGCTTTGTGCCATGTCCTTTGATTGTCATATGCTAGCTTCTTGATGATATTTATCAAGTTCTTATTGTTGGATTCAACTTTTCCATTCCCTTGTGGATAATAATCAGAAGAGTGAGAGAGTATAATTCTATAATGTAAACATAATTGTGTAATCTCTTGAGAGGTGAAACAAGTTGCATTATAATTAACAATTTTGATTGGAACTCCAAACCTGGAAATGATATTCTCTTTGAGTAAGTTGCATACAACTTCTGAAGTAGCATGCTTAGTTGGGATCGCTTCTACCCACTTGGTGAAATAGTCAGTTGCTATAAGAACATAATCATGTCTATCACTTGAAGATGGATTTATTGTCCCAATAAAATCAAGTCCCCATTCCTGGAAAGGTTCTTTTATGATCATTAGCTTGAGAGGCATAGCAGCTAACTTGGGTCTTCCAACAAATCACTGACAGAGTTCACATTTTCTCACCCACTTATGTGCATCTTGGAAAAGATTTGGCCAGTAATACCTGGCTCATAGAATCTTGTGAGTAGTCATAGGAGAGAAAAAATATCCTCCATAGGCCAAATTGTGGAAAGATTTCAAAAGCTGGCTTTGTCGCTTTTTGTCTACACAACGAATGAATACTCTATCTATGTTTCTCTTGTACAAGCCATTATCCCAAAGGAGAAAATTGGTAGCTTTCAACTTGATAGTCCTCCTTTCTTTATAAGACAAATGAGTAGGAAATTCACCATAAGTAAGGAAATGAGTGATATCTGAATACCACTCATTGGTAGTGGAGACAAAAAGGACTATTGGTGTCTCTTCCACTTTAGTTTCTTCACATTGTGTGTCTTCTGGCATATTGTCAACAATTAATTGGCATAGGCCTTTACCCCTGACTAGCTTCATTAGCTTGATGTCTTGATCAAACTCTTGGATCTTTGTAATCCAATTACCTCTTTTCATGCCAAACTCCTACTGAGGTAATATAGACTTGACTATAGTGTCAGGCACTAGGGTAGTAGTATGTGAATTCAAAATATAGAAGTAGAAATGTTTGACTGCTTTCACCAAGGCATAAGCATGCTTCTCTATATTTGAATACTACATCTCATGGGTTTTGAGAGGGAAAATCATGAAAGAGATAGGACATTCCATACCTTCCTTATCCTGTTGAACAATAATTGTTGAAAGAGTGTGTTCAGATGCATAATTGTATATGATAAAATCTTTATTGTAATCTAGGCAAACCAAGGTAGGGGCATGAGCAATGGTGGTTTTGATATCCTGAAATGGTGATTTACCTTCTTTAGTCTAGTTGAAGATGGTCTTCCCTTTCATCATGTTCACAATGTGTCTAGTCTTCTCAATAAATTCAGGGATCAATATCTATAAGAAATTCACCTTTCTAAAGAAAGAATGAACAACATTCTTACTTGTAAGCAAATTAAGATCTTGAATAGACTTTCCTCTATTTGATTCAATCTTTATGCCTTCTTTGGACACAATGTGTCCAAGGAATTTCCCTTTTATTACTCCAAAAATAGACTTTTTTAGAATTTAAGGAAATACCATTCTGGTAGCAACACTCTAGCACTTATTGTAAGTGGCGTACATGATCAGATTGATGATTTGAAAAGATAGTCAAGTCATCAAGGTATACCACTATGAATTTACCAATCTCATCTTTAAAAGCTAGATCCATTTCTCTCTAAAAGGTAGCACCAACATTTATTAAACCAAAAGATATTCTTCTATATGAAAATGTACCCCAAGGTGTGGTGAATGCAGTCTTGTGTTGGTCTATTTTACCAACTTCAACTTGATTATATCCTAAGAAACCATCCAACATTGATAACATCTCTAAACCTATTACTGTTTGAAGCACTTGATCCATAATTGGCAAAAGATAATTATCCTTCGAAGATGCTTGATTTAGATTTTTGAAATCTACACAAATGTGAATTTCACCATTCTTCTTCCTTATAGGCACTATGTTTACAATCCATGTGGAATGATGAATTTGGAAGATGATTCTAGCATTTAACATTTTTTGTATCTCAAATAGAATAATACCTAATATTTTTTGATTATACTGTCTGGATTTTTGCTTGTATGGCATTGAGTCAACCTTGAGAGGAATGTCATGGTAGATTTCATCTAGTCTGAGAGACTTCAAGTCTTCATAATAATATGCTAAGACATCCATGTATTGATGGAGTAAAGAGGTGAATTTGAATCTTTCTTTAGGGGTGCAACACTTACCAATGTTAACTATCTTGGAATTTTCTTTAGTGGTCAAATTCACTTGATCGAATCTCTGAGGGAAACTTGAGTCTATTTGTTGTTGTTTGATGAATTTATCATGCTTGTCAAATAGCTTTTCAAGAGAAACCAGGCCTTTGGGAAATTTTTTCCCTTTCAGCTGTAAGAATTCTTCATTAATATCTAAACTAGATTTAGAGGCTGATTTATTCTTCTGAGATTCACTATCTTCAAAACATAGTTGTTCAAAATTATCTTTTCATTCCAAGAAGGCAATGATTTGATGATCATCATTAAATACTTGCCAATGATCAGCATTTTTAGGAACACTTGGTCTATAGACCAGCTCAATAGTATACCTGTCTTATTTTAAATTTGAATGAGGAACTAAGAGAGTTCCTGCAACAACAAGTGCATCAGCTCTGTCATTAGACTCTCTAGGTATGGCAGAAATATTGAAATCATCAAAGCTTTCAATTTGGTCCCAAACCAAGTTATGGTAGTGGCATAATCTTTCATTCTTAGTTTGATATAAGTTAATCACTTGACAAACCACTAATTCAGCATCCCCTTTGGCATGAAGAAATTTGATGCCTTTTTCTTGAGCAGCCTTCATGCCAAGCAACAGAGATTCATATTCAGCTATATTGTTAGTGTTGCTAAACTGTAATTTCTAAGATGAAGAGAACATATCTCCTTGAGGAGATATCAAAACAATCCTAGATCTTAAATAGATAGAGGAATAGCTACCATCAAATTCTAAAGTCCATATCTCATTTGATACTATTTTTTTTAGACTTTTCTTCATCAGAGATGGAGGATCCTTTTTGGTCTATACTACAGCCTATTAGTTTTTCTATTGTTCTTGTTGAACTAATTTCTGAGTTGACACTTTCAAGAATTATATGAGGTGTTTCATGCACTTCATCTGTAGATAGAAAATAGTTACCCATACCTATGGATTTAAAAAGAATTTGAGCTTTAGGGGCTGATGTCTAGGTGACCACATATTTTACTTCCTTTTCAGGGAGCAACCTCTTCATTATGCCTTGGACAGGGATCTTTGCCTCAGATAGATCCATGCTTAGTTCTCCTCCCATGTCTTTACAAAAATTTCATCCAATCAAAATACCATAGGATGCTAGGACATCAGCCACCAAGACAGTCATCTTGATTCTCTTGTCTAGAAAGGCTACAAATGCAAATTGGGCATCTTTGATTTACCCCAGCAATGGTACTTGCTTGTTCTCCATGGAGAAACATCTTCCAAATGTCTTGTTCAGTGTGAGACTAAGAGACTCAGCTACTTTAGCTGGCATGACATTATCAGATGTGCCTAAATCTATAATATAATTACTCAGCTTGTGGCCATTAATTAATAGGGAAACATAAAAAGGCTCTATTTTTCCAGGAGTAGCTAGGGGAGTAATGACTAGATTATTTGGAATAAGCGTGTTCTTTGGAGAATCAAAAGTTACCTTTTTAGCCTTCTGTCTTGTAGGGATGGTTAGGTTCTTGACATATTGGACCAGCTTATTCAATTGATCAAGATTAGACTGCAAATATTTAAACTCAGACATTTGTATTTTTGTCTTTTTGACATGATTGATTATGTCAAATGGTTGAATTAAGCTAGGTACAGAGAAAGGTACTTCAACTTTTTGAGTTTTAGGAGGGATGGGAGGTAGGCTGGTTTGCAAATTTAAAATAGAAAGGGAAGGTAAAATTGATGTATTTGCCTTTTGGGTGATTATCGGGTCCTTTGACTAAAAAGGCAGAGTGGTTCCATGCTTAACAATCATGACTACTGGCTACGGTTGCTCTTCTATCTTCTCTTTATCAACCTATTAGACTAATTGGTTTTTGGACCTAGTAAACATCATGTATGATCCATCAAAATCTTCTCCTTTGCTTCTGGGTTCATCCTGGTAGTTCAAGAAACCAATGTGGGAGTTGCCAGCTGATTCTTCTTGATTGTCTTCAAGGAGATCAGCGTCATTTTCTTGATTCAATTCAGGCTAGAAAGAGAACTCTGATTCTACTTCAAGATATCCCATTGCTAAATTGGTTTGAGGAGCTTCTAGGGCAAGTTTCCCTTGTGGGGGAGGAAGATGATTTTGTTTCTCTTGATTCTTGGCAGCATTGCCTTGATATGACTAATTTGGGAATGTCCTTCTGAATGAAGCAGCAGAAGACATTCCTTGAGCCATTTTATTTTTGAGAACAAGCAACTCATTTGCCAATTTTTGCACCATTAGATTTATGGTGCCTGTAGATGCATATTTAGAAGATGATAAATCTCTATTTCTATTTAGATCTCTTCTTATCTTCCCTGCTAAGATGAGATCATATTTTACCTCAATGGCCAAAATTTGAGCTACAACAAGATTTATTTGACCAGCACGTCTTAAGAGAAAACTTACTTCAAGTAGCTAAGAATTAATGAAAAAGAATTTGAGATTCTTAGCTGTAGGTTGAGCAATTATAGGGATTATGTTTCTCAATTTTTCAAATTTGGCTATGAAATCTCTCATGGGTTCATAAGGCTCTTTCTTCATTTGTGTAAGTTGAGCTAGAAGTGTATGTGCATCTTTTGCAAGTTTGAATTTGGCTTCAAACATAGCTTTGAGAGTATTCCAATCAGTCACTGATCAAGCCTATAGATGATAAAACTAGTTTATAGCAGCACCTTGTAATGTTTCTACAAAAATCCTAACTGCTACATCTTTAAATTCTACTCTGACTACTCCATAAGCTATGCTGAAGGCTCTAATGTGTTCATCAGGGTGAACTTTCCCATCACCATAGATTTGGGGAAGTTCTTCCTTAAACTACATGGAAGCTCATATAGAGGTGGAGTAAGATTGAGAGGACCAAAATCATTACCCCAGGGGCCTCAAATTGCTATTGTATGATTATGAAAAAGAGGGATAACAAATTTCAGAGGGGTAATTATATCTCAGAGGGGTAATTATAGACAAAGCTTTATCAACAATAAAAGTAGATACTTCACTTGGCAATGGAGATCTGACTTTAGTAGGAGGAAAGCTCTTGGTTTGTTGGAGATGAGATGGTGAAGGAAATATATCAAAATCACTTTGTTGTACCAATTTGAATACAAGGTCAATGATACCTTTAGCCCTTTGGCTTCGTGTATACCTTGAATCTGCTAGATTGTGAAACAAAAATTGAAAATAATTGACCTTGCTTCAGTTAAAACTTGATTCTTTAAACTATGCATTCTTTCTCAATTAGTGTGGAGGTGAATGAATAGATTATAAATGGATAATGGATATGTAATATCCCTAGTGGCATCACCAAAAATTATTGGTTGAATATTTTATCGATTAGCATATTGATAAACAAAATAGGTCTAATCAGCCAAAGTAGGAAGATTAGTCATCCAAATGTGTAGGTTTACCACATCAAAAGGGGACTGATCTCTCCTCTCATCAAGGGGAGGCTCCCTATAGATAGGCTATATATATAAACAAAAAATAATACTCAAGGGTAGGACAAACCATCCATCTCTTTTTCTTTAGAGATGATGTGTGTGGATCAAAAGAGAAAATCAAGGAAAATGACAGAAATCATTCCTCTTTTTTTAGAAGTACTATTTAACAAGCCAAAAGAATTCTCTTGGTAGTAATAGCAAAATGTAACAAAGGATGTAATGACCACCAAATCGAGATGCAGCACAAAGTCTATGCCTGAATTGCTCAAGAGTAAGATACGAAGGACAATGAGGGCATAAAGTCGCCCTAAGGTCCTTTACATAGAAATGAAAAACAACACAATAAAGGCAATTATGGGGGCACAAAGTCTCTCCATAGTTGACTCTTTTGGACACCTTCTTGACTACTGTCACTAATTCTACTTGTTGAATTAAAGGAACAAAAGATATATTAAAGAAAAAGACATAATAATAGTTTCTTCAACAACAAAGATATTATAGCACAAATTTTGAAAAACCACTTGCTTTCTTATTCCAATAACAAAATATGATAAAAAAATTGAGCTCAAAGTCTCAAAAGTGCCTTTCAATTTGGGTAGAGTTTCATTCTTATTATCAAAAAGAGATCCATTTACAATAGAAGAGAGTCCCTTATATAGCCTCTTTAAGGACTCGAGAACAATAACACATCATGTTGCATTGGAATCTATTAAGAAGACAGGCTAAAACTTAGGGGAATTTACCCATTTGATTTTATCAATGTAGAGAAATAAGTCACGCTATTGAAAGTTTGTAACTTTCAATGTCCACCTGGCGATCTAATCCTACCTTCATCGATCCTCCTTTCCTGGTTAATTAAATTGGGTCCTAGATTCAATTTGTTGTTCTGTTCCTTCCTTACTTTCTACTAGTCTTGGCCTTAAATTTTGTGAATGCATTCAGGTCTATAGGTTCAAGGATCAATGGCTATTTTATGAGCTTTAAAATTGATGTTTGTGCACCCGTCAATATGTTTACAATGGCTAGTTCGCTTTGTTGAATTTGACGTCTTCAGGCATGTCACCCCTTAGTCCTCTTTCAGCTTTTATGTTTGGCACTTTCCCAGATTGAACTTGCCCTTTCAAGCCTTAATAAATGACCCACTTTGGGTTGAGAATATCCCCCCACAAGGGTATCTACCCTTTGGGTCGGTCTTCAAATGGCCTTCAGGTTTCTTTATTCTAGCAAGTCACTAGAGTTCTTCCTTCAGATTTCTTATTTCATGTCTTCCCAAAGGGAAGGTGACCTTTCGACTTCAAGGAAGTATCATTTAATTTTTCAGCTGAGGGTCCCCCAAAAGGGCACCCACCCTTCGAGGTCCTTTGGTGGCCTTTTCTTTAGTGGACTATTCATCGGGCTTTCCTGCGGACAATTCCTACAGGTATTTTCCTTGGGCTTTCTCCTCAGGCAAATTCCTGTAGACAAAAAGTCCAAGGATAAATTCCCATGGATAAAAATTCTATGGAAATTTCCTTGCCTCTATCAAATCCTTTGGGTTTTCTTATGCCTGTGGCCGGCTCTTGAATTCTTTTAGACTTTTTGTTCGAAGGAATTCCTTCAGACAAAAGTTTGAAAGAATTATGACTATCTGCCTTAAACAAAATTTCTAAAGGAATTTACCTTTGTGGCCTTCTTCAAAAATGACCCTTCTAAAGGGTGTTTTTGTCGACCAAGTGCCCTCTATAAGGGAACTTATCCTTTGGGAGGTTCTTTGAAATTTTACATTTGGATTACTCCTTTGAAACAAGATGTTGAACCAAGGCATTGAACCAAGGCGTTGAACCACTTGGTTGAACCAAACATTGAACCAAGGCTTTGAACCTCTTCATTGAACCAAGGCTTTGAACCAAAATGGTTCAAGCCAATGGTTCAATTGAATGAACCAGGTCGATGAACTGCTCCATTGAACCACAAGACATTGAACCTCTTCGTTGAACCAAGGCTTAGAACCTCTTCATTGAACCAAGGCTTTGAACCTCTTCATTGAACCAAGGCTTTGAACCAAAATGGTTCAAGCTGATGGTTCATTTGATTAAACTAAAGTGCTAAACTAATCATTGAACCAAAAGACGTTAAACCAACCATTGAACCAAGTTTTGGTTTAATGGTTCAAACAAAGCCTTGAACTAACTGATGAACCATTTGATGTTGAACCAACCATTGAACCAAATGCATTGAACCTACTACTAATGCTTGCTGATGGAGATTTTTGTTTGAACCAAGGCACTAAACTAATCTCAAAAATGACCAAGTGTTAGAAACTGATTCTTTTGATTGAACCCACTTGCAAAAGCCATGAATCCTATTGAACTTGTAGAAATGAACCTGCTTGCAGAGTCTGTAGAAACTAAGTCCATAATTTTCTCTAACATTGAAAGAGTCCATATATTTCAACCTATAAATCCAATTAAACTTGCCCTGTAGAGTCTGTAGATTTTCTCTTCCTGTTAAGTCCATAGATTTTTTCTTCTTCTATAAAGTTCATAGATTTAAGCCTACAGAGTCCATAGATTTAAGCTTGCAGAGTCCGTAGATTTTTGAGAAGATTGAAAAATGAGGAATTTGAATGCCCATGACAAATTTTGAAAAGGGAAGAGACAATTTTGGTCTGTAGGACCAAAATAGTTTAAATGTTGTCCCAAAAATGAGTGATATTTTTGGGAGACAACACCTTGGACCTTATTTTATCTTAAATTTGACATCTCCATGACTGCCAAATGATGTCTACATGAACATCATTGATGGGCATGTGAACATCAATTTTAAGCACATCCCTAGGACTATCTCTTATCTTAAATTTGATGTCTACATGACTATCGATTGATGTCCATGTGGACATCATTTACATGTGCATGAATGTTAATTTTAAACACATATTTATAATTATTTGTTGAGCTTATCATTTATTGTTTCTTGGTTCATCCTATTTCTTCTAAGTGTTATGAGTGACTAGTCAGTGCCTCTATTCTCTTTTCACTAGGATTCCATGCATCATTTAATCTCTATACTAAGATCCTACAATGGTGATGCTTGTCACCCCCACATATCTCCATAGAAATTTTGACAATTCAATGTTACACACATAATTTGATTAACTGTACCAGTCTCATACAAACCATAGGTATTGGGAACATGTTTGGTCTTTAAGTTGGGGACCATGCCTTAAATTTTAATTGTTTCCATTCTTTATTAGATCCATCTCATCCAAGTGAATGTGGATTATTGATCCATCGATCTTGCTCCATAGGGTCAAGTGAGATTGGTCTTACATATTAGGATCCTTGATTCATTGAGCCCATCTCACACCATTTGATTAAATTTTCTTGATTAAATACATCCCATTGATTTGATGAAAAATCAATATGTTTAAGTTAGGACTCAAAAATATACAAAGCTTAAGACAAAATCTTTAGACTAAGGTTTTATTTATGTTAATAAACACAAATGAGACTTTTAGGACTAAGATTTTAGTCTAAGTTATAACAAAAAGGACCATTCATATAATAAAGACATAGCTTAAAGTCATAGCCTAAGGTTTTCATCATATTAATAAATATGATAATCCTTAGGATAAGAATTTTAGGCTAAGACTTATAACAAAGAGACCATGTGATTATTTAGACCAAGCTAGGATTTTTGACCTAAGGTTTAGTTGTGTTGAAAGACATGACCAATCCTTAGGATAAAAATTAAACTAAGTTGATGGTATGATAATTTTTCCCATGCAAGTTTGAATTATATTTAAAAGGGGACCAAGGCTAAAACATTAGGCATGGCTTAAACATGGATCCAACTAATCTTGAACCAATGATAAATAAAGATCAACTTAAACATTAGACATGCTTATTCCCAAATGATATTCCATTGATATTTCAACATAAGAAAAAAAATTTAGTGACATTTGAGGGGGTTTAATCTATGATCATACCAAAAACAAGTTCATTAATCCAAGTGAGATCAATTCCTATAGATAATAGGAAATATTGAAGTTATGGAATAGGAATAATAAGAACTAAAGCTAAAACCTTAGATTAATATTCTCATATCACATTGATAAATAGGGATTCAATCCAAAATCTTAGGCTAAGGTTTAAAATATATTAAAATGACAATATCACAAAAGAGTCTGATGAAATCAATGTCTTAGGGAAATTTACTCAGCTTAATTATTTCAATATTTTTGCATTTTGATTTGTTGACTCTATTTTAGGATGTTTGAGTTCTTTGCATGGGGAAATTATTTTAGACCTTTTATCCATGGAAAATTTTCCAAAGACCAATTTCATCAGAAAAATGTTCAAAGCAATTATCGCATGAGGTCTACTTCATCGAGAAAAATGCTCAGGATAAAATTTCTAAAGGAATTAGTCAAAGCAAAAAGGGGACCTAAGGGTCATTTCAAAGAAGCTGAAGGGTAATATGAAAGGAAAAAGGGCCATTTCATAAAGTCTAGGAGGAAATTCTATAGGGAAAGTATTCATTTTGAAACTTACAAAGGGTAAATTACATAAAGGCCAAAAGGTGTGTGCCCTTAGGGTCATTATTTTGGCTTTTTGCATTGGATAAAATGTCTAATAATAAAATTATGAAGGGTCATCTTAGAAAACCTGAAGGGTATGTCTAGAAGATAAATTTCCCTTAACTAAAATCTTGAGGGGCATTTTAAATAATTTGAAGGGCACTCTCAAAAATTTGAAGGGAACTTTCAAAAATCCGAAGGGTACTATCAAAAAATTTGGAACATCATTATTTCAAGGAAATTGTCTCAGACAAAATGTCTAACACATTTCCCCCAAAGGGAATATTATTGTGCAACAAAATTTTTGAAGGGAAATTTCTTGTGAAATAAAAGTTTTGATGGATAATTCAAATAAAACTGAAGGGTACTTTCATAAAGCCTAAATAATAATTGTCCTAAATAAAAAGTTTGAAAGATAATTATATTAATGCAAAGGGAAATTTTAAAAATGTTGAAGGGTAATTTGGTTGGGCAAGAAGCCTTGACAAAAAACCTAAAAGATAGGTATGTAGGGTAGATATCTTTGATAAAACTTCTGATGGACACTTTCAAAAAGCCCAAAAGTAGGTTTCAACAATATTGCTGCTAAAAAGATGTTGCAAAAAGATAAGTCCAAAGGATCATTTCAAAAATAATAAGTCTAAAATAAATATGCCAAAGGGTAAGTGAAAATAGGCCAAAGGGCAGTTCTGTTGGGCAAAATGCCCGATAGAATAAGTCCATGTAGAAATTGTTTCAGACAAAATGTCTGAAATAATTATCCCAACATAGATAAGTCTAAAGGAATACTTTAAACATATCCAATTTGATAAGTTCCAAAATAATTCACAAATAAAATCTTGAAAGTACTTGGATAAAGTATCTTCAATATAAAACCTAATAGTTAAAAACATAACTAAAGGACTTTGTGTTTAGGTTAAACCATATGAATAATAAAAGGGTCTGAAAAAGGGGACTTGAGACATAAAAGGGCTAAGAATGGATATGATACTAAGGTTTTGTCATGTTTAAAATCATGACTAAGCCTTAGGAAATGAAAATAATCTAAGCTCATAGCATTATTTAAAATGTTCCCATGTAAAAAGTTCTCACCATATTCAAATCAAGTACTTAGATTAAAATATTTGGACTTGATTTACAATAGGCCAAAGGCTAGTATATAATCAAGCTAACATTAAAATAATTAAACCTAAGTATTTCTAATTCCAATTAGACCTTAATGGACCTACAACCTAAAATATACAGATCCAATGTTAGTACTTTAGATAAGGGCAAACCAGAACCATGAACAAATATGCTAACCAAACCAAGTGTGGATGATCTTTAAATAAAAATAATGTGAAATCATGATAATGACACTCTAATTAAGTGATTATTCTATAATTTGACACATGGGTCCCTATTTTTCATAAATGGGGGTATCTTGACCTCAACAAATTCTTCTTTCATTATTTTCAAATAGAATGTTTGTAAACTCTAGGCTTAGCCTAATTTAGAACATTAATTGTTCTAATCATGTACCCCTACCTATTTATTTAGACATAAAAGACAAGATTAAATAGACAAAAACACTAACCAAACATAAAATGTAGTCACCCAAATAGTCAAATGCATAACTAAAAAGAGTCCAAAATATAAGACAAGGTTGTGACATGTGACCTATAAAATGGAAAGTAGGGTACAGGACCTAGGATCTCATTCATAAATTTATCATAATAATATACCTCTATACATTTTTCACAATGTTAGATGAAATATTTTTCTTTCCAACCTAGATCATACCAATGGTAATACTTGTAGCCACAGAAAAGGAAATCAATAGTACCAATATGATAGATCTCAAATTAAATCAAATATAATTAATGAATTATAAGATAAAATAATATGTCTAGAATAATCATAATGTAAACATGAAATTGATACAAATATTCCATAATCCAATAATACATCAAAATAATTCTCAAATCATAATAACAAGTATAGGTGGTCATGACATCCACCCCCAAAATAAAGACATCATGGTAAGGCCTAATAAAATTAGTGAGGATAGTGTTCTTGTAAAATATATTCATCTTCTCATGTAGAATTTTTATCACCTATCTAATCTCATTGGATTAGTATTTGTTGTGAATTTATTTTTCCTAGACTAATGTTGTAATGGGATAGAATCTTGATGGGTTCTAGCTAAATCATTTCCTCATCCACCACCTAGAGATTATTTGAGTCTAGAACATGAGACATGTCAAAAAAATATTTTCTTAGTAATGCCACATGAAAAACATTGTGTATTATAGATATAAAAGCATGATGATCTATATGATAATCCACTAAGTTGATCTTTTCCACTACATCAAAAGGATTGACAAAGTATGGAGCTAGTTTGGATGCCTTCCCAAAATTGATGGAGATTTTTTGAGGCCTTAACCTCAATAACACTTTGTCTAGTACATCAAGTTATCTAAGTGACCTTTTCATATCAGCATAGCTCTTTTGTTAATTTAATGTAGCCTTTAATTTTTGGTGAATAATAGACATTTTTTTTAATAAAACCTTGTAAAGTTTCTTGGCCTAAAAACCACAAGTTTTCCAAACATTCCTAGCCCAATGAAGTCCTACACTTTCACCCATACAAGGATTCAAAAGGTATCATCCTAATGATAAAATGATATGTATTATTATAGTCAAATTCTACCAAGTGGAGGTAGTATTACAACTTATATTGATGATCTATCACATACATTCTAAAAAAAAATTCAACAATGTGATTCATCTATTTAATTTGTAAAATCATTTTTGGATGATATGTTGAATTACAATTTAGTTTGGTGTCAATTGTAACCATCAAAATTTGCCAAAATATGGAAGTAAACATATTATCTCTATCAAATATAATCACTTATGGTACACCATGAGGTGAACAACCTCCATGAATAATTTTTCAAATATGGAAACATCATCCATCACATTCCCCACTATAAAATGAGAAACTTTTGTTAATTTAACAATTACAATGATAATTATGTCATGTATGCCCCAATACTTTGGCAATCCTTAGATAATATCCATTTAAATGACATCCCATTTCCTTTAAATAATTTTGTGAGGGTATGAGAATCCCCCTAGATGAAAATGTTCAACCTTAACACACTCACATTCTAAACAATTTTCCAAAAATACAACAATGTCTTTCATCATGACATGCCAAAATTAAAGCTTTTTCAGCTCATGTGTCATTTTTATGACACCTAGATGAGAAAAATGGGGTGAAACATGCACTTAAATTAAAAAATGACCTAAAATTTATTGAGTTGGGAATGTAAATTCATCTTTTATATTTAAAAATACCATCCAAATCCATTAAAAATTAGAAACAATTTTTTTGATCTTTCTTCTAATAAATCAGAGGATATTTTCAAACATTTAGTATATGATTTCTATTTTGATAGCACAAAATTTATTAAATTTGAATTTAAAATAGAGATATATATAATTTAGGTCCTCATACTTAAATCATCATCTAATCTATTTTATTTTCCTTTCATGTAATTGATATCAGTATCAAAATTAATAATAAATTATAACCACCTTATTTATCTTGCATTTAACTTGTCCTAATAAAATAAGTGGACAAAAATTATATGGTCAAACTTTATTTTTGAATTTTTTCCAATAATAAAATGTTTCCATTGCTTGAGTGCATGTATCATAGGATCTAGCTCAAGATCATGAGTCAAATAGTCGTGTTCATGCATTTTCAACTTTTGAGACTCATAAGAAACCACCTTACCATCTTGATTCAATACAAATCATATGCCCACTTTAAAAGTATCATCCCGTATTTTAAATTTTCCATTTGGATGAGGAATGACAAAGATATGGGCTAAAGCTAAAAATTATTTCATCTTTTGGAAAGCTCATTCACACTTTGAAGACCACTAAAATTTCTTGTATTTCCTTTGCAAGGAAGTAATGGGATTAGTAATTCTTAAAAAATATTATACAAGCCTCTGGTAATAACTAGATATCCCCATGAATCTAAGTACTTCATGCACATTTTTTTGGGAGTTATCCACTAACTAATGGCTACAATCTTTGTAGGATCAACTGTAATGCCATTCCTAGAAATCACATGCCCCAATTAGTAAATTTTACTTTAAACAAAGACCATTTGGAGATTTTACCATATATCATTTGTTTATTAGCCTTTGAAAAATCATTCAATTTTTTTTTTTATGTTCCTACTCATTCTTAGAGTAGATTAGGATGTCATCAAGAAAAACTAGAATAAATTGGTTTAAAACTATTAAAACATTGGTCATCAGGTTCATGAAAGTAATAGGTGCATTTGTTAGGGCAAAAAGTGTAACTATAAAATCATAATTCCCATACCTTATTTTAAAAATAGTTTTATAAACATATTCTTCTTTGATATATATTTGGTGATACCTTGACCAAAGGTTTATTAAATAAAATATAATTTATCCTCTCATTTGATTGAAAATATCATCGATCCTTGGAATAAGGTAAATATTTTTATTGGTGATCTTATTCAACAGATAATAGTCAATGTACATTTTGAGAGTATCATATTTATTTTTAATAAATACAACTATGCCTCCCTAAGGTGACACTTCATATAATTAACCATTTATCCATTATCTATTATAGTTGAACCTTAAACTATCTTAGATATGCCACATTTATCCAGAATGAGGCTTTAGATATAGGTGAAGATCTAGTTATAATGTTAATTAAAAATTCAAATTCTCTTTTAGGAACTAATCCTAGCAATTCAATTATAAATTCACCTACAAACTCTTTGAGGATAGGATAATATTGTAATATGCATCATTTTTCTTAAAAAACTTCATTAATTTTAATAGAATAGAGTCTACACCCTTTTCTTACATCTCTTTTTTAGCTATAAATCTAAAATAATCTATTTAGTTAAATGTTTGATGATACCTTATATTGACATGGGTTTATTGACTTCATCAAGATATTGGATTATTTTATTGAAGTAGTTAACATTTGCTTAATGTTGTAGCCAATACATAAGTATAATTAAACCATATGATCCTAAAGGTGGAAAAAATAAATTTAAGTGTCTTAAACACTCCTAGATCAATTTTAACCTATTTTAGACATTTAGAAACAAAAACCCTTTTCTCAGTTCTAAAATGTACCTCCAATTATTCTCTTAGTCTATAGGGTTTATTTTTAAATTTAAAATCACTTGCATGAGAAATAAAACTATCAGTAGTTCTTGAATCAATCAAGATTGTGAAATGAAAGCCATAAATTACACCTCTATTTTTTATTAGGTAAATATTTAGGTTTTACAAGGATCATATAAATTTAAGCTAAATAGTATCAAAACATAACACATAAATCCCTAAGGGTTGAAAAACATAGTATAATTGAAATTAAAAAACTAGCTGAAGACTAGAATAGAAGACAAAAGAGAAAAAATAAAAGAGAAAAAATACTCAAGGAGGATAGTTTCCTCCATGAATGCCTTGTTGGCATCATTTCCCTCCACCTTATCCATTATCATGTTCTATATGATCTTTTCCTAAGTCCTATTACTTAGGCCTTCTTTATAATTCTTTGATATAATCATTCTCATCTTCTTTTGAGGATCCTTCTCTAAGATCTTCTTGAGGGGGTTCATGTTGATGTGTTTAGAGGAAGTTTTTGGAGTGAGTTGAATATACACCTTCTCATCATCCTATGTTTATAGAGGAACCTATACCTCATTGAGCTATGAAAAAATCCTATGAAAGTTTTGTGGCTTCCCTATTAATAGAATTCTACTCCTTAATCAGAATGGCTAGACCTATTCCTACTTCATGAAATTTACCATTAAAGTCCACTATTTGTATCTTATTTTTAGTAAATGATTTAGATAATGTGGCCTTCCCTTTTTAAAAATATTTTTTAACATTACATTCATAAAAAATAATAGGTTTGGGTTTGTTTACAATTAGCTAGAGAGGAAGATACCCTGTGAGGATCTAGGAATTAGGTCTTGCAAGGGGAGGGATGGGAGGAGGCTAGGGGAGTCTATGATTAGGTCTTATTCATGGGATTCCTACTTAATATAATACCCTCCAAGTAGGAATTATTTCCCATGTATTGTTTCACCATGCTTCACAAGTAGGAAGATAAGCCCTTGGTGGATGTTGGTGTTCACTTTTGATGCAGGAGCATCAGCTCATTTGAAAAAACAAAAAATAATGTACATAGTTTTGTGAATGTATAAGTCATAAATGGTCTTGTGTAGTGATCCTTAGGATCATAGGTAGGTTAATATGTGTAAATTTACTTTTTAACTATCAATTAATGTGTATTAGTATGTTGACAAGTCATACCTATGTTGAAAAAGACCAAGATAGGATTGTTGAGAGAATCATGGTCTTATTTTAAGACTAGAACTAAACTTGTATTATTAATAGAATTTTTAATCTCAAATATAGGAGTTTAATAAAATAAAATAGAAATGAATAAAGGATATGAAGGTAGTCTTTATATGTAGAGAGGATATTGATAGTTAAGGAAAGAGGTCGAGTAAAGTAGAATAAGGAAGCCTTTGAAGAGTTTTTAGGTTTATCTAATAGTCTAAAGGATTGTAAAGGTATTGAAGAGATCAAGAAGTCCATATATGTGCATTGAAGATCATGATTATATGAAAGGAGTTAAATTTTGTGTCAATATAAAATCATCTTTAGACTTTTAGTGGGTGTAAGTCACATTTCTTTTATTCTCTTATATAAGTCTTGGTCTTATAGAAGATTAAAGCAAAAATTTTGTGACTACAAATTGAGTAAAAAATGGTGTTTCACATATTGATTGGTTGTATAAAGATTACAATAGGTTTGTAAGAGTTGAGGGATAATATAAATGAAAAAAACTTTGATTCTTTTATTGTAAATGTAAATTAACATAGCCAGTTGATAACTTGAATAAGTCATTGCATGAGACCGATTACGTAGTTAGAAAAGGAAAAGAAAATATGGTTAAAATGCCTGATAATATGTGTTAATGAGTGCACAAGAATACAATTGAAGGTGACTTTATATTAATTTTGTATATATTATTTTGTATACAAATAAAATTAAAAGGGTTTGGCTTGGCATTTGAACAAGTCTCCACCATATAAGTGAAATGATTATTTCATGAATATTTTATCAGTCCTAGTCAATGTAGATAAAGGCATGGTGAGAAGTTTAAACTGAATAAACTAAAGGATAAACTCAAGTTTTTCCTTTTATTATATGCATATAATGCATGGATAAGTATTTTATAAAGTAAACTCATAATGAGGTCAAAAAATTTAATATAACTCCAATTTCATGTTCTCGAGTCTATTGTGACATAGTCTATACCAATCATGTTAAGAATTAGTCGTGAACAAATATAGATTGTTAAAGCAATGAAAAAGATGACCAATCCCTTAAATTTGATAATACAAATTTTGTTTGCATAATATAAAAGAGGAATGGCACAATTTTAGATGTTTGGGCATAAAGTAAATCACTGAATAGTTTTTGATGTCTGTGTGCAAAACAAGCATAAAACCTTGATATGTTAATAAGCTATACATTGAGGTGGTAATCATAGAATAATAAAATGAAGACCAGTTTATCAATTATTTGTGCTTCATTAATCTAATAGGCCTATGTATCCAAGACTTGAAAATGATAAAATACAATTTGTAATATTAGGGTTGAGTAGGTAATTCTATATGAAAAATCCATCATGTAGTGAAAATGATATAGGCATATTTTTAGTGCAAATGATGGAGTTGATAGAAATTATAATGAGTATGCATAACTAAGGGAGATTAATGATATTAAAATAATAGGCTTCTTGTCAATTGAATTCATGGATTTGATTTTGAGTTCCAAGAAATTGGTGGATGTTCTTAATTATTATCTAAAGGTATTAAATCAAATATAACTCTATTGTGATCCATGAAGATTGGAATCATTGTTCTCATTTGTGAAACTGAGGTGTAGGTCTAAATATAAAGTTTGAGAAGAGAGAAAATAAAAATCTTCATGCGATGGTAGCACAAGGTCTGATGGCATCATCTAAATGGATAAGAAGCTATGAGACGTCTTGATTTAATATTATTTTTCTCTATTCAAAATCTCAATTTTCCTATTTGTTTACAATTATTATACCATTGTCTATATACACATGATTCAAATATATTAATGATAACCAAGATTTAAAATATCATGGTACGATAATCAATAGTTTATTTGAAGTATTAAGAGGATGAATTTACTTTGGATTGTAAGACACATAAGGAAATATTAGGTTTATATTTGTAAATTTAGATTTAAGAAGTTAAAAAAAGAATCAGAATAAGGATTGGCCATAATTTGTTGAAAAACATAGTGAGAGTACAAGAAAAATTTTAATTCAAATTGAAAGAAAATCATAATTCAGATATTTGTGGATTAATGGATCAGTTAATATAAATTTAAGGACATGAACTAAGTGATTTTTACCAACTTCATTAATTTGAAAAGTAATGGTTGTACTTTCTAAGGACTTCAACAAGTAATAAGGTAGACTGATTTTAAAATCTTTAAAATGGTTAAGGAGAAGAAAGTGGTGAAAGAAAATAATAGTAAATTTATCTTCCAAATTAAGTTATTTCATGATATAAAGGCACACTTCTAGTCAGTACCTTTATAGGTCCATTCAAAGAAAACCCTTTTTATCAATTTCTAGTTTTTCATCCATCCTAAAAAATATCTAGATCAATTCCATATTTTTTGATTTGTCCTTGAATTATTTGGAACCCTTTCATGGCATCTTATTTATCTCTATAAACATCTCCTTAGTGACACTAATTCTAATACCTATTATCTCTATATTTATTTTATTCCATGTTGTAACACAATCCTTAGCAAGGTCTACATTGTGACCTATGATTTACTAAATGTATTCGATCCAATCTCCCTTACAGAGCTTCTACTAGACCTTATTATTATATCAAACTTTCATTCATGATGTTGTTTCAAGCCCATCTCTATCTTCCCCCATTATAAATATATTTTCAATTAGAGATTGAAGGTTTACATTTTTATTATCTACAACAATGTAAAATTTATTATTTCAAGCTTGATTACCTTGAGCTAAGGTAAATATTTAATGTAATGACTATCATCATATTCCCATCATGCCACAATAGTTTTAGGAGGAAAAATAATAGTATTAGCCCTTATGGCAGGGCCATGGAAACTATCTTACTACTAGTTGTTTTTTGCATACCCTTTTTCACAAAGGACTTAGATTTAGAACATTTGTTATTATTCTAAAATTTTCCTACAAAACTATTTTTTTAGCCAAAGTCATTTTTTGATCATATTTTATATAAATTTTTACATATAAAGGATTTTTTGGTTTGGTCTTAGTCTACATCATGTTGTTTCAATAATCTTATATTTCCTTCTATCAAGACTTCTCTTTTCTATTCAGCATGATGTGTTTATTCTAGGCAACATCTAAAGTACATGGGCTAATCAAGTTTACATGATGCATAAACAATTCATTCAGTCATAAATTTAACTTAATAAGTTTATTTTTATCATCATTCATGTAATCCATATAATGCAGGAGACTAAGAAACTTATTTTCATACTCTAAAACTAATGTTGTTCCCTACTTTAATAGCTATAATTCTATAATGTTTTTCTCCTTAAATAAATTATTTAGGTATATTTTTCTTAATTATTTATAAAAGTTTTACCATGAGAGATATGGAATCATAACCATTTAGAGTGCACAATTGGGTCCACAATAAATAAACACACCCCACCAATTGGTAGGATCCTATGTGGATTTTGATATTAATTCCCATATTATCATAGTGAAATATTTCTGCAAGTTAATCATCCATACTACAGTGGTATCCCCAATATCTCCACTAGAGAATGTGTATGGAGGATATTATTTATCTCTCTAATGATAGATGCATAACATATTTTTTTCTTCTATTATCATCTCAAGGATTTTCTTCATTTTTTCCTTCCTACATATTTTCCAAATTGGAAACTATTTAACTATACCCTTCAATTTACATTGTATGCTATGCAATGCACCCAAACTATCATTAAAAATAACATTCTAATCATCAAAGATCTCATTTATATGTTTTTCATCATCTTCAACATTACTAGTTTTATGATCAAATTTAGCATCAATGTTTACATGCTCATTCTGATCATGGTTATCAATGAGATCACTTCTAATATTCCTCACATATCTATTGACTCTAGTTCTCACCATCTTAATAAACATAAACAAAACTTTAGATAACATTTTTATAAATTTACCTAGGGTTTAAAAATGATTTTATACCACATGTCATAACACATAAAATTTAAACCAACAAAAACATTTAATTTCATGGTTATGAAGATTGATTCCAATAATATGTTAACCAACTAGGAGTGTTATTTGAAAACTATCCAATAAAATATATCAATAGAGGAAAATATATTACAATTATAAGTGATTTTTTTTCACACTCTTATAGGATATACAAATGAGCACCATTCTTTATGATCTTTTCTTTGATGATATGGCATACTTCAATTATTTATTATAAACCCTTTATTGAAAAATTTTCCTTTAAATACTTTATTAATGTTATGGAAACATGGTGACCATCATCATAAGTTCCATATCAATTTATAAAAAAATATAAATAAAATTATAATGCTACTTATAAATCCAACCATATATAATTACATTTTAATATAGTGGAGGAAATGAAACCAAACACATAAACTAGAAATATATATCACATTCTCATGAAAGTTTCTTCCATGTTCATTATGACTTTAATAAAATTACAGTGCTTTCATATTATAAATGTAAGTTTTCATTCTCACTCAATATTATTTATATCAAAATATGTTAATTGATTTCAATATAACCTTGCCATCCTTAACCCAAAAATTAACACAAACACAATTAAAAATATTTTAAACTCCATATTCGTATCATTCCATAAGGAAGACACTTAACTTATTATGAATATCTCTAGGTGAATCTACCTTAAATCCTTTTCTAAGGATGTGAAATCTAGGTAGATCTAACCTTCACATACTTTCCTATTAATATTGTAATTAGTTATTTTCATGAATTATTATTCATGATAAACTTGACAACTTAATCCAAATTTTAGTATAGCATAAAGTGATAAAGATTTCCAATCATAACAAGACATGATATAAGATATTGCATTCAAAGGATGCAATAATCAATAATTTTGTGTATGGATACCATGCCACATAAAATATGTTTTCACTACCTAACCATTAATCCACTAGTTTAACAAATGGATTTACCTTAGTAGGTACTCAAATGATTGTATCAACTACTCATCCATTAATACTATGAAGACTTAATCTATTTTTATTTATAAATCTACATATACTTATAATTAATTAATGAAAAACATCCACTGATAGATAAGATAGAATATTTTTAATAACACCTTAATATCATAGAAAAATCCATTTATTTCCATGTTTCCAAATTCATAATTTTATCTTAATAAAACTTATAGCTTTCTATTAGAAAATTTATTCAATTTATAAACAATTTTTTAGTTTTGTATTGAAATAAATAGTGAAATCATCATTCAATCCAAGAATTAACAATGTTATTAACAACCTTATATTTATCAAGTGTAAATAATGTTAAATAATAGTTAATAAAAGAGATATTATTAAACTATCATTCACTCTTAATTATCATATAAATGTAGTTAATTCCCAACAATAATAATATGAGACCATAACATTGATATTCATCCTAAACCATAAACTATTAATGGATGACCTTGGTCTAGAGTCAACATTAAAAATAGTTAAAGGAGTAGGAACCATTTTAATCTCCTAGTTGATTTTAATTTCTTCCTCAATTCAAAATTTAAGGTAGTTAAATTATGTAGTAATCAAAAAATTACAATCATTAATTGAAATAGGAAACTATAATAATTAATTTAATTCTAAATAAAATGTTGCAGTTGTTTATCAATTTAATACAACTAAGTACTTTGTTCAATATCAAGGAAAAAATCCTAATAAAATTCATGCAATATGAATTTATAGAGCATAGTGTTATTATCTCAATAATAATGATAACAAATAAGATTAAACTCATTAGAAAATGAAATCTACAATTGATTGAATTGCATCAAAATAATCAATAACCATAACATCTAGCTTACTATGGTTGTGTGTTACCTTTCCCTTTCAACTGAAAAGATACAGTATTCAATATATAATATTTATCATTAGCAAACAACTATAACCATACACAAATGCATTCATACTCTAGATAACACAAAACTTTCACCATCTAGCTATAGGATAAATTTATATATGACAATGCCAAAAATGAAAGTTACAGTCACTTAAATAAATTAGTGAAAATAACGTACATGATATCTAAAACCATCATTATTTATAAAATCATGATATAACCACGCTTGAATCAAACCAAAGATATATAATTTACAAGTTAATTTAATATAGCAATCATTTAAGTATTAATACATAGTGATTCACATTCTATTTAGCATTCAATTCTTACCAAGATAGGCTAAAGATGTTATGATATGAAAGTATGGGAATCAAAATGTAAAATAATAAATTATTTTGTTACCATTTAAATTGAATAATGAACACATTAAACTTTAATAACCAAACATAGCTTAAGAAAAACCATAAATACACTCTTTTACTAATTTATGTGCACAGTCAAGCAAAAGTGAAAACATATAATTATAAATATTAAAAATCAAAATCTCTCAATCCATATAAACCTCAAGATTTAAAGCTAAAAAAAATAACCCAACTTGAAACAATCAAATTACATGATCATATTTAAATAATGGATCTAGTCCAATATTCTTAATATAATAATATGCTTAATATGCTTGTATAAACAGAAATCAAAAAATTGTATGCCTTATGACTAAATAATAAATGTACCTTAAACAAAATTTCATATGTAATAACATTGTAAATTTATACCAACAATCAAAAATATTATTGACCAGTGTATCACATGAGTATTGCAATTAATAGGTTAATAACCCTAGTATATTGTAGTATGAATATTTTAATAGTAAAAAATAAAGATAAGATTATAATTTTAATAAAATCATAACTTATTGAAAAATAATTATAATAAATATAAATGACATGTATAAGATAAAATTTATAAAATCAATCTTTTTTGTCTAAAAGTAAAATAATGCAAAAGACTCTTATAATAAAAACTTTAAGAAATTCAACACAATTTATTTTGAAAAGAATTTCATGAATGAATAAGACACAATCAATAACTTTTAGCAATCCCAAAAAAGAGTCATATGTAGAATCATGCTCGAAAAACATCCATTAAGAGTTCTTTAATCATACAAATGAGATAAACCATTTAGTATATCCCTATCCTACCCATCCATCATATGGGAAATGGGGTAGGTAACCCTATAATAAATATTTAATGAATCCAAAACATACAAATATATGATTCTAGTAAAATCACAAATGAGATTTAAGGTTTAGGATAGGGTTACTCATAGGTAGGATAATGAGCACAATGCAACAAACCTAAAAGCATGCCATCACATAGTTTTTCTTACAAAACATGTTTTCCCAAACATTCAAGCCATAACATTGTAAAAATAATTATATAATCAAAAGCATGTGAAGCAAAACCATGTAAATCAAAACATATGCATAACTCAAACTTCATATGGTATTTTACCCATAAATTGTCTAATAAGACCATAAAACACAAAACCCATCTATTTTATCTTATCTATATGCCATCCAAAAGAAAGATATAAAAAATAAGACCTGACCCATTATTGTGTTTTCACTATAAATATTCCATTAAAATAAATCATTTTAGAAGGAAAAAACGAATGCTTATACTCAATAAAGATTTATAATATTAAAATCAACACTTTGGCTTTCCATTCAAAATAAAAAAAGTCATATTTAAACTTTGATAAAATGCCATGAAAATAACATAACTTGTTCAAATACATACCCATGGCCATGTTCATAACCATTCTACCTTCTCAATTTTCCTTCCTATTCTTTTATTTCTCCCTCTTCCCTCTTTAATTTTTACTTCTATGGACAAATAATATCTTTTAAACTTTCTAATTAACTTTGAGTTGTAGTTCTAACTAAAAGAGCTACCTAGTTATTCATTTTTAGAACTACCATTTCCATTTTTATAATGATTTTTGATCCTATCTATACAAAGTTCAAGCTTGTGCAATCCAAAAAGAACAAAACTTATAACACTAATAATCCCCAAGAATGCCAATGAATAATTTTCCATGTCTTTTAATGTATTATATAAACCCTAATCATTAAATGGGCTTAATTTGAAGTCAACTCTCATCCATTGCATGCTTCTAATATCAAAATAAACACAATTTAATTACAAAATTCCAAAGTGAATTTTTTATTAATCATTAGCATGGATAAATTTTAATGAATTTCAATTATTATTCCATCGCTAAGTTCTAAATGAATTTCAATTATTACACCACAGTCCAAGTATTTTAGACTAATAACAATGCACTAACACCCCTAGTGTTTCAAATAATAGAATATAGGTCTAAGTAACATTAAACATCTTTGATTGTATTATTATGACATAATATTTTTTTTCATATAGAATTCTCACACACTCTAGGCTTAGTCTGATTTGGAACATTCATTATTTTAGTCATGTACCACCACCTAGTATTTTAGCAATGAAATGTAAGATGGTATAGAACGTAACAAAATGACCACAAATATAATATTTTCACCTAAATATTCAATTATATAATAAAAAGAGTCTAAAATAAAATATGGGGTTGTGACATAGGACTCAAGAAATAAAAATCAAGGTTTAGGACCTAGGATCTCATTCATGAATTTATCACAATCATATACCTATATACATTGAGTATAGTTCCATATGAAATATTTCACTTCCCAACCTAGCTCATATTAAAAAAAAAACCTAAAACCATGTAAAATGACATAAATAGTACCAGTATGATAGATATAAAATTAAATCAAATATAATAACTAAATTATAAGATAAAATAATGTCTAAAACAATCATAATATAAACATGAAACTGATACATATGTTCCATAATCCAATAATACATAAAAATAATGATCAAATATTAATATCAATTATGGGTGGTCATGACACAATTTATCATGGCCAATTTTTAATTGATTTCATAAAAATAGATTATTAATTTTGATTATTCTTTACAAAAAAATATTGAATTAATTCAACATATTACATTATATGATCTAGTTGTTTAACATTGAATTCCAAAAAAAATTAAATTATAATCCATAAAATATCATATCTAATTTCAATAAACTCTAGATTGGAATCCAATAATATAAAAACTAGATTATAAATTTAGAATATTTTATACTATAAAAATCTAATAATAGCAGTTTCAAGGTTTAATTTGGACTAGAATATGTCCATATTTAATGAAATGATGGTTTAATGTTTAGTTTATTTTGTTTCTCAGTTGTATCATCCTTTGAATAACTATTTTATATTGTTTTAATTTCTCTAAATAATCTTCCTTTCACTAAATGGTAGTGGTCACACATTCATGTTCAAATGTAGCATAGTCATGATATCTACCAAGCATTTCCCCCACTAATCTTAGCCATGATATTCCAATTTTTGAATTATATTGATCGAAATTAGGGTCAATGTGAAATATAAATGAACATGTTTTGATCCCAAGAATTACTATATACACAATATATCTAATGCAGTATTGAGGATCTATAATCTTACCAAAGTGTTGGTTATCATACATGAGATATTGAAGAAGTGTCATGCTACATATATTGATTTCATGAAATTATATAATCTTGAAATTGGTTAATTTATTTACATTTATGTGAGGAAGAATAATTAAAGGATCTATATATAAGGAATGCTTTTTTAGTTGCCTCATTTGAAACCACACCTGTGACATTATCATTTTAAAGTATGTTTTAATTTATATTTTCTCTCATGAGAAACCCTTTAGTAAGGATGTTTTATTTCTTACCTTGAATTTGATGTTACAAATACTCTTTTATTGATTTCTTTTTTAGTAACCTCCCATCATATAGCTCTAGTTCTCTACTCTCAACTCAAATTAGATATCCAAAAGTGTCAGGTCCACTTTGGTATTGATTTCTCTTGTAATGACTTATCTTGATGTAACTTTTATTATTATAATATTTTAAACATCTCTTATTTTGATTGTTCCTTCTGTGGATTTTATTCATCTAAATTTTCCTTTTGTAACCTCTCTTGCTTTATTTTTTATTTTTTTAACCTTTTTTACTCTAGTTATTCCTTTTGTAATTGTTCTTGTTCTTATTTTACCTTTTGTAACCTTTCTTGCTCTAATTTTTCTTTTTTTAACCTTTATTTCTCTAATTTTTCTTTTTTATCCTTTATTTTTTTATTTTTCCTTCTTTAATTTTTCCTTTTGTTCTTTTCATACTTTCTATTAGGATATGCAATCATAGTTTGAGTAGGTTTCTTAATTTTAAAAATTGTTCTTAAATCAGATGGTGGTTCGATTGACTTATCTAGTATAGGGTCATCACTATTAATTAAACTTGTTATTTTATTCTTAAAATACTAACAATTATCCATATGATGTTCATGCATTCTATTTTCTGTAAAGGATGCATAGGAGGTAATTTGATCAACTTGTTTCAAAGCATTTCCATTAAAATATCACTTGAACTCTTATTACCCTTATGTACACCTTTTGAATCATTATTTTTATTTTTATATATTTTTAACCCCAAAATCCTTGAATCCATAAGTACTCATGAGATTGAGTGTTCTAAAGGGGAAACTGGGAGACAATGCATGGGATAAAGATATCCCCTCATTAATTTTAGTACGAATGTTAGTTCAATCCAATGATTGAGTAGTTTGACCTTGATATACTCATAAAGCATTGGTTTTTACCATTGAGGTTTAATATATGTGTGTTTTCACTATAATTTACTTCTAACTAAGGGAAATCTCATTCATTAGATTTCATCAAATTAGACCTAGTTGATTTCTAAAGTAGCATAAGGGTGTTTTAACACCAAAATAACTTAAATAAGGAAAAAAAAAAAAAATGGTTTCAAACTTGAAACAGAGTCAATACTTCAAGATTCAAGTTTTATATGTGCTCTAACATAGTTATACCACTATGTGATGATTTTCATTAAGGGACTTGACTCATTTTTACACAAAGAAATCAATCTAAGGAAAATAGAGGGGAATGCTTAATTTGTAAATCTTTCACTAGATATTAACACTTAAAATATCATATAGTATGTATACATAGATTCTTAAATATAATATGTAACTTAAGTAAACATATTGAAGGTGTTAAAAATAAAGTGATAATTTTTTACAAAGGAGTTAGAACAATGAACACATTATAACTACTGCATTCACTTGTGTAACAAATCACTAATTTGATTCTTTAACACCAATAACTATTTAAAACTAAAATGATTGACACACTAATAATAAAACTAACTTAGTTTAGTAGAAAGTGAGAAATTACATTCATTAAAACATGGTTTATTTACAAACTTGCTAACCATGGTAAACACTTAAAACTAGAATGGGTAAAGGAATAATAGGTGTAATCCTAGATTGATTCAAACATTACTTTGGAACCTAATTTGGTGAAATTTAAAATATATTTTAGTTTATAATAGATAAAGAATGGGGCTCCCTCTTAATAGCATGAGATTCCCATCCTTGGACATGATAGCCTCCCAAAGTTTTTTATAATTGAATAATTTCAATAAATGAGATAATATCTTCCACTTCACCCAAAAGATAATTGAGGGTCCACATAACTAATATGTGGATGAGCCATCAATGAAATACATCCCAAATTCTTATAATATAACTCCTTGGAAGCTAGAATGACTACCACTACGCCAAACTCCTAATCTAACTTAGTTAAATTCATGGGTGGATATCAAAATATCACCTATTATTGGGACACTAATATTTGATACACTTGGAGTGGGGCCTCCATGGATGATTTGACATCTAAGAACTAACTAATGCTTGTTTTGGACTAATTACATAGTTATATTATAATTTGGGCTCTATCTTTATTGGCTTTTTCCACCCTTTTCCTCATGACATAGTCAAAGTGACCCAAGAGGACTCTGAACACACTTCTATGTAGTAGAGTGCCATCTGGGTGGAATGGGGTAGTGATGTTGACCTCCTTAAAGTAGGACAACATATTTTACATTCCTACTTATATGGTATCCACTACTATCTATGCTAGGTTTAACCATTATTCAATTGAATCCCTCATGATCTTATCATATGTTTGGTAGAGGCTCAATTCTTAAATAGGCATGATATTTAATCTTGAGAATGTGTCATTATGTATGATCACTTCCAAAATTTGGAACTTTATCTCCATAAGAACAATCCTCTCCAAATATGATTTATATCTCAAAATATGTGCTTTGTTATTTGTTAAAGTCTTGACCACTTCTCCTCGAAATAAGAAATTTTTTGCAAGGCATCCTCAACTCATTTGATAAGTTCCACATGGAAGAATATATTTACTTATGATTCTAGGGCTTAGACCTACTCCTATATTTCATCCATAAACTTATCAAAAATATCATGTTTATCTCAAAGAATAGATATTGGGTCCTTAGCCACTTTTTATTCTCCCATGGATATCCTCACATTGGTGAGGAAGAAGATGCATTATTAGGTTTTCCATACCATAGGGTTTCCATTTCAAATGAAATTATAGGTGAGGATTCTCCTCATAGTCTTCATGGTGCATTCAAAGTCCCATTATACATTGGGATCACCTTACATAATCATCTCAAGTTCATGTAACACCATGGCTATTCGTAGAATAAAAGGATATGTTGGTCGAGTGATAGAGATGGATGTGATATGCAGAGGTTTAGATGGAGGTGGAATATGTGAAATGGAGGGAGTGAAGAGAGAAATGGAGGAGGAAGATTCATGGGGATAAAAATGTTTAGGATGAAAAGATATCCCCAAGGGAACATTTGTGCCTACCACTAGATTTGGGTCAATTTAACCTATGGGGAAATGACACCTAGGATAGGGGTATTCAGTAAAAGGGAAGAAATGAATTAGTTAAAATGAAGTCCCTAGGTTCCCAAGATAATGGATAATGGAGTCATTATAATGATGTGGGGAGTAATATAGGGTGGTATAGGAGGTTAGGTATGAGTCACCTCTTATTTAGTTTTGGGTATCTTATCTAGATCATCTTCAACTATTATAGTGGAAGGAGTTGAGGTGGTAGGGCCATGAGGACTGACTGAAGAATATGTTGGATGATCACTAGTGTCATTCATATGGCCTATGTTGATTTAATTGTGACCATGGGTGAACTTATTTATATGGAGGTAGTATAACTTGGTGAAGTTTGAACACCTACAAGTATTTAAACTTACATAAGAACTAGTGGGTATACTACAAAGATCCCTACTTAGGGAATGGATTAGGTAGATCATAATTAGAGGTGAGAATGTTATGCATAGCCAAGGCCAATGGAACAAATAAATTATGAAAGGAGTGTAATAGGGAAAAGTGGATACATAACCATAGTTAGTTGTTATGGGGAAGGGAAACTAGGAGGGGGCCCACTAAGTTGTTGAGGAATGGTGGGAATGGGGGAGGGATTTTTAGGGGTGATAATTATTGGTCCCACCTTGATCTCATCTCTAGGTTGTTCTACCATTAAAATTTAATACTTTTGCATCCCAAGGTCAAGTTTATTTAAGTTAAACCACTTTATATTGACCCACTTAGGCTTAACCTACTTAAAGCTGAGCTATTAAGACTATATGAGGTGGTGGAGTTGGAGTAGAAGGCTATAGAGGTTAAACTCATGGAGAATAAAACCTAAGAGGATAAGGAGCTATGAACCCTTGTATAATTATTTTTGAGATCTTAGGGGAATTTATTGGACATCCTCTCTAGGTTGAGTTGACATAGAAGAGGCAAGGCTAGATTTGGAGGATGGAATAGGTTAAGCCTTAATTCTTTTGTTCTTATTATTTTGCTAAATTTAATCTAACACCTCTTGATCATAAATTAGATTAAAATATATCTTGTCCTCCTCATGGGGTTAGTGGCCATAGATTATTTTAATCTAGGCCTGATACTTTTCTATATGAGTGTAGATTATGTCATGTAGGTCCCATTCTTGATGTTCATCCCTACCTAGGGCATATGAATCCCTTCCCATTACCATATATTATATATGGGGGAAAGACATATATATGTGGTGCCTGATGGTGATTATGAGGGACACATAGGCCTTCTATTGGTGGTTGATGAAATGGAAAAAAGTGCCTTCCACCAACTACTAGGTGATTTCCTACTTTACTAGGTAGACTAAGAATTGATATTATAGGTGGAGGGGAACCTTAAGAGTGTTATCCACCTACATGATAATGTCATCCATATAGTACCAATAGTCGCCAATAGGGGAGAGAGAGTCACTTATCACCTTTTCCATCTCATTTATGGCCATATAGACCATGGGGTAGAATGACTCATATATATCCTAGATGCGGTTCTAATAATGGTGGCCATATAGTTTGTAAAAAAACATGGACCACTATGCCTCTAAGAATAGATGATGTAAAGGCTTAATCATTGAATGTGAGTATTTTATCGACTATGTTAAATAAGTATCTCATCATGTAAAATTTTCCTCCTCCTCTAGCATATTTCATTTCTTTGATCAAGTTTAAATTTATCACCCCATAAAGTTGGGGACCTAAACACCCTTAAGAATTATGTGGATCAGGGGAATCCATTTAAAATTGGCATGTAGGTAGTCATTTTCTTTGAACAAATGGTCTAGTAGTATCATCTTGACATAAAATCCTTCCTTGAAGGTAGGACTGGTATATTCATTCACGTTCATCTTTTTAACCCATTTAACATCTAGATTCTGTACCTAGTCCTTCAAACATCATGTATTTAGTAACTACCTGTCTAGGTGCTCATTGCAATGGAATCATAGGTGATTATATACTCTGGGAGGTTATAATAATCTTTAAAATCACATCACAATATATATGTGATAGCATGCCAAGAATTCATGGATTAGACCATTCATGAACACTAGTGTATGCTCGCTTAGCACTTAGTACCAACTTGTCAAACAAGTTAGTATAATGGAAGACCTCTAGCTTGGTTGTATTTTTGTGTATACCACACTTTTTCATATGATTATAATGCATATTCAAACTTATTTTCATCTTCTTTACCATTGGTAGAATATTTTAGCACTAGTTTGATGGCCTTAAACACCTCATTATATTGTTTGAAATGTATGAGGCCATCTAGGAATGTAGTGTCCCTACACTCAAAATCATCTCTTTGGTTGGAAGAAGATATGGTCATTTCATAAGGGAGTATATCTCTTGTGATAATGGGTTGAGAAATGGGAACCAATTAGGGCATAATAATGCATAAAAAATAAGAAGGTAAATCAGGAAACTAGGAGAAATGATGGTAAATGAACTCACCTAGAGGAACTTATAATGATATGTAAATATATCATGTATTTATGGTACATGGTGCATCACTTAGTGTGAATTAAAATTTAATTTGGTGTATATATTTTCACATTTATCTACAAATTTAAACTTTAAATCAATGATATCCAATATGCACCACCTACTAGATTTGGTGATTGTGATGTGATGTTCTCATTTGTCCAATTAGGGCCTAGTTCCCATTTTCATAAATGTTAAGATCATGATAGGAACAAATTAATTTCATCCTAGTGGCATCCCAAGAATCTTATTTCATGTGCCATGTGTCAATCACTTATTAGTCCTAACTACAATAGCTACCACCTAGACACAACCTGATATTTCAATTTTACACCCTCGAGAGTAGGAATAACTAGCTAGAGAAGTGAAATTATGCATGGCATCCTTTAACTAGCCCTTAAAATCAAAGTATAATTTTCTCTTCCTACTTGGGGGCTTCTTAGGATTCCTCTACCAATCTATATGGAAGTACCACATGAAATGTTTTAGTAGGTCAAACTCTCCTTATATATAACATCTATATCAAGTTTGGGAGACTAACAACTCTAAAATTAGGCCACATGGTGTTGTTTCATTTATATGGGTCTTTTTATGCTCTAACATATCTGACAAGCATTGATGACTAATGTATTTGACTTTGGGGACATCTTATTGGTCACCCTCTGGCACCTGTAGTCACCAGGGCGATGCAATGTGACTAAATTTGGTTAAGTTCTCTTTGGATTTGACATTTATATTAGGATTGAGAGACTAACCATTATAATAGATGGAGGATCTAATTGGTATAGCTCTTCCAATATATAACATATCTATCAAGACTAGGAGATTGATGTACTTTGATAGTGAAAACCATGTGATGCTTCTTGGTTTGGTCTCTCAACTTACAAAAATACATGAAAAGAGACTAAGTAAAAAAGAAAGCCAAAAAATAAAATACAACTCACTAATATAGCTATACAAGGTGCTAGATAGGAATTTAAGAAATTAGGACTGAAGGAGACTAAGACTTTGAGAACTTTAGAATACGTCCAAATCTATATACTAGAATGTTGGTGTAATAATAAATATTCTATGTATGAGATTACACTATTATACTTAGGACATGATAAAACTTCAACTATATTGAAACCCAAAAAATTTGGGGGGACTTAATAGGGATCAAATGAGATTATAAATATAATAAATGCATGGAAAAAAAAGGATGAAACTTGAAGTCTAGGTTTTAAAAAGAAATGCATTGATCAGGGAGAAGTTGAAACTCCAGGGACCACAAATTTGAGAAACTTTAAGTAGGGGTCCCTTAATTCTCAAAATAAGGGGGCGTGTTGGCCACAACAAATAGATAGTTCCATGGGGAAAGTGGTGGTAATAAATTAGAACCTAAAATTAGACAGACAAATATTTCAAGAAAATAAGTAGACATAGACAAATAAATAAGGCACTAAAATTAGTTGTACTAGGTAAGATACTAAGCTTTATATCCAAAAAATACCATCAATGTGTGTAAGGTGATAATTTTCTACTCAATTCCATTTAAATTTCACTTAGACAAGTTCATATCAAGTTGGGTATTATAACTTTTGAAAGGGGAATGGTATGGGCATTGTTATGCTATTAGCTAGGTGTCCATATCCCCAACAAATATACCTCTAGTCCAATTTGAGTCCTTACTCTAGTGTTAAATAGGATGAAAATCCTATGATATAGGTTTCCTAAATAACCCTTTTGAGGAAGACTTATTATTTAGATTGTATGTTTTTTCTCTAGTATTTTTCCTTAAATTTTCTTATGAAAATATTTTATAGTTCTTTCCATTGAGGGTATGGGACTAATCCATGGGTGATGATATGTTCAATAATATTTGAATACTAAAAATATATTATACTACTTGACTGATCCTATGTTTTATTAAGTTTATCTTTGATGGCTTCTATCAAGATATATATCTATACTAAAATCTACTCGTTTTATTACAAATCATTATCTCTCAAGAACTAAAAATTAAATGACTATTCATAATATTTGAATTATTTAAAAATGAAAGTTTGACATCTAAGTTTATAAAGCTTGAGTTACCTTCCAATATTTCATCACTCTTTAGAGTGGTTATTAGTTTATTCTAATCTTGATTCCCTCCTTATTCAATCACACTATCTTTTGAAGGTAGAAACTAGGGCAAGGTTGGAAAGAAACAAATAAAAAACCAAAAATAAACACATAATAGAAAGTGAACTAGTCTAGTATATACATTACCATATCCACTAAAGTTATTCTAAACTTATATTATAAGTGGAAGCCAAGAAGTAATGATTTAGAAATTGTCCATTTAAAGGTAAAAAGAGGTTATTGCCCTTAAGATCTTTGAGGTAGACTACATTATGTGTAAGTAGCTTAGCTATCTAGTATGGGTAGATCTAGAGAGGATAAAACATGACATGCTAACCCTTATTTTCTTAGTGTTTATCCCACAATAAAACTAGATCAAAAATACTAAAGGATTTAACTTTGGCCCTTTTGTCAAACCATTACTTGATAGTGCACTAATGTTTGTTAAATTTTAGTAAGGCTTCATCTCAAGCTTCTTCTAATTAGATAGTTTAAGAGCCTATAATTTACCTATTCATCTTTTTCCATATATTTTTGCATATATTTGTAAATAGAGAGTCCAAGCATAAATAATACAAATAGATCCAATACATAGACTACTATAAATGGTTGGATTTTAAGTGCTTGTTTATACCTAGTGAAGTCAACCCAGAGCAAATTTTAGTAAAAAATGCCATTCCTAGGGTTTTTTCTTTGCATATTTTTTATGGCATCAATCCATTTTTTGTTAGTTGATCTTGATAATAAATTTAATTGAAATTAGTAATTAGAAAAGAATATTAGGGTGATCCTTTCATTGTATGACCATTCAGTGAACTCCATAGATTGAAATGTAAGGCCACTATCCCATACTAATGAGATAGGGGTTCTGAATTGAGTGGTTATTTTATTCTCCATGAATTTGATGAATTTAGTGGTGGTGATTTTATATATTGACATTACCTTGATCCATCTCATGTAGTAATATGTGGCTATGAGAATGAACTTATGGTCTAATGAGGATTTGGGGTTTATAACCCCAAAAAAGTCTAGTCCCCATTGGGTGAATGGCATTTTTTATATAATCAGTTGCAATAGAATTATAGTATGTGTTTCTCTTTTACTGAAGTTTTGGCATTGATAGCACATCATAACATGAGCATGGACATATTTGAACATAGTAGGCTAGTGGTAGCCTTACTAGAGTATCTTATGTGTCATTATGTTTACTACCAAATTTCTAATGCCTAAATTCTCATGGAAATTTTCCATTACTTATTTTCCTTCAACTCTTGATAAACATCTAAAATATATCCCTTCAGGGTTTATATTGAAGATAACTCCTTTATTCAACATTTCTTGTGTTTCCCTTAGTTTGAGGGCTCTTTTCTACATTTGATTCAGCCTAGGAGGTGAGTTACCATAGAATAGGTAATGTATGATTGGGGCATACCAATCTAGTTGTAGAACTAACTCCTAGTCAACATGATACATATAAATCATCAAGTTAATTTTATTTATCAGTTGAGTAAAGTTATACCCTATAACCAAATTGGTAGGTTTTATTTCTAGATCATACACTTATATCTTGGTAATACATATACTTCTACATTCACCCAACTTGATCTAACCTAACATTTTTTTGATGGCTAAGTCTAACATGATTGCATGTACCTTATTTTTGATAATTTAATGCTAGAATTTCTTCACAACCTTAATGATCACATATGCATGCTTGACTGGGGTGGAATATTTTACCTCATCATCTTTGAGATACGTGCTCATAAAAACCACTAGGTATTCTTTTCCATCTAACCTTTATGTAAGATAAGAAATGATGGTGTGCTCTAAGGTGAAAGGATAAATGTATAAATCCTTCATATAGTCTAGGTTGATCAACACAGATGCTTGCATGATTTCATATTATATATCTTACAAAGCATTCTTAGATTTATAATTACACTCAACCTTTTCATCCTTTTCCAAGATTGAATTTATAGGCTTTACAATTCAGATAAATCCATAAATGAAATTGCGAACAAAATTTATTTTCCCAAAAAATAATTTTAACTCTTTCTTATTATTGGGGAGAGGTAATTTGTAAATTAAATAATCTCTTTTGAGGTTAATATTAATACCTTCCTACATGATTATATGACTGAGAATATTACCTTTGGTGACACTAAACATGCTCTTCCTTGGGTTGAAAGAGATGTCATACCTTCTACACCTATCAAATACCTTATGCAAATGGTCAATGTGATTTGACCTATATTTTGAGAACACATTTAAATCATCCATGTAAATTATTATGAATATATTAATTAAACCTCTAAAATAAAAAACTATAGCCATTTTAAATGTTGCTCTGACATTGATCAATCCAAATGGCATTTTATTTTAGGAAAGTGTACCCCAATTGGTGGTGAATACAATTTTATCTTGGTCATTGAAATTGACCAAGACTTGATTGTACCCTAAGAATCCATCCAATAAGGACATCATCTGATGTTCACTCACCATCTAGATCACTTCATTAATGGATGGAAATGGATATTTGTCTTTATCTAAATCTTTTTTCAAATTTTGAAAATATACACAAACAAATATCTTTTATTATTGTGTATAGGTATTAGGTTAGTTACCTAGGTAGAGTGATATACTAGAAGATTATTCTAGTTAATATTACTTTGAAAACCTATTTATGTATTAAGGTTTCCATAATTGGGTCTATGGGCCTCTACCTCTACTTGAATGTATTATGATCTCATTATAATAGGATGGTGTGAGTAATTACTTTTGAGTCAAAGACTTTGAGGTCTCCATAGGCCTAAGCAATCACATCCTTATAACTTAGAAACATATTTTGAAGCTATTCAAGTTATAGATTTATCTAGTTAAGACCTACATTAATGGTCTAGGGGCCATATAAAGAGATGATATCAATGGTTTAACACTTTTGATTCTAAAACTTAGGATTATTTATCAGGTAGGTAAGGATGAATATATTAAATGCCTTTTCTAGTTAAATCATCTCTTTATAGATGTGGTTCCCCTAAATATTAAAGATCCTATCCTTATTGAGTTTAACTCTAGGATTGTCTTTATATACCTTAATAATTATTTGGGCTTAAAATACCATAGTATTATTAAATAAGTGGATTATTTATTTATCATCCTCAAAAATTGTAAAATCATTACATTATTTGACATAGAGGGACAAGGGACTAGCTCCATAGAGAACTCTTGCAATTCAGTGTCATCAAGGGGAGTTAAGCCCATGTCTAAGGATGATAGTGAGTCAATGACTTGATTTTCCTCCCTAGGGATAGGGATGAAATTGAATGAACTAATTTTTTATATTAAGTCTTAGGCTCTATGCTTATGCTTTCTGAGGTATTATAGCTTACATTGAAATCTACTCTTAACTTGGTTGACTACCAGATCAGAATCACTAAATACTCTTAGTTCCTTTAACTTATGTTTTAATTCAAACTAAAAGCCTGATATTAATGCATCATACACTTAAAAATTATTAGTGTAGGGTAATTATAACCTATATTAAGCTAGGTATCTCTTTCTTTGTGGTTTTATTAGTAAAACATGTACTCCACTACCTTGTTGGGAATGGATCCCATCTATATATAAGGACCATAAACCTAGAAATAATAGTTCATTTATAGATTTGTCCTTAGTGGTTTTTATGATCAATGTATAAATCCCTATGTAACTACCTATGAGATAAGTTAGTGGCCATGTACCCTGTTGTCCCCGAAAAATGACTTCTCATTTTTGGGACAGCATGTGAACTATTTTGGTTCAAAAGACCAAAATTTCTCTCTTCCCTTCTCAAAAATTGTTTTGAGCTTTCAAATTCCTCATTTTTCAAGATTTTTCAGTAAAGGGATTAGCAGGATCAATAGGGGCAAAGGCTTATGCAGGTGAGTCCAATCAAAAGAACTAGTTTCCAACACCTAGTCATTTTTAGGATTGGTTCAACACCTTAGTTCGATCAAAAATGTCCATTGACAGGCATCTAAGCAAGGATTGAACTGTTGAACCTTGACCCATTTTGGTTCAATGGGTTCAAAGGTTCAATGTCATTAGCAAGAGCTAAGCACATTTGTAAGAGGTTCAAAGCTCAACTATTTCAAAGGTTCCACAGCTCTGAGCACTTAATGAGTTTTAAAGGCTTGAACTGTTGAGCCGTTGAACCTTGAACCACTTTGGTTCATCGATTCAATGGGTTCAACATCCAAATAGTTCAATGCACTTGGTTCAAAGATATCAAAAATACATCCAAATCAAAAGAATGAACCGACCAAACTATTGAACCTTGAACCACTTCATAGGTTCAATGAGTTCATGGGTTCAAAGGTTTAAAGGTAGCCTTAATTAAGGAAAGAAATGTGCAAAAGAAAAGAATCATTAGAAGCCTCCAAGTATCAATGATGGAGGGTTTCAATATGATGTAGTGGAAGATGCCATGTGTCCTTGGTGAGAATCAGTGGAAGTTGACAAGTGTTATCATTCACATGATTGCTAAAATGAGTCGCGATTGTTTCTGTAAGTGTTTCTAGAGTTTGGTAGAAGCTGACACGTGTCTTCTTCTACTAGACTCTCAAAGGTTCCTAAGAGATCCTATGAATTAGGTGGATGCTTCCACATGTCCTCACCTATTTGAGTAGAAGATTCCACATGCCACTTGTTAAAAGTAGTGGAAGGCACCACGTGTTAAAGACGTAGTACTCCCAACATAGAGATGCAGAGTTAAAGAAAGATTTCCTTAAGAAAAATTGTCTAAAAGAATTCCTTCAAACATTTTGTCCAAAGGAAATAAAGGGACGATAGTCCTCCAAAGAAATTGAAGCTTGAAGGCCACCCAAATGATCCAAAAGGGTAGGTACCCTTGCGAGGGACACTCAACACTCAGAAATGGACCCTATTTAAGACCTCAAAGGGCAAGTTCCCTCTAAGAAGGGTCGAGCCTCAAAGTGTAGCAAAAGTTGCCATATCTCACAAGCTAAGACATAGTCTCTACCAATTTCAAAGTAGCAGAACTCACCATGTGTCCTGTCCTAGTGCAGCAGAAGATGCCAAGTGTTTGAATCCATGCTTCTAGCCTCTAACAAGTTTCAAAGCTTATTCTAAAAAACTTATTTCAAAGCCATGGATACTGACACATGTCTTCACCTATGCCATAGCAAAAAGTAGTCATAGCAATCAAGAAAGTTATAAATGAGTTGTTAAGAAGAATGACAGGCCCACAAACATCAAATTTAGGATGACTGGCTAGCTGCTAACCTTCAAAAGAGGAAAGACTTGTGGACGTCAAATTTACTACTAATGTGTCTATTAATATTTATAGGCTTAAAATGTGGACCCAATGCATTCAATGAACCTAAGGCTAGGACCAAAAGGGAAAAGAGTCTAAGAGGCAAATCTCAGTGGGAGTTTTTCCCAGTAGGTGGAGCTGTTTGCCAAGTAGATATTTCGGGCCTGCAATCATTGAAAGCATAGCCTATTTGTCCTCTTTGGAATAAAAGTAGAGTAGACAGTTGTGTGGCTAGCAAGTGATGGAATGAGTGATTTAGGCTTAGGAGTAGACACTATAACTGAAAAAACATGCCACAATTAAGGTAACCACCTTGCTCTAGCATGGCCCTCCCTGATAGAATCAGAAATGCATCCAAGACATTAATTGTGCAGCATGGGTCGCTCCATAAGACAAAGTGCCAAGTCTCTCTTAGCTTATATATAATATAATATCTCATTCAATTCATAGGATATCTTCCCAATATAGAAGCAAAACTCCGCCCAAATTGAAAGGTGAATACTGAGATTTTGAGCTCAAATTATTGTTCATATCATTTTATCTGAATGAGAAAGCAAGTTGTTTGCAAACTTTGTGCTATCATAGCTTGTATAATTTTATTAGATTGTTCTTATGTCTATCTTCTAAATGTGTTCTTGTTTATTTTATTTTGAAAGTATAATTAGTTAAAGTAACAAGGAAGGTGTCTTGAAGCCAACAACTTTTAGATGTTGTGCTGTCATAGTTGTCTTTACTGTGTGTTTATTTTCTATTTCTGTGTAAAGGACCTTAGGATGACTTTGTGCCCCCATTGTTCTTCATATTTCACTCTTGGGTAGTCAAGGTGGAGACTTTGAGATACATTTTAGACTATTGGTTACTCTAGACTTAGTTAATAGTTACTTGTCACTACCAGAAAGATTCTTGTTGTTTGTAAGAACAAGCACTTCTAAAAGAAGAGAAGTGCCTTCTATCATTTCACCAAGATTTATACTATCCAAGAAGGGATTTGGCTCTTGGCTAAATGTTACTTCTAAAAGAAGAGAAGTACCTTCACCAATCACCCAGGATTTCTCCTTTGATCTATGAGCATCATCTCTGAAAGAAGAGAGATGGATGGTTTATCCTACCCCTAAGTGTTATTTCTACATATATATAGTATATAACGTTGCATATTTAATAGGAAACCTCCCCTTGATGAGAGGAGAGATTTTTCCCCATTAGATGTGGTAAACCTACAACTTTGGATGACCAATCTCCCTATGCTATGGTTGAAGAGACCTATTTTGATCACTAGTTAAATGGTTGACAAAATATTCACCCAATAGTTTTTGACAACTCTGCTAGGGATGAACATGCAGTCTAAAGCCTCAAGTTTTAGATTGAAGCAATCCCTACCCTTATCCATTATAGATTTTAGTGACTCTATTCTGTGTCTTACCCATTATCATTATAGCCTTACCATTTTCCTCCATCTCCATTATTTTATTTGGTCTACAAAACTAGAGCTGCTGGGAAAGAGTGCGCAGTTTGAAGCCTCAAGCCTCAAGCTAAAGTAGGGCCAGTTCTTTTCCATTTTTGTTTTACAATCTGGCCACTCCACCCAAATTTGTTATCCCTATTTTTCATAATTAAATCATGGTAGTTCAAGGCCCCTGAGGTAACTCATTTGGCCCACTCAGCTTGACTCCACCTCTGTATGAACTTCCATGTAGCTCAAGAAAGAACTTCCCCAAATTATTTGGAGATGGGAGAGTTCACCTTGATGAACACATTGCAGCCTTTAGCATAGCCTGTGGTGTGATAGGGGTGGAATTTGAAGACATGGTAGTCAGGCTTTTTGTGGAGACCCTACAAGGTGCTACTGTAGAGTGGTTTTACCATTTGCAGGCTCAATCAGTGATAGACTAGAATACCATAAAAGCCAAGTTCGAATCAAGGTTCAAGCCCATAGAGGATGCCCATGCCTTGTTGGCCTAGCTCACCTAGATGAATAAAGAACCTCATGAGCCTATGAGGGATTTCATTGCCAAGTTTGACAAGCTGAGAAATATGATTCTTGTAATTGCTCAACCAACACCTGAAAACCTCAAATGCTTCTTCATCAACTCACAACTACCTAAAGTGAGCTTTTTGCTGATGTGTGCTAGCCACATAAACCTTACTGCTACTTGGGACTTGGCTACTGAGGTTCAAGATGACCTTATCTTGGTAGGAAAGATAAGGAGAGATCCTAACAAAGGTAAACCCTCTTCATCTTATGAATACTCACCCATAACTACCATTGATCAAATGGTACAAAAGCTGGAAAATGAATTACTAGCCTTGAAAAGGAAAATGGCATAGTGCATGTCTTCTACTCCATATAGAGATGTAACAAGGAGGACATTCCCCAATCAGCCATATCAAGGCAACATTGCCACAAGTCAAGGGCAATCAATCATCTTCCTCCCCCATAGAGGAACCTTTCCCTTGAAGCACCTCCAACCAACTTAGTAGTTAGATATCTAGAAATGGAACATGCTTTCTCTTTCCAACCTAAGTTTGAGCAAGAAAATGATGTTGATTTATTCATAGAGGATCAAGAAGAATTAACTGGTGACTCCCACATTGGATTTCTAAATTACTAGGATGAACCTAAAAGTGAAGATGAAGTAGTCAAAGGATCATATGAAGTATTCACCCAGTCCAAGAATCAGTCAGCCCAACAGGTTGACAAAGAAAAGATAGAAGAACAACCCCAACTAGCAATTTTAATTACTACGCATAGAACCCCTCTTCATTTTCAGTCAAAGGACCCAGTGATTGCCAAAAAGGTAAGTACATCGAACATTTCTACACCTTCTACTTCAAATTTGCAGACCAATCCTCCCCCTCCCAAAAACCAAAAGGATGAACTCCCATCCCCTCTTCCAAGTCCATTTAGTCATCTGACATAATTGATCATGTCAAGAAATCCAAAATTTAAATGACTAAATTTGAATTCCTACAAGCCAATCCTGAGCAGTTAAACATTGGTGGAAAACTAAGTGTGGACCTATCTGAGGCAAAAATTGTGGTCACCCAAACGTCAGCCCCTACAGCTCAAATTTTTTTTGAGCCTTTAGGTAGGGGTAATTACCTCTTGACCACAGAGGATGCTCATGTCTCAGCTGATGAAAGTCCTGTAGCTGGCAATCTAAGATTTGATCTAAATAAGGCATCAAAAGAATTGGTAGGGTGTAGTATAAATGAAGAAGGATCTTCCATCTCCAATGAAGATAAATCTGATATAAGATCAGTTGTTGATGATGCTTAGATCTTGGAATCCAATGGCAGAAATTCTTCCACTAATGTTGGAGCTAGGATTGTGTTGATATCTCCTCAAGGAAATATTTTTCCTTCATACAAGTTGTAGTTTAGCAACACCAACAACACAGTTAGATGCCAATCTTTATTGCTCAAATTGAAGACTACCAAGGATGAAGATACAAAACTCATTCACACCAAAAGAGATGTTGAGCTAATGGGTTGTTAGGAGTTTGGTGCTGACAATCAAAGCATGTGCTGGACTAGACTAGTAGAACAACAAGCTATGGTGGTGGACCATACTATTGTACTCCAAAGTCAGCAAAATAAAATCTTCACCAAGAGAGCAAGGAGTTATGGTTTTTATATTGAAGACCATGTCCTACCATGGGGCAAGAAGAAGAAAGAGCCAAGAGGAAGACACAAAAAATTGGTTTCTTGGGGGAGAGTTCCATTCACCTGTCACTGGTTTTAGGGACAAAATGGTTTCCTACTGATTAATCAGGATAAAATTCCATCTTCATTATCTTGTAATGGGTGGCATCTGAAGTGATTCAAATCTTGAGGCATCAAATAAGATCATCTGTACATATGTATATTTGTATAGTCTTTAGTTCTATTTTGTGATTTTCATTTTCATTTTTGGTGACTTTCTTTTCGGGTAGCACAACTCCATAGCCCAATGGCATACTTCAAGGCACTGGAGATTCTAGTTTCTACTCCCCTCAGCTATGTTTCAATTTTCTAATTGAAGGTAGTTCCCCAATTGGAGCCAGCTATTATCCCTAAAAAATGACTTCTCAAATTTGGGACAACATGTGAATTATTTTGGTTCAAAAGACCAAAATTTCTCTCTTCTCTTCTCAAAACTTGTTCTGAGCTTTCAAATTCCTCATTTTTCAAGCATTTTTAGTAAAGGGATTAGCATGTTTAATAGGGGAAAAGGCTTCTACAGGTGAGTCTAATCAAAAGAACTAGTTTCCAACACTTAGTCATTTTCAAGATTGGTTCAGTGCCTTGGCTCGATCAAAAATGTCTATCGACAGAAAACTAAGCAAGGATTGAACCATTGAACTATTGAACCTTGAACCATTTGGGTTTAATGGGTTCAATGGGTTCAAAGGTTTAACATCATCAGCAAGAGCTAAGTACATTTTTTATAGGTTTAAAGTTCAATCATTTTTAAGGTTTCATGGCTCCATGCACTTAATGAGTTTCAAAGGCTTGAACCATTGAACCATTGAATCGTTGAACCTTGAACCATTTTGATTCATCAGTTCAATAGGTCTAACATCTAAACAATTCAATGCACTTGGCTCAAAGATATAAAAATGACTCAACCAAACCAAAAGAATGAACTAACTAAACAGTTGAACCTTGAACCACTTCATAGGTTTAATGAGTTCATGAGTTCAAAGGTCAAAGGTAGCCTTAGTTAAGGAAAGGAATGTGCAAAAGAAAAGAATCATCAAAATCCTCGAAGTGTCAATGGTATAGGGTTTCAATACAATGTAGTGGAAGATGCCACATGTCATTGGTGAGAATCAGTGAAAGCCAACAAGTGTCATCATCCGTGTGATTGCTAAAATGAGTCCCGACTGTTTCCATAAGTGTTTCTAGAGTTCGATGGAAGTTGCCACATGTCTTCTTACACCAGACTCTCAAAGGTTCCTAAGAGATCCTATGAATTAGGTAGATACTTCTAGGTGTCCTCACCTATTTTAATGGAAGATGCCATGTGTCGCTTGTTAAAAGCAATGAAAGGTGCCATGTGTCAAAGACGTAGCACTCCCAATGTAGAGATGCAGAGTCAAGGAAAGATTTCCTTTAAACAAATTATCTAAAGGAATTCTTTCAAAAAAATTGTCTAAATCAAATAAAGGGATGATATTCCTCTAAATAAATTGAAGCCCAAAGGCCACTTGAATGATCCAAAAGGGTAGGTACCCTTGTAGGGGACACTCAACACTCAGAAATGGACCCTGTTCAAGACCCCAAAGGGCAAGTTCCCTCTAAGAAGGGTTGAGCCTCAAAGTGCAGTGGAAGCTGCCAAGTGTCACAAGCCAAGACAAAGTCTCTACCAATTTCAAAGTAGCAAAACTCACCACGTGTCCCATCCCAGTGCAACAGAAGCTGCCAAGTGTCTACATCCATGCTTTTAGCCTCTAACAAGTTTCAAAGCTTATTCTAATAAGCTTATTTCAAAGCCATGGATGCTTCCATGTGTCTTCAACTGTGCCATAGTAGAAAGTAGCCATAGCAAGCAAGAAAGATACATAGGAGTTGCTAAGAAGAATGACAGGCCCGCAAACATCAAATCTAGGATGACTAGCTAGTTGTTAACCTTCAAAAGAGGAAAGACCCATAGACATCAAATTTGTTGCTAAAGTGTCTGTTAATCTTTGCAAGCTTAAAACATGGACCTGATGCATTCAATGACCCTAAGGCTAGGACCAAAAGGGATAAGAGGCAAAGAGGGAAATCTCAATGGGAATTTTTCCTGATAGGTGGAGCAGTTCACTAGGTAGCTATTTGGGGCCTGCAAGCATTGAAAGCACAGCCTATTTGTCCTCTTTGGAATAAAGGTATATTAGATAGTTGCATAGATATTAGGTGATGGAATGAGTGATTCAATCTTGAGAGTAGACACTAGAGATGAACAAACATGCCACAGTTAAGGTAGCTACCCTGCTCTAGCATGGCCCTCCCTGACAGAATCAAAAATGCATCCAAGGCATTAATTATGTAGCATGGGTCACTCCATAGGATAAAGTGCCAAGTCTCTCCTAGCCTCTATATAATTTAATCTTTCATTTGATGCACAAGAGATCTTCCCAATATAGAAGCAAAAATCTACCCAAATTGAAAGGTGAATACTAAGATTTTGAGCTCAAATTGTTGTTCATATCATTTTATCTGAATGAGAAAGCAAGTTATTTGTAGACTTTGTGCTGTCATAGCTTATATCATTTTAGGAGATTGTTCTTATGTCTATCTTATGAATGTGTTCTTGTTTATTTAATTTGTCAAGCATAATTAGTGAAAGTAATAAGGAAGGTGTCTTGAAGCCAACTACTTTCAGATGTTCTGCTGTCATAGTTGTCTTTAGTGTGTGTTTATTTTTTGTTTCTATGTAAAGGACCTTGGAATGACTTTGTGACCCCATTGTTCTTTATATTTCATTCTTGGGTAGTCAAGGTAGAGACTTTGCACTACATTTTAGACTGTTGGTTACTCTGTACTCAGTTACCAGTTACTTGTCACTACCAGAAAGATTCCTATTGTTTGTAAGAATAAGCACTTCTGAAAGAAGAGAAGTGCCTTTTATTATTTCACCAAGATTTCTACTATCTAGGAAGGGATCTGGCTCTTGGATGAATGTTACTTCTAAAAGAAGATAAGTACCTTCACCAATCACCCAAGATTTCTCCTTTGATTTATGAGCATCATCTCTAAAAGAAGAGAGATGGATGGTTTATCCTACCCTGAGTGTTATTTTCTGCATATATATAGTATATAGCACTGTATATTTAATAGGGAACCTCCCCTTGATGAGAGGAGAGATTTGTCCGCATCAGATGTGGTAAACCTGCAACTTTGGATGACCAATCTCCCTATGTTATGGTTGAAGAGACCTATTTTGATCACCAGTTAGCTGGTTGACAAAATATTCACCAAACAAACCCATTTAAGGTTTTAGACCAATCCCTATTAAATAAATTTTTGTATGCCTCAAAGATATCTACCACATGGATGTCAATGAATTAATGAATATTAGGTTTAGACTAAAGTTACATGTGGAAATTCATAATCTTACTTACTACCTTGAACTCTGATTTATCAAATTGAACCACTACCTTATCTAACTTGATGGGGAACAACCCTAGATTTTCATAAATTTTTGTTGGAATTACATTTACCAATGATCTCAAATTCACTAGTAAATTATGTAATTTCTTTCCAAATAACCTTGTAGTTAGGATAAAGGGAGGCACTTTGGTCTTGTTTTTATGGATGAGTATATTGGTGTGGTCTATTTTCTACTTAGTCTAGGTAGGATACATTTTATTTTTAGTTAGGGAATTTAGTATAAGATCACATTTCTATGTGATCTAAGTGAGTTCATGAAGTGTTATATTTACTTTAATCTTCTTCATGTATTATGTTATTTATAGCCTATCTTGATTTGAACTAGTTGGGTCTCTGTAGGAGTTCTTGGTTCATGAGGTTTTGGGGGTGGAGGGTTATTTTTAGCATTATGTTCTAGGGGTTTATGTCATTACTTGTGGGAGTTGAGGTAATGAGGGGATGTTACAATTTCTTATTCCTTAGGGCATAATTGATCCTATGAAACTATTGGAATGCATGAACCTCACTCATGATTTCTTCCTGCCCATTTTCTTCTTGGTTAGGAAACTCCATGGTTTCCAACACCATGGTTATGCTAGGGGTTGTACCTGCATTAGATTATTTTGGATGATTTAAGATCACCTAATATTCTTAAATCTCTCTTTATAATATCTCAAAGGAACTAAAAAACTCTATATAGTCAATTTCCTTATGCATGGTTATGTTATGTACTTCGCACTAGTTATGGAGAGTTATTTCACATATGTTGACTTTAGGTAGCCTATTTGGGTAGGTATATAGTTTATTATGAGGATGATTGTAAATTTTGTTTGTCTTTGGTAGGTAAAGTTAGTTTTTTAATTTTTAGCATTTGAGTTTCCCATTTATATTTACAAACCAAAGAAGTCATTACTTAGTTTTTATACCTTTAATTAGATGGCATCCAACTCAATTTTTTTAGACTCTTGGGTTGGATATTTATAATATCACTTGGTGTTGAAATTAAGAAACCATTTCATTATTCACTGGGTTTAGAAAATCCAATTATTAGTTTGGTGTGGTATGGCTCAAAGGGAGCTCATTTGTTATGGGTAATGACTAAAGAATTAGAATGTTTTGGTTTGTGTTAGGTAACTATCATACTGTATGAATATGTGATAACTTATTAGGGATAAGGGCCATCATTTGTCTCTAGGGGTATAATTTACTATCAAATTTTATGGATTTAGCATAATCTAAGGGAAATTATATTATCATCAGGTCTCATATTAATGATATGGTCATATATGGGTCCAAATAATCATTGTACATCTCAAGTGCTACTTAGGCATTATATTGGTAGAGAACGGTGACTCAACTATACATTTTCTAAAATCTAGCATTTAATTTTATGATAGGCTCATGGGATTCCCATTTAATTAAAGTGAAATATTGGTATAGGATGTTATGGTCAATAACTTACCCAAATTAGGCCAAGAAATCACTACTAAACTAGACCCAACTTGTGATTGATGTTTTGGGGAGGTTAAGGAACTAGTCATAGGCTAAATCCATCAAAGTGAAGGGGAAACACCTACATACCACATCTTCATATTAAAAATTTATAAGTATTAAGTAAGTATTTTACAAGGTCACATGTTGTTTAGTTTTTCATCCTGAACCAAATATGAAGTAGGGAAGGTACCTTTATAGGTTCATATATAAGTCATGGATAACTCAAAAAATGTTGATAACCAACCTGACTAACCAAGGTACTTGGTGAGCCATTATGGATGGTCTATCTAGGGTAGATTGGGAAGATTAGATAATGGAATAAATAATAGGTATGGTTGTGTGTGTGATTCACTTATAGGGGTTAAATAATCAGCCTAAATGACCTAGATTTAGACTTGGTAATCCACACAGTTGGCTCCAAATTTTATTAGGGGTGGACCAATGGTTTAAAATTTATTATTTAGGGTTTAACCCACTATTTTTTATTATTTCATGGTTATAATTTCATAACCATATCAATAAATTTTATATAAAATAAAAATATTAAATAAAGGCTCTCCTAGTGTTAGCTATTATTGGCCTTGAAATCCTTGAATCCATAGGTACTCACGAGATTGGGTGCTATAAAGAGGAAATTAGGAAATAATTCATGGGATTAAGGTATCCCATCATTTATTTTAGGATTGATGCTGGTTTATTCTAAGGATTGAGTAGTAGTTGTCACCATCAGGGTTTAATGTATGTATGATTGCACTAAAATTTACTACTAGCTAATGGAAACCTCATTCATTAGATTCCATCAATTCAAAACTCATTAATTTATAAAATATGGAAAAGGTATTTAAAAAATAAAATAAAATTAAATGGGAAAGCAAAATAGGGCAAAAAATAAATGGTTTTAGGCTTAAAATCATGTCAGTGCTTCAAGATCCAAGCTGTATATGTGCCATGCCAAGTTATATAATTATGTTTTGAGTATCACCAAGGGATATGACACATATTGAAATAGGGAAAGTGGTGGTTATAATTTTATTATTCTAACTCATTTTAAATGTTTCTCACTTTATTCACAACACTTTAAAATATGTGTACTTAAGTTATAAATTATATTGAGGAATTTATGTGTTACATACTATAGGCTATTTTAAGTGTTTATATTTAGTGAAAGATTTATAAATTAAGCATTCCCATTTATTTTCCTTAGACTGAATTCCTATGTAAATATGAATTATAACCCTTATTTAAACTCAATACATGTGGTATAAATATGGTATGGTACATATACAACTCAACTCTTGAAGCACTATCACCCTTTTAAGCCTGAAACCATTTATTTTCTACACTACTTTGTTTTCCCATTTTATGTTATGTTGGTTTTGATATACCCTTCCCCTATTTTATAAATTGATGAGGTATGATTTTATGGAAACTAATGAATGAGGATTCCCTTAACTATTATTAAATTTGGGTACAACCCCAATGGTGAAAACTATTTCTCTATGATTATATCAAGGTCAAACTATTAGATCCTTATAATAAATAATATTCAATATTCAAATTAATGAGGAGATATCTTTATCCCATGTATTGTCTCCTTATTTCCCCTCTAGAAGACTTAATCTCATGAGTAACTCTAGATTTAAGGATTTCAAGAATGATAATATCTAGCACTAGAATGGATCTAAAAATATCTCATGTATTGATGGTTCATGGTGCCTCACTTAGTGTGAATCCAAATTTGACTTGGTGACTATATTTTCTCATTTATTTTGAAATATGGACTTAAACTCAGTGACCTCCAACATTCACCACCTATTAGACTTAGAAATTATGATGTGGCATTCCCATTTATCCTATCAGGGCTCAGTTCCCCATTTTTTTAGTGATAATATCATGGTAATCACATGGTAATTTAATCTTAGTGTCATCCTAGGTATCCAATGTCATGTTTTATGTGTTAATCATTGATTATTCTTGATTGCAATGGTTAAAACCTAGGCATGTCCTAATATTTCAATTTTACACCCTTAAGTAGGAATAGCCAATTAGAGTAGTGAAATGATGTGTGGAATCCTTTGAATATCCATTTAAGTATAAATATACTTTATTCTACCTACTTTAATGATTATCAAGCTTCCTCTACCAATATATATATATATATATATATATATATATATATATATATATAGTTTCATCCTAGTTTCACCATGTGTCTATTGTATTCAAATGGAATTTAATCCTTATTAAGCACCCCCCCACCCAAAAAAATAAAAAATAAAAAATCTAAGATTAAGTGCAGTTGAATATTTATCATGTCCTAAGTATAATAGTGGAATCTCATACTTAGAATATTTTTTATTACACTATTGTTCTAGTCTATAGATTTAGACTTATTATGAAGTTCTCAGAGTCTCAATTTTATAGAATCATACATGGAACATTATATATATATATAATGTTCCATGTATGATTCTATAAAATTGAGACTCTAAGAGATTGAGACTCTGAGAACTTCATAATAAGTGTAAATCTATAGACTA